>JACATO010001023.1:65000-230000 GCA_018389105.1 Nautilus pompilius
AAAAAAAACACTGTTCCTATTTTAATGGCTGTTGTCGTCGTTCTTGCTGAACCTGAAAGCCTGCGAATTTTTCCATTTCTGAGAACCGTTCCCATGGTAACGCAGAGCGATAGAAATAACCCCGAGATTTAGGAGGTTTCCGAGGGTGCTGAAGGAAGCGCAGACGCAGAGGTTGTGGCGACCCCCACCGGAGTCCGTGCGAGGGACAGCTCTGAAAAGCGTGCGCCAAGTACTCGGTTTTTATAGCCAATACAGAATTTCCGGATAGCACTTGTAGAGAGTTAGGGTCCTTACAGGGGATGTCTATTGGCCGCCGGGTACGCCAAGTGATAATACACGCTCATCTCGGGTCCTAAGCCCCAGTGATTTACGCACTCGAGAGTCTTGAAGCGTCGCGCCCCCGACCGGCGACGTAACGAAGCTAATTCGTCGTCACAGTGATGTGCCCGATGGTATTTTTCTTTGTATCCCAAAGGTCATATCCCTCTGAGCAGGACATCTTCAAGGCACCAATCTACTTTCCCTCTTCTGTAGTGCGTCTGAGGTTAAACATCGAAATAAATAATACAAGTTCCAAAAACAGGTGAGTGCGCACGAGGATTTGTTACTCCTCGATGGTAACCAGTTCGGTACCGAACGAAAGCTGCCACGCAAACACGAGGTAAAGTGCGTCACTGATCCTTAAAGTCAACCAACCGTATCTTCTAAAACCAATGTTGAAAGATGTCAATAGAAGGACACTATTTACTCCATAACCAGGGCTTTCTTTTAAATAACTCTGCTCTGTGAATAACTTCAAGGAAGTTTCAGAATATTTAAAGATTCGATAATTTTCACATGTCCACGGACGACGCGAGAGATCGGGCCATTTAAAATAGAAAACAGAAGTTACTTTGTTTGTGACCGTCATGGTTATGCTTAGTGATGTATGATGTTCGTATCGATTCCTCCTCCTAAGTCGTTACTTTAGCTACTCTCGATTTAAAAAAAAACAAACAACAACAACAGGAAGCTGAAAGCTACAGAATGGCGGTCTTCAAAGTTTGGATCTGTGAATAATTAATAAGCTTTTGTCGGTATTAACTTTAGTAATTCGTTTCGATCGTAGATAACGACACCACATTTCCACGTTGTGTCCGCTTCATTGCTCGTTTGACGTGTAGCGTTTATTTTGCTGATAAACTGTACGGACTCCAAGATGTAAAGCGGGCGCTGGAGTCAGCTGGTAGACAGATGAACTGGAGGGACGGGGTCCGTTCCCCGCATCTCTTCTGTACGGATTTTTGTCGCCCCCGCTATTCAGGCCCTTACTCACTCTTTTAAAAAAACGATAGACAGTTTTAGGCTTGTGCTCCGAAAAACCTTCCTAGCGGGCAATCGCGGCATTACGCTTCTTTTACTAGATTTGTCTCCCTTGTAGATTTTGAACAACAGCAATAATATTTTATACGCTTGTTTATTTTGAGTAAACCAAGTGAGACCGAACAAAGCAAAAGTTACTGATGGCCGTTTTCTTGGATCTTTAACTGATTAATACGAAAGCGAGCCTGAAGGTTACCTACCTGTACGTGGTATTTACGCCCTGATGAATCCCGCGTAAGCAACAGCCTTTCAGCTTTTTGTATCGTTAATTAAAGGCGAAGTAAATGTGGTTTTTAATCTACAGGGTCCGATGTATATTGTTTAATCGTTTCCTCAACACGTATTTCACGAAAAGAAACCCACATCGTCAGACGTTCGCGGAAATCTTTTAAAGAGTCTTATTCCGGTTTGCAATGCTGCCAATGGACGAACTTAACCCGACGGCGGGAAATATCCACGGGTTCAGCTTTAACTGTTTAACGATTCGTTTACGGTCCGCAGTACGTCACGTGTCGGTTTATTGTATCGCGCGCGCGCGCCACGGCTTCCGTCGCATTACTCTTCAAAGGAAAAGATCTGCACGTGCAGCCGACTGACACCTGCTCCAGGAACGGCGGCGTGCTGTTGATGGCCTACAGGGGTCGCTGGTGCCGGGGACTGCAGGCCTCGCTTTTACTGAGCGGCCATTTTAAGCTTCTTACCTGCAAGATGTCTACGGTAAACCGGAGAAACGTTATGGAGGGGGGGAACAAAACCCGGCCGAGATGGGCGAGGAGATCGTAAGAAATGATGATTGCGAACCACGTGGAACCTCCCCCAACACCGCAGGATGTTGTAGCTGTGTGTGTTTACACGACAAGCGGAGCAGAAAGTAGATTGTTCTGCCCTCTGGTGTTAGAACAAATAAACCGGCCGCGGTCTCGCCTTCCTAATGCCGTCTGAAAACAGATGTTTACCTCTGCGTGCAAAGTAAATTTAGCCCGTGGACCCGCGGTCGAGGCCTTTTGTAAACAAACTGTTAGGGAAGAAACATTTGGTTGGACTTCTCCCCTTTTAAGGAGGGTTCAAGACAGTATAGCATAGGGGGAGAAAACCAGGGCTTCAATGAAGCTATTTAAAGCGATTCGAGTGATGAGGAGACCATCTTTTGTTCGTTGTCGTTATACAGCTGGTTCGTCCGTCAGCCGCACAGGCGCAGTCCGCGAGCGACCAGCGACAGCGGTAGGCATGGAAACCAGCCCGGGGGGGGGGGGTTGTGCGGTCGGAAGACGTTTACTTGAGTTTTTGTGTCTTTTTTTTTCCCTTAATTATTTTATTAAGAACTAAAAAACGACAAAGTTCGTAACCGTGGCTAGTGTGTCTCCGCGAGAACCCGGAGTGCCGACGCTAGCGCCCCCTACACCCCGATAGTGTCAGCTGGTCAGCGGCCCGGCGCGCCAGCTTTTATCAAAAGTTTTAGATTTAAAAAAAACAACCCCGAGAAACTGATCTTTTTATAAAAAAATATTTAAAAAGTTCCTCGACTTTCTGTCACTTCTGCCTTCATAGCTGGAGTAACGAACCGTTAACCCCGTAAATTCCTTTCTTTCTTAATTGACGACAGTATTCCGCCCGCACACTGACACTCTTCTGGGCTTCCGTTTTACGGCAGCCCCTCCTCGGGAATTACTGCCCCGCATCTAGATACTGCAGCTGGTCGGGAGAACAATAATCGGTGCGGCATCCCAGGCCCTTGGTTTCTGGCTCCCTATCCGGCTAGGCGACTTTCCATCGACGACGACCTTCTGCCCCAGAGGTGTTGCTGGGCGATATTCATCAGCCGAGCTCGTTTCTGTCGATAGTGCTGCCTCCCCCCAGTCTTCGTGTTTACCAGGAGCCCTGCGCACTTGTGGGATTCGATTAGGTGTCATACTTGCTCCGCCGCCATTACCTCTAATTACGTTTACGTAATTAGCTGGTCCCCGGCGATCAGGACACGAAATGAAAGCGCGCGCGGAATTTCTCCATGGCCCCTCTCGGGGGCGCTGCCTGATTGCGTTCTGACTGAAGCAAGAAAAAATTCACCACATTTTCCAGTTATTTTTGGTTTTTATTCTGATCAGACGGAATCAGATTCTCCAAATATAAGGCTGCTGGTACGTGATTTACTCTATCTCAGACCATATAAAATATTCAGACCAATTATATATATATATTTTTTTGTTTTTAAATTTTTAAGTAATTCCATTTGTTATTTGTAAATTTTATAATTGTCGGTTTCCATGACGACCAGGGAGCGATGCAGTATGGGAAAGTGTGAGCACGGGCAGCGCGAAGCGAATTAAAGCGAGGCTGAGGCAGAGCAGGTGGAAGAGTAAGGAGGGAGGATTAGGGAGCCTCGAGTCGGAGGTGTGTCTAGGTCCGGGGATTTCCCGACCTTTGGTAGGCGAATGCACGCAAAACCCTTTTCCTTCCCTTTGCTAACGAGTCCAATAACATTCTAGTTCAGGTTTACCTATTTTATGAACCATTTTACATGCAAAGTTTAAAAACTATTCTTTGACTGAGCCCACCGAGTCCACACCCTAACCCCTTCCCCACCCTCGGGCCACATAAAGCGACCACCCGCAGCCCGCAGCAGCCCCCTGTTTTCCGTACTTGCGTAAGTTTTACTAACAGCAGTAAAACTGTTTGCTTCACGCGTTCAGACGACAGTCACAGAACTTTTCTGTGCCCCTAAAAGCGAAACTGAGCTGGGTTCAGTCAGGGCCAGGGACCGCCCTCACAAGGGCGTTCAACAGAACTTCTCCGTCTGACTCTTTACTTTATTCTGGGCTCGCATGCAGAAAGTGGATGATCCAAGATTTAGTAGATGGTTTGAACGGATCTTCTGGCCCCTCCCCCTTCACCTCAAACTCAGCCGTCCAAACCTAATGAGTTCTCACTGCAGGCGGCAGACTCGTAAATATCATTAAGTGGCTCGCTCGCTATTTCGGCCTCATCCTATCGTAGTGTGCTCGAGCGTGCGTGCGTGTGAGTGTGAGGGTGTGTGTATGATGTGTGATGTGAGTGCGTGATGTGTGTGTGAGTGTGTGTATGATGTGTGATGTGAGTGCGTGATGTGTGTTTCAGTGCGTGATGTGTGTATGATGTGTATGATATGTGATGTGTGTGATGTGTGTGTATGATGTGTGATGTGTGTGTGATGTGTGTATGATGTGTGATGTGTGTGTACGTGATGTGTGATGTGAGTGTGTGATGTGTGTGATATGTGATGTGTATGATATGTGATGTGTGTGTAATGTGTGATGTGTGTGATGTGTGTGTAATGTGTGTGTGATGTGTGTGTGATGTGTGTGTAATGTGTGATGTGTGTGTGATGTGTGTATGATGTGTGATGTGTGTGTATGATGTGTAATGTGTGATGTGTGTATGATGTGTGTGTGATGTGTGTATGATGTGTGATGTGTGTGTACGTGATGTGTGATGTGTGTGTGATGTGTGTGTGAGTGTGGTGTGTGTGTGATGTGAGGTGTGTTATGATGTGTGATGTGATGCGTGATGTGTGTGTGTATGATGTATGATGTGTGATGTGTGTGATGTGTGTGCTTCAGGGCGGTGGGCTGGAATTTCCAAAAGTTGCTGCGTTTTTCGTATTTCATACAGTCAGTGCCATTTATTATAAATCTGCATAATACGAAACATGCAAAGTATAAATTGGATTTTTTGGTCTCAGCCGAGAGTTCTATACTTTACATGTAGACAGGTATTTTTTTTAATGATTACCTGTTTATTATAAACAGGTTTTACGGTCCTTAGCGAGTAGAGGTCACATATATGAACGGACGTTATTCATGATTTTTCCCGTAGAGAAATCAGATTCTTAACTTATAAGTAAGCTTTAAATCGCCCTTAATTTTAGGTCTCGCGTGTTACAGGGAAATGGACACGTGATGGGCACGTTAGCTTCGTTCTGCCAACCAGGTGAGTTGTCGGATCACGCAAAAAGATTAAAAAAAAAAACTTCTCTTTTTCACGGGATTTAAATGATCATCTAAACTATAAAATCGTTACTTATTTGGCTGACGGGTGTTGTGTTCCAACCCATCTTTCCGAAACGTGCAGAGATGGTACTTTACTCCGAGCAGAGAGATGAGCTGAGGGGCGTTCAGTGTAGAGACTTCAGAAACAAGCGGAACTAGCTTCGGGCGACAGGCTTCGATGATGCTGTGGACTGGCTCAAAGACACCTACGATTACGACATTGGGGATGGGGGCTGGATGAGAGCAAGTGCTTTTGGAAAAAGAGGCAGGAAAACGCTAAGGAAAAGGGTCTTTGGGGGCGATCGGCGCGCGTGAGTAGAGTTTGGGGGGGCTGATGAAATCTTAATTCGAATTTGTAAGAAAACGTTAAGCGGAAAGCAGCTGGTATAGCGGCGGACACGACAAGCGGACGGCGGAAGGGCAATCACCTTGGCTACCGAGCTGCGCCGTTACGCCGGAAAGGGGGCCGTTCTCGGGGCAGAAGAACCCCTAATAGCGAAAAAAGCGATTTATAAATATTTAAATGATAATCCTCCAGTATCCTCAGAACTGATGCTTACAGACCGTTTTATAGAAATAACGTCGCGTGTACGAGTTAACTCTTCGACGATGCAGGGAATCCGCCGGGGATAGACTGCCTCCGGTCCGAGTTCCGTGACGCAACACTAGATGGCGGGCCTGCCCATCTCTGCGGCCACTGCTGGCCCGGCTCCGGCAGCACAATCCCGCCAAAGCCTGGAAAATACGGAATAACTATATGGAGACTGCGACAGCGAGACCCGTTATGCTTGAAATATGCAAGACTCGTTGGAGTGCAGGAGGCAATAACTTACCAGGAAAGAAGAATCAAAGACGAGGAGTGGCTGATGATCTTGAGAAAGGGATAGGGACGAGAGGAGAAAGGGGGATGAAATATAACCGTTTTGGGATGGTTTTTTTTTTTTACTGCCTGACGGAAGAATAGCGACTGCAAAAATCGACCAGGATCACCGGGATATCTCACTGAGGACATACGCTCTCTCGTGTTTACACCTCCTCCGTCCAAAGAAAGGCTTGGGAGTCCTCCTGATGGGCAGCGGCCGGCAGATGGCCGTTCTAACGAGAGAAGAAAGAGCCGTAGCTAACCCTTACACCGCAGTGCGACAAAAGTTCCAGTGAATATTACAAACCAGATGGTTCGAACATCTTCTTCGAAAAGAGTGACCCCTCGATGGCCAATGGCAGTTATTCACAATATGGTCGGCCGTAAGCTGCATAGATAGAGAGAGAGCCGTGTATTATTATTATTATTATTATTATTATTATTATTATTATTATTATTATATTATTATTATTATTATTATTATTATTATTTGGCTATCTTCGAGCAGGGTTGGGGCGACAAGAAAGGACATCACGAACGACAGCCTTTTCTAATCGTACGCTAGACAGAATAGCGCTGAGACTGTCCAAGACTTGGTCCTAGAAATGCTGACAGAAGAACAAAAGAATTATACAAAGAGAGTCTGCAAGACCTGTGTGCGATCGATCGACTTATTGACCCCGAGTGTCAACTGATAACTGAAAGTAGTTAATTTAAAATATTTTAAATGTTCGGGAAAATTCTAAATGCAATGTTTTTACCGAAAATAAACATTGGATTTATCTCTTCTTCTTTTTTTAACGTTTTATACAGTTAAAGGAAATTTTTCTAAAATTCTGCGGTACTTTAAGTTTTAAGTCATCCATTAGGTTCAGTAGAGGTTATCACGTGATCTCTACCCTGGTGACTTTTATTGTTGTTTTGAAACTGCAGCTGCCGCCCATCTCCAGAGTTTTCGGGATGTCCTGACCCGTTCTAGCTACGTGTGCGCTCAATGGCTGACCGTTGCTCTAACTTGTCTCGTTCAGCAGCTGCACCGCGTTTAGCCTCATGGCGACGTTTATTGGGTAACATTGTTCGACCAGACGGGAGCTTAGCATCTTGCTTGTCTTTCTGGCCGACCTATATCACCTTTTCGCAACGTACACAACACCCATTGTACCAAGAAATCGTGATTAGGTCTGTCATTCTATTCTTTTTTTTACGATGCTTTTTTATAATTTCATTAAAATTAAGGGGATGCAACTAGATCCACACACCCTTGTATTTATGCTTGGGGGGGAGAGAGGAGAGAGAGGAAGAGAGAGAGGAATGGAGAGATGAGAGAGAGAGAGAGAGAATGGAGAGAGAGAATGGAGAGAGAGAGAGAGAGAGAGGAGAGAGAGAGAGAGAGAGGAGAGGAGAGAGAGAGAGGATGAGAGAGAGAGAGATGAGAGAGAAGAGCGGACACACAGAGAGGAGAGAGAGAGAGATGGCGTCGTCAGTACAGAGAGAGAGAGAGAGATGGAGAGAGAGAGACAGGGACAGAGAGAGGGGGGGACTAAAAGCCGTATTGTTATGAAACCAAACCGTTCGTTTATTTCTTATTTTTATTTCATCTCGAATAAAATATCTTAGCTATTTATTTTATTTGCTTTAAAATAATTTTTAAGATTATTTTAGATGCGCGTCGCCGTATCATTTTTATTTATGAATGTAATATTGTTAATGTTTTTAACTAGAATACAACTTATAATTATTCAAGGACAAAACTGTAACTGATCAAGTCGCTTTCTTCCATTCCTTTTAGAGTTATTTGGGGAAGATTTCCTTCCCTTGTCTTTAAAGCTATTAAGGGAGCAAGGATTCTGTTTTCCCCCCCCCCCCCACTTGCAGTAATTCGCTTGAAACCGTCCAGTAATACTTCTTAAGAAGATGTTACAAATTCTAAAACTGCGTCTCCCGCTATTAGAGTTATTCAAATATAATCATTCACTGTTTTAAAAGGATAAAAACTAATTTTATTAAACCTTCATCTATTCGTTAATTTTCTAATGTTTGTCTTCACTTATTTTATAATCATTTAAAGAAGTAGAGTCATAATTCTATTAGATGTTTATCTGTTTATAAATACGTGTTTGTGCTCCACCCTTTTTCCTATTAGTAATTTGTCGGAGCCTATCAGACTTCTCAGGGAATGTTTCAATTCTTTTCTGCTTTTCTCTTTATATTACCGGAACCTTCCCATATTTACATAATGGTAACTAACCCAGATCTTTTCGAAGAAACTCTTGAATAACTGGTTTCTGTACAACAGAGAAACTGATGCTAAACGACTTGCCAGGTGTCAGGACAGATGACGGATCGGTGCCGTCCATAAATAAAGGGGCTGGGTGGGTGTCTGTACGGTTAGGGTTTTTCTTTATGGACCGGAATGAAAACCCTAGAGTGTAATCCGAAGAAATATCCGAGCATCAACATCACCGTTACTACTTCGGTTTCCCTTTCACGCTAAAATCTTTTGCCGAATACCAGAGTAAATTAAGGGAGTATTGGAACCGGTTATTCTTGCCTTCTTGTCTTTAAAGGATGGCCGCAATACTTTACTTATTTGTCCGGCTTTTTGGTAAGTTCTCTTCTTTTAAGATAAAGAAAAAAAACACAAGACCACGTGTACAACTCATGGGAGAGAGGCTCCTTCCACCGAGTCACGTGGCACACGTTCATTTCCTACCCACAATGGGATTTGCTCGACGAGAACGTTCAAATCCACCTACCAGTCAGACTGCATCTGCGTTATTACTTTCCATAAAATGTTTCTTGGGAAAGAACAGTTGAAAGCTAACAAAATTAACAAAACAGTGAGGACGACTCTTAAAGCCGAATCGGACGACGAAAGATTGGAATCTGATCGCAAGCAGATATCCGCACATTCCATCTTTAATTGAAATATGAGATGAAAAGTTTGGAATAAACTAAATAAATCTCTAATTTAATGAAAATTATATTATGGTAAAAATTGTTAATTATAAAATATAACAAAAATTTATAATTGCAGTTTACCTTATTTTAAAATTACTTATTATAAACCTGAAACCTGATAAGTTCGCATTCATCAGACCCATGAATATTTATTTATTTAGATTTGCCGCTTATTAATTTCCGTTAAATTTAAAATTTAAACAAAATCACAACGCGGATATCAATCGTGCATAGTAGGTGTTTAAAACCTATCACATTTGTTTAAATTTCTAATATTTTAGAGCACAAATACCATTCTGGTCCACGCTGCCAGCTCTTATTGTCGCAACTATAATTCTATTTCTGTAGTATAATTAAGAATTAAATCATAACGGAAAGTTGTGCGATTGGGGCGTATAAATAAAGCACAGCACACCAGAACCATCCAGTGGTTTTCCTTTTAGTTCGAAGGAAGCGAAAATCAAACAGGAAATTTGTCGTCGGTCGAGTTCTGTAAACATCGAAGAGAGGAAATCAATTCGTGAACTCCTTTTTCTTGCCAGAGGTACCTTTCAAAGATTAAAATTCCGCCTGATTAAAGCTATGTAGCATAATTCGAAGAGCTGGAATAAGATTAGGAATATTAAAGACGCGAAAATAGCTTTGAAAGAGTTTTCTTCCCCGACGGGAATTTAAAAAAAAAATTCATTAACCCGAAGTGGTTAATTAGAATTTATGGTAAAATAAAGAGACTCGCAAAGTTTGAAGTCGATATTTCTGCTGGCCGGCATTTTTATATATTTGTTTAAATATTTTTGTTTTATAAATAAGTAATTTTTAATGTTTTAAAAATAGGGAGAAAAAAAACAAGATGTAATATTTTCCGCGTGGTGTCAGCTTTAATGGTCGGTTGGCTTTGCCATTGATGGACAGGAGTCGACCGTCGGCAGATATCAGAAAACCAGGTTGCCTGTTTGGCCCGAGGTTTGACCGTTCGATGTCCACGTCGCCTTATTTCCCCACCCCCGACGTTTCCTACTCCTCTGAGCGGCACGTGCTCTGGAAAGACACGAACCGAGGTTCGGATCTATTCAGAAGTCTTCATCGAGAACGGACGGGCTGGAAGAGAAGCAGACAAGTTGACCGCCTGGTCGGCCAGCTCCTCTCTCATAGCATCTGGCGTCTGAACACCAAGCAAAACCTTTCTGTTATTTGTCGACTGCGAGTGCTGTATTTTTTTTCTCTTGCATTTCGCTTTTTATTCTCAAGCACCGCAGCCATTTGCCGATTAATGAAGCAGGTCCGAGCCTGGACGGATGGAGAGCAGCGCTATCCGGTTGAGGGATGGTCACCGATAAGAGAAAACAAAAGGGTTTTCCGAAATTTGTCGGTCTTTGTCATCACCAACAGCGCGGGCTTTCCCTTTACTCCGGCATCTCGAGAACCCTTCTCTGCTTGCCTCATTTTCGTACTTTTCTCTTTCTTTCTTCTACAAACCGAATATAATATTTTTATAATAGTTTATCCGCCAGAATTTTTACTCTTTATATTTGTTATCGTTGCGGATTTGCGCACTCATTTATATTAAGGAATATGAATGAACCCGTCCAATTTTTGTTGGGTCAGTTTACTCTGCTGGGGGGGGTGTCCCTATTTAGATTTGACTTCTGAGCGTGACAGAACAGCCTCGTGTAGTCTGTTGCTTAAGAGACGTGAAATTGTTGCTTGATATATCGGCTTCATTTAGTGTAAACTCTGATAGATCTGCTGAAGTAATGCTGGGGTGTTTCAGGCAATGCCGCCATCACTATGTGTACCGTTAACATGAGCTGTTGAGGTGTTTCAGGCAATGCCGCCATCACTATGTGTACCATTAACATGAGCTGTTGAGGTGTTTCAGGCAATGCCGCCATCACTATGTGTACCATTAACATGAGCTGTTGAGGTGTTTCAGGCAATGCCGCCATCACTATGGGTACCGCTAACATGAGCTGTTGAGGTGTTTCAGGCAATGCCGCCATCACTATGGGTACCGTTAACATGAGCTGTTGAGGCGTTTCAGGCAATGCCGCCATCACTATGTGTACCATTAACATGAGCTGTTGAGGTGTTTCAGGCAATGCCGCCATCACTATGGGTACCGTTAACATGAGCTGTTGAGGTGTTTCAGGCAATGCCGCCATCACTATGTGTACCATTAACATGAGCTGTTGAGGTGTTTCAGGCAATGCCGCCATCACTATGTGTACCATTAACATGAGCTGTTGAGGTGTTTCAGGCAATGCCGCCATCACTATGGGTACCGTTAACATGAGCTGTTGAGGTGTTTCAGGCAATTCCGCCATCACTATGTGTACCGTTAACATGAGCTGTTGAGGTGTTTCAGGCAATGCCGCCATCACTATGTGTACCATTAACATGAGCTGTTGAGGTGTTTCAGGCAATGCCGCCCATCACTATGGGTACCGTAACATGAGCTGTTGAGGCGTTTCAGGCAATGCCGCCATCACTATGGGTACCGTTAACATGAGCTGTTGAGGTGTTTTAGGCAATGCCGCCATCACTATGTGTACCGTTAACATGAGCTGTTGAGGTGTTTCAGGCAATGCCGCCATCACTATGTGTACCATTAACATGAGCTGTTGAGGTGTTTCAGGCAATGCCGCCATCACTATGGGTACCGTTAACATGAGCTGTTGAGGCGTTTCAGGCAATGCCGCCATCACTATGTGTACCGTTAACATGAGCTGTTGAGGTGTTTCAGGCAATGCCGCCATCACTATGTGTACCATTAACATGAGCTGTTGAGGTGTTTCAGGCAATGCCGCCATCACTATGGGTACCGTTAACATGAGCTGTTGAGGTGTTTCAGGCAATGCCGCCATCACTATGTGTACCATTAACATGAGCTGTTGAGTGTGTTTCAGGCAATGCCGCCATCACTATGGGTACCGTTAACATGAGCTGTTGAGGCGTTTCAGGCAATCCGCCATCACTATGGGTACCATTAACATGAGCTGTTGAGGTGTTTCAGGCAATGCCGCCATCACTATGGGTACCGTTAACATGAGCTGTTGAGGCGTTTCAGGCAATGCCGCCATCACTATGGGTACCGCTAACATGAAGCTGCTGGGGTGTTTCAGGCAATGCCGCCATCACTATGGGTACCGCTAACATGAAGCCGAATTTCCCTTCTCAAATCATTTAGTTTAAAAGCCGCCCTTTCTCGGTAAAGCTGTGGAATTTGTAGCTCTGGTATTAAACCAAAACAGGTACGTACGGCCTATCCGTCATTGCGCAATCTATCTGAAAGCCGAGTACGGACGGTTTGGTGAAGGACAGTTGTGTACAGACGGAGGGGCATTTTAACTTATCTAAAACCAAACTTTGGTTAAATGATATGATTCGCTTTCCTTGGTCTAAACGACGGGGTTTCTGGGAGAAAGCTTGCCGAGGACCTTTTTGGTGACGAGCTGCTGCTCTCCGGCCTCGTTCTGGACGTGCGGGGCGTCCTAAGAGAAGCAGCTCTCCGGAGAAAGTGGTGCAAAAAGGAAAACAGACTTAAAGCGGTCTACAGACCTATCTGGATGGTTTCTGGAGTTATGGGGTTTGTCGAAACACCTGAAATGATCTAAATGTATGCGAGACTCCCCGAATAGGGGCTTGTATTCATATCGGGTGAAAGAATAATTATCAATAAATTTGCATAGGAAATTATAAAAGAAAAGTGAGTTTGGTTTTCCCCGTAAACAGTCAGTGGCGATAGCAAAATTTGTCAGTTTATTCCGCTCGAAATAGCGAGTGAGGTTCATTAAAGTGGAGCACAGCCATATTGTTTCTAAAGAACAGAGAGAGAGAGAGAGAGAGAGGCTGTCAATTGAAGGGATGGTAATAATATCCGGTTTGATAATAATTGTCTCATTAGTTCTGACACATGCCATGCACATGTCACCCTGACCTGGCGACGAGAGTCTGACAAATTGCCTCCCATTACCGACGCACTCTTTAGCTGATATTCGGTCGGACCTACAGATTTTATTCATTTCCCTTCAGCATCAGATGCACGCGAAACCCCACGAAGAATTCGAATTATTGTACGTGCTAGAAACTATAAAAAGAAAACTTTTTACTGCAAAATTAAGGGTTTATTATTTTAATTTACGAAAGAAAACAAAGTCTAGCAGTAACACTGGCCCGAGATGCGCGCGTGGACTTGATATTTTTTTTTAAAAAAAATAAGTTTTTACTTAATCACCGATTTCGGGAGAATGTTCTGACTCCGAACTCAAACAATGAGACCGAATGTCTTCTTTTTAACCCGACAAGTTAATAATTTACGCAACAGAAGCAAACTTAACAGGAATTTACTTAAAACATGGAGACCGTTTTTCAATCTTCAGACCGGGTCCATGTCTAGAACAGCTTCGCTAACTGGTCCACCGCCTCGACTAGTTACGTCTTTGGAATTACTTTCTATATGTGTTCGCCTGTCGGGCCCCGATGCGTTCTGAAAGAAAACACAAACGCCGGGCTGCACGTGGCTTAATTAGCAAGAGCCGCCATCTGTCGTTTGTATCAAAAGCGATGTCTTCAAAGAACGTTATAAGATGTCGGAGGAACTCGTCAGGAACAGAGGTCGAGTGAGGGGTCATTCCCCCCACAGTCCGCAAATTATTTCTAATTAGCGGTGCCTTTGAACCGCCATCCATATCGATTATGTCTGCCTTACCTATTACAGACGTACGTGTTCGGTGGCTAGTTAGAGTCGTAGCTCGGTGAAGCGGCTCCGCTGTTCAGAAGCAGGAGGAAAAAAAGTCTCCAATACAAATGTTCGAGACAGCGCCACCCCATTATCCGGAATAGTTTTCCTCTTTTGTTGTGGCCTGTTTTTGCGACCAACACAATTCAGGGGTCCACTCACGTTTCGATTCCTTTATTATCATTTTTTTCTGGAAGAAAACGATCATATATATTCCGGAAAATAGTTCGTTACTAACAAGTGGTGGATTACTCCGCCAGCTGAATATTCGGTTTGAGCTCCGTGCGTAGGTCGGTCTCTCCCCAACTAGTTTATAATTTCACCGAACCAGGCTCACTGTATAGTTTATTTATTGTTTTACTTAGCCAAAGAGCATATCTAAAAACTGGGGCGACAGCAAAGGCGAAGTTAGGCCGGACGAACGAGAGACGCACCATAATATATTTTTTTAATTGTTGCAATTCAAAGGAGCAATCTAATAATTCCCCACTGTGTTTCCGAGTTTCGCGTGCAGTAATTATTCAAAACACCCACAACAAGGATGTAAAAGCCAACAGTTCGTAGCAATCGTGGAATAACTCAGTCGGTATATGTGCGTAATCTCAGACAGGACAATTTCTCCATAGAGATTTAGCAGATGGTGGCTCGAGTATCTTTGACGTTCGCTGTCAGTTGTACGTTCAATCTGTTATCGACGAATCTGGTGCCGCCTTCGACTCGCACTTCATTACATATGTACGTGTATTGACGACATCTGAATAAAGTGCAGCCAGAAAATCGAGCAGATTTGCTGTTTACGGAATAATTCAGGCATAATCTAAAATTACGACCGGGCATCCGTGTGAAGGCTCGGTCGGCTCTGAACGACCCTATCGAAGATCAAGGGTTCCATCTCCTTCTTCCTGGCAGCGATGAGCAGCCCGCGATAACAGACGTAGCTTATCGCACTATCGCCGTATGTTCCATGGCTGTTGCGTAGCTGTGAGCATCGGCACTATAGATCGCGCAGAGTCGTCAGTAATCTCCTCTTTTTTAATAATATCTCGTGGATTGTCGGCACGGCTAAAGTCGACTGAGAGCCGGTTGGTGGCGTCTTTACCGCGGGTCTTTAATAACTTCTCCACTGCTCAATACTCCCTAAAGGAGTATGCGCCTACATTTTCGGCGCCATCCTCTATTTTTGTAATCGTCTGCATTTACAGAATTTCATCTAAAAGCGCTCGGCATTCTTCGTGCTCGCAGTTTGGGTCGGCGGCTACCGTACTGGACCGGAGAGAGAGAGAGAGAGAGAGGAATATCCGCGGGGCCGGATGCCTCCCCCTGACTCCTCACTGACTACATCCCGCTGTCCCCTTAATTAGATTTCAAGTCTAAACTTTTTGCGACGGGCTTTAATTCAGTCAGAGATCTCCGATCTGGACCCACACGCCAAGACCTTAAACCCGCTCACCATTCGCCAAGCAAACAGGGAACACATCCCGGAAACAGGGGTTCTATCAGAAGAAGATCCTTCACATCCACCCACCTGCCCACGTGTGATCTGCCAGTGAAATTGGTCGGCTTATTAAAATGCATTGCTAATGGGGGCAAGAAAACTTTAGAACGATCAAAGTGTACTTATAAATAATGTCAATACGAGTTACTGAGCGGATTAGGTACGGTGGCCGCCGGGTCGTTCGTTAATGTCCTCGCGAACTGTGCTATTCGACTGAACCCAGAACCCAGAAAATGCCTTTAAAGGTTGGACCCCCCACCTTTTTTGTGCTGAGTGTTTGCGTGTAACTTGACTACTAACTCGACTACGACACAAACCACGTGACCTTTTCCTTACATTCCTTCCGCTCTCGGTCCAACCCAACTTATTCTCTCCCCTTACTTCTGTTTAAACAGCATTAAGGAACCTGAACACCCAAGCGGGTGCTCCGAACGTGTAAGGGAAATCGTCGTTTGGGGGGCCGCCGTCCACGGCTCCAGTAGCTTAACATCCGTAAATCTAACCCCGCCGCGCCCATGGACCACCCGTGGATTCATTCCGTCATTTAAAGGCCTCACGAGCAACCTTAAGAAACGAAAACTTCCAGGAATCGGACTGGGTTCTGTACGCAAAAACTAAGCAAACGTTGATTCTAACTCGCAGACAGTTTGTGGATACCCACGCGTCTTCCCAGCACGTGCTCACGGCTGCTTTACGTGTCGTCGGGATGACATCAGAAGGAACCTTTCCCCTCCCCGGCTCTCTTTTGATTCCCGTCAGGGCGAGAGAGGATGGAGTAAACAACAGATCCGCAGTTACCGGCCCCCAGACGGACGGTAGACGTACAATTGAAGATAGCACAGCAGCTGAGGTATCCAATATATACAGTACTGTGTAAAAGTCTTAGGTTACCTTGCGAAAGCACAATTGCTTGTTTTGTTTTCTTTCAGAATAATAACTAAATAAAGAGGGCAAAGACATCATTTTCCAATGAAAACAAAATGATATTTCTGATAAAAACGTAAAACTCAACTCGAAATAAACAGTACAACAGGAATTTCAAGTTTTCTCGTCGGAAAAAAACTATAAAAGGGGGAAAAATAACCAGAAGCCACAAAGACGCGGGTGATTCAGAAACCTATTTTAAAAAGATGAGCAGAACCACCGAGGGTTAGCAAGAAATCCAGCAGAGAGCTAAAGCAAAGTTTGAAAGAATCTTCAGGAGCTCATGCTGGTGTTTTTACCGAAGAGCTTAAAGACGAAATGGACTTTGAAAACAGTTAGAATTCAAGAAACTATTTTTATGTGAAGGGAATAAAACCAGAAGGACTATAATATACCATCCAACACCGGAACTAGACTCAGAAGCACCGGAACAGCGTCCTTCGACCAAATGAATCAAACTTTGAAATTTTTAGAGTTAAAAGAAAGTAGGGCGTAAAAAAATGAGGAGTTGTTTAGGGGTGTATCTTGGCTGCTGGAGATTTAGTGGGAATAAAAGGAAATGTCGATGCGGCCTAACACAAGCAGATTTTTCTTCGTTATGCTGCTATTCTTTCCATGCTCAGTCGGGCTCATATATTCCGACATCTAACGATCTAGGACCCGCTTCCAGCGATGGCGAAACGTATTTACGAAGCAGAAGAAAGAGTGAAGCGCAAGATTTATTGGATGGCCTCCGCAAAGCCCTGATATTATGGAAGGTGTTTGGGACCACTTGGACAGAATTTAAAAAACAAAAAGACGAGCAACAGCCAGACATCAAGGAAGAACTCTGGGCAGGGCTTCTAAATGAAAAAGAACAGCATCCCAGCTGCTGATGTTAGTTCAAAACTACGAGAGAGTTTCTCAAGATATACTAAGGTAATCACGAAGGACAAAGGTGGAGGCACCGGATGTTAGTATAGAGAATCTTCATTCATCTTGTCTACTGTAGGTATTTATTTATTCAATCGTACCGGTATGGTCCATTAGTTTAATTTAGCCCTTTCTATAGTTGAACTTAAAAATAAAAATATAAATTTTCTATAAACGTTATAAGGTCGAAGCTTTCCGGCTCCGAACGCCTTAGTGCTGTTTCATTTCAATCGCCCTCTCGCTCTTTCTAACGGCCTCGCGATGAACATCTTGCTAAATGAGCGAATTTGAACTCTCTTTATAATTAGTGAGTAATAACAGGTACCAAGCTTCTCGAATTTCTTTAGGTAGGTTGATGATTGGCAAAACTCATTAACGACTCGCCATTACAGATCCGTATCGCTGTCTTGTCTCCACCTTTCAGAGAACTGATCACCTGATAAGGGAAAACTCCTCTTATTTGCTTTTTTTTTCTTCTTTTAAAAATTTGCCGGCTTTTGTAATGCGGAAACTTTCCGGAGGCCATATTCCGACAAACATCTTGAGTTTCTCTTCTAACTGTGGAGTTTTCATAGAATGATTTGAATATTTAAAGGTCATTTTAAATTAACGACTGCCAGCAATTTATTCCATTTATTTTTTTTTTGATACAGCCATAACTTCCCTCTCTCTCTCTCTCTCTCTCTCTCTCTGTGGAGATCTTCATCCTATTAGTATTTAATCTGCAATAAATCTCTTTCAGTAAATGTTTCCACATGTCTCTAGCTCAGAAAATATAGGAAGTTTAAGGATGTGTGTGTTTGTGAGTATCTGTGTGTATTGGTCAGTGATATTGACTAGATCGTTGCGCATTTAACGGATACCTGCCCATGTCTTTGGAACAATCTGTTGCGCATTTAATGGATACCTGCCCATGTCTTTGGAACAATCTTACAGAAACCTTCACTTCGGGCTTCTCTATCAACAACAGCGTTGTGATCTGAGAGTTTAGCAAAATGATGTCTATCTATGGACGTAGTACCTGCTAACTGCCTATTTGTCATTTCAACGAACAATCTCTCGGTTTCTGCCTAGTATCTCTATGTTACACTTGTACACAGGGGCAATTTTAGGAGAGTAACACCCCGGATTTATCGCTCGTATGGATAGCTATATCATGCTTTATCTATTCAAAACCAAATCCATTGCGCACACGTGATTAAAGGGCGCTAACTATGCAATGTTATATATTTGTATACCAGAGCTAACTGGAATTGTCTAGATGGAATTAATGATTAATATTGTGTTGCTGTTGGTTAAGTTTCATTAGAAACTCTACCCTCAAAGTTAATTATTTTTAAATTACCTTTTCATCAAAACTACTTTGCATAGAGATCCATTGTGTTAGAACGCGCGCATCTGTTCTGTATCTTCACGTGGATTACTTACCTTTAAGAGAAGCAATTTACGGTGAAAAGCCGGTAAACTAAAAACAAACCATGTAGCGAACTCTACCCAATCTACGACTTTTATGTATCACTTTACTCGTTTGATGGACCCGGCGGGTTGTTTAGCTCCATTTAGCTCACAACTTCTAATGAAAAGTAATACTTCTCTTACACAAAGCGTCCTGTTATAATTAAAAGTTCAAAGGCTCGCGAAACAAAGCTTCAGTGTTTTCAGTTGCGTAGGTTAATTAGTGCCGTTACCGTATCTGCTCGGATACCCATTATTCGTGATCAGACAGGAACCAAAACCCGGCCGAGTTGACTCGGAGCGACGGACGTCGGGCCCAGCTAGACTAATGCTATACACGTGTGCATCGCGCGCGCAACGCCCTCGTGCGTTCACTTCTGTTAAGATACGAAAGAAAAGGGAAAAAAAAAAAAAACGTTTTCTCCAGCAACTCGTTAACCCTTTAACGCCTTAGTGGGTAGTTAAGACATCAAAAACAATTTTTTATTTCTGTTTTCGTCGCTACACCAGACCGGAATTGGATCATTTTCACTCCATTGTACTCATTCCTCTAAGACAGGTTCATAATGGCCCAACCAATCAAGGAAAGGCCACTTTTACTTTTACTTTAATGACTGGCGTAAAGAGCTGGAAGACAGGAATTGGACGTGAAGTAAAGATGAACTGTCGGACAGTGAACGTCTCGTTTTCCTTAAATTTTACGCTTCGGCCAACGTCGTCGATCAAAACATTTTCCATTTCATTTGGTTTTGAAAGATCTAATTAATTGTTATACGAAGAAGAGCATTGATAACATTTTGTAATCCGCCCCTCACGAGCCAGGTGGTCACTCTGGGGTTGTTGACATTCCCAAGGTCATCATTGCAGAAGCATCGGAAGCAGTGTTATTTGAACGTATCGCATCACAGATTTAAAATTGAAGAAAAAATTAAAAGGTTAAAGGCATTTGTGTTTTCAGTACAAGGCAGTACAAATGTATACTGAAGTATGCAGACATAGTCCCGAGGCAATACAACGTGGGTCGCAGGCAGCGCACGTGGTCAATTCTGGCTTACTGCTGTGCTTCTGCTTCAACGAGCTGATGAAGCTGTTAATTCTATCATCGGCAGGAAAGCTGCTCGTCTGACTGTCTTCCTTGAACACGGGACTAATCTCGTATTTGCTGTCTGTAATAATTCTCATAATTTTCGACCGGAATGGCTCCCGAACTCCCCGTACTGCGATATTCAAGGACCCATGCTTCTTGAATTTTGCTGTCAAACTCGTGATGTGCTGTCGGATTGCAGTACCCTTCGAAAGTTCGGATGGATCGGGGTACTTCTTTCGCAAAGCTTCAAGCATCCGACCTGGACCTATTTTGTTTCTGTTGCATTCGACCCCCCCTCATAAACATTCCTCGTATATCCTCTTTCAACCCTTTAATGTACTCGACGCCATACGCGGCTCGTCTCGCCAGTCCAGACAGCGAGGCTTCCGTCGTATGGTCTCTCAAGGTTGTTTCCACCTCGTTCTTAACTTCACCACTCCTGCTAATAGCATCCGTATCATCACTGTGTCGTTGGGCGGCATTCATCTGCAAACGCTCGATCTTTCCTTCGCTCACGAACTGGGCAGCGTATCTCAAACCGAACGAAAAGAGATCGTGGCTCCCCTAGCGCCTGTGCACAGACGCCTCGTTTTCAGGACGGCGGAAACAAAAGTCTTCTACACCCTGCATTTGAAGTCCCCGTCCTCGTCATCTTGTTACAATGTACAGACAATAGCATTCGTCTCAGCCTCACTATTATTTTCACGCTGCAACGCATCACGGCCCTGATCATCCAACGTGCCAGTTTCCTTCATCCATCGCTGGTTCTTTCTACATCCACTACGAGCCTGAAAAAACCCTGACCACATCTTTTCTTCCTCTCGCTTCTTCTATGTCTACCACTTCCGGGTGCATCGCCATTCATGGAGCCGGTCGCATCTCGTCGGTTTCTTGCATTTACATGTAACTCGAGGTACAGTAAAACCTGGAAGATACGGCCTCTACCACAACAGCAAAGTCTCATCTCACTGAAAGCCGCCATTAAAAGGTCCGGGCTAATTCCGCTTACAATCATTGAAGACTGCAGCCCGGTGCTGATATGGATACTTGAATCGAATGCGCTTCAATAAAAATCAATAAAATACATTTCAGATTTTATTTACAAATCAAACATTTCGTAAAAACAAAAAGCGTCCATTTTAGTTTGCTTTAAGCATCTGTTAGGTCTGGCTGCACTTTTGGTAATCCAGTCGATACAATATCCGCCGACAGAACTGTGCTGCTGATGGGAGGCGCTCTGGTGCGCACCTGTTCCGAGCGGTTCGGCGTCGTAGTTGAAGAAACGAAGGGTTGAGCGGCGCCATTGGTGTCTTCTTTCTCAACGTCGTCGTCTGTCTTCTCTCCGGCTGCCGTCTCGATGCCAGTTGTCGGCGCATCATTGTCACAACGGTTTCGTGTCGTCTGCAGGCTGGGGTTCGTGAGGTTCCGCTGGTGACGCGTTTGTTTTTGAAGCCAGAATGTGCGAAGCATCTCGTGATTGTCCCCGGCTTCGGTGCCGAGTTCCGGGCGCATTTTGAGCCGACAGGTGGCGTCCTGTATGTTGACTTGTCCACTTCCGGCAGTAGATGTCTTGAGAGTTGTTCTCGATCTGTCGCTTTCACGGCTTTGATTGTCCCCGGCTTCGGTGCCGAGTCCCGGGCGCGTTTTGAGCCGACAGGTGGCGTCCTGTATGTTGACTTGTCCACTTCCGGCAGTAGATGTCTTGAGAATTGTTCTCGATCTGTCGCTTTCACGGCTTTGATGGCCACGCCGTCGCGAGGCTGTAGGCGCGCAGCTGTGTCTGGTGGAAGAAAAAACATCCACTTGCTGTCAGACAGTTCTAAATGTCGGTCCGACGAACAGTTGTCGTCGAAGAGCAGTACGGATCGGTTTTGCAGAACCACACGATTGTTTAGTTTCCTTAACCCGTCTGCGAAAATCCTGCCCTTCATCCACGCACGTCTGTTCAAATGGTAGCTCACAGAGGCGGCGAGGTGATCTTAAAATCCTCTGAAGCACTGGGGGGGGGTTGGCTGAGCGGTCGATGACTAAAGGTGTCAGTTTTCCTCCCGTCGCACTGCAGCCGGGTAGAACAGGGTTCCTTTCTCTCGAACTTTTACCACCTTTACAGGTGTCGCCTTTGTCGACGAGGGAGCGGTTTGGTAAGGCAGGAAGAAAAGAGTCCTGTTTCATCGGCGTTGAAGATGTCCTTTAGTCCGTGACATTCGCAGAGCGACGATAAACGCTCGCACCGATCGTTAGCAGTCTCTTCCCTGACATCAGCAGCTTCGCCCGATAGAACCGCCCAGGAAATGTTTCTGTTGTGTTCTGAATTACTGTAACCATCCGTCTGATACGGTCAAGTCGTCGAGGCCGAGCTGCCTGGAAGCCATGAGCGCGTGCTCCTTCAGTAATCTCTCCCCCGATATCGGAAGGTTTTTAGACCGTTTATCATAGAACCAACCAAAGACTTGTTGATTCAGATCATAGTTTGATGTCGTGCGTAATGTAAC
Source organism: Nautilus pompilius (assembly GCA_018389105.1). Lineage (NCBI taxonomy): Eukaryota > Metazoa > Mollusca > Cephalopoda > Nautilida > Nautilidae > Nautilus > Nautilus pompilius. Next base: position 87,311 of record JACATO010001023.1, read on the forward strand.
TTGACCTGCTTAGTTTTGGCCTTGGCTCCTGATTCCAACATTTCCATGATTTTTTGTTGCTTTATCAGCAACCATGTTTTGGATCTGAGTCCTGCCAACCTGTAATCCGTTCGCAGCGTGAATACATTTCGCACCTTTGTCGTATTTCTTTGATAACTTCTACCTTCTCTTGTAAAGTCAGGTGTTCGCGCTCTCGCTTTCCTTGAGGCATTGAGAATCAGTGATATACTGTCGGTGATATTTACATGGCCAGCCCCGTCGATTAGCTACTCGTAGAAGAATCACTGATCATTTTTAGGCGTGATCAAGCATCTCGAGAAAGCATCCATTCCTCATTCTCATCGGTTCAAATACGACGCGTCACGGTGAATGGATCGCTTGATGGAACACTGGCGATGGAAATTTGCGACTGCTATCGATTAACGAAGAAGTATCTCGAAATTATTTTATTCTTTTCTGTTGGTTTAACGTCGAATTCGAGAACATTTACCACTTAACGTTTCCGTAATAGATCGGAAATAGCTGCACTGATACATACCGATCATCATTCTATGACAATATTTAGGTCGGTATCCAAGGGTCGTTCGCGACAGGTCGCATCTCCCAGTTTTACCGCACTACTTTCGTTTTACCAGGCATTATTAACGCTTCGCTGGAGTTGCTACCTACGAAGATGGCGGATGAGATCTTTGGATAATTTCTCACGTGATGCACCGAGAATAAAACAGAGGCCGGCGAATGGCTTCCCTCCGCCCATGGAGATTCTCTAACGAAAAATAAAGACATCTATTTTCCCGCAACGACCTGGGTCCGTGTACCGACCGGAAAATGACCACGTGGCTCGTGAGGGGTTAGGGTTAACATTATAACAGAAAGTTATTTAGTTTCACACAGTAAGCTAAAGTTTACCGTATTCCCATATTCAAAGCACGCGCGTGATGTTTCTTTAAAGAACCGGCTCGGTGTGTGTCTGTGTGAAATACTTTGACAGATGTCCGCTCACTGTAGGAGCAGCAGGGAGAGATCGCTGAAACGTAGGTGCTTCGGTAATTCGTTGTGTCACTAATAGCGAGGTGGCTGGTGAGGGAAGCTCGAGTTTCCCCTGTAACTCGCAGCAGAAAGCTGCAGTCGGCCGAAGACGTGTACGAGGGGGTCGTGCGGACGCGCAGAGTTACTGCGACGAGGCCTGTACTGTATGTGATTTCTGGCGAAGACTGCGGTAGGAAACGAATAACGTAAGTTCTGCGGTTGATGTTTTCACCCGTACGATGCCCTTCCGAAAGCCCTGATTTTGTGCCGTAGAAGTTCATCTTTTCGAACCGATGGAAACGGGTCGATTTCTGGACTGGAGTTAGCGAGCGGCTCGGTTCCTTGATGTACCCGTGTCTCATACTAAGTCACTTTGCTCACCGACTCATTCTCCCCGTGCATATGTGACGTCATCTCTCTGTCTCTGTCTCTCTCTCTGTATTGACGTCATCTCTCTCTCTGTATTGACGTCATCTCTCTCTGTATTGACATCATCTCTCTGTCTCTGTCTCTCTCTCTGTATTGACGTCATCTTTCTCTGTCTCCCTCTGTATTGACGTCATCTTTCTCTGTCTCCCTCTGTATTGACGTCATCTCACTGTCTCTGTCTCTGTCTCTCTGTACTGACGTTATCTCTCTGTCTCTGTCTCTCTCTGTATTGACGTCATCTCTCTCTGTTTCTCTCTGTATTGACGTCATCTCTCTCTATCTCCCTCTGTATTGACGTCATCTCTCTGTCTCTGTCTCTGTCTCTCTGTACTGACGTTATCTCTCTGTCTCTGTCTCCCTCTGTATTGACGTCATCTCTCTGTCTCTGTCTCTCTCTCTGTATTGACGTCATCTCTTTTTTTTTTAAAAAAAGTTTTATCTCTCTTTTTTGACTGACATTTTCTATTTAGTTATATTCTGGCATATTACAGTTTATATACATCGCAATAAAACTGCTGCTGAATTATCTACAGGCGATGGCTGTTGTAACCAGATTATTAGTTCGTTATGGCCCATAGCTGTTGTTGCTGCAGACGTAAAGGGTCTGTGGTAGTTTCTGGAAAGGCCAGTCTAATCTCTGATATTTGGGCAAATAAACCACTAGTCTTTTTCGTTTTTTCATAGGATTTAGTTCTTTATGTCTAAAGCCCAGAATCAACTGATGATTTTGAGATGTAAATGTAGAGTAGATAAGCCACGAGACTGGCAGTTAGTAATTATCCTTGCAGCATTCTCGTGTACACTGGATACAGGAAGGGCTACGGCGAGGGAGCTTATTGTAGACTGGATACAGGAAGTGCTACTGTGAGGGAGCTTATTGTAGACTGGATACAGGAAGGGCTACGGCGAGGGAGCTTATTGTAGACTGGATACAGGAAGGGCTACGGCGAGGGAGCTTATCGTAGACTGGATATGGGAAGGGCTACGGCGAGGGAGCTTATCGTTGATTGGATACAGGAAGTGCTACGGCGAGGGAGCTTATTGTAGACTGGATACAGGAAGGGCTACGGCGAGGGAGCTTATCGTTGATTGGATACAGGAAGGGCTACCGTGGGGGAGCTTATTGTAGACTGGATACAGCGAGTGCTACTGTGAGGGAGCCTATTTTAGACTGGATAGAGGAAGAGCTACGGCGAGGCAGTCTATTGTAGACTGGATACAAGAAGGGCTACGGTGAGGGAGCCTATTTTGGACTAGATACAGGAAGGGCTACAGCGAGGGAGCTTATCGTTGACTGGATACAGGAAGAGCTACTGTGAGAGAACCTAGATATGAAAATTGTCGACTCAATAAACTCGAAAGAAAGACAAGTCAGCAACCCCTGATCGTTTTGCATATATTTACTTGGTATTTCCAATTGGTTTCTTCCATTAAGAAAGAAAAAGAAGACTTTTCTTATTTGCACTAAATATGCATATTCATGGTCATTTTTATCGCTCCAAGTGCTGTAACGCAGTCTCTATATGATGCATAACTGCATCATGTCGCTGCCCACCAGAAGGGATAAATACGAGTTAAAGTTTTTCTTTGAGAAGAATTAATAAAATTTCCTTCATGCATATTTGGACTTATTAGAAACTTTTCGATAAATTCGATTTTATAAAGATTTCAAATTTATTTAAATGGTTTATGTTTTCAGAAAAAACCTGGAAGTTTGCCGCCATATAAAGGAGAACTGGTTAGTTATTATAGGCATGCGTGAGTCTGTGTCGAGGGTAAAATCCACATTGAAGAAGAGCTTACCAAAAAGCGATCTTTACAATCATTAACGATACAAAATCTTTAATCTTGTTTGTTTATTTTCCGTAAAACTCCGATTTAGAATTTCTCAAAATTAATCTGGATCCGATAGAGATTAATTTGTAAAAAAATTATTCTTATCTTAACGAAATTTCTCCATTTGTAATAAACTGAACAGATTTTTTTTTCTTTTCCCAGAGATGATATGGGAATTCCCAATACAAATTTGAGATCGTACTTCTTAAAACAATTCAGATTAGTTGAATATAGACTATTATTTGACAGCTTTGGAAAATTATGAAAGCTAATTTTGATATTGGCCGTGGTGGGAGTCTGGCTACGCAGTTCCAATGTCCGGCTGCCAAATGCATTCCTGCATCCTGTTGAACTGGAAGTGAAGTCATCTACCACCTCTCTCGCCTCGATCCAGGAACTGTGCGGTCAGATATTCACTGCTATCGGCCTCCAAGTTATTTCAGTAATAGTAGTAGTAATAATAAATTACTACGACAGTTAAAACAGATCTTATCCGGAAGTAAACAAAAACTGGAATGTCTTCGAAAATTAACAAATTGCGGAATCGAAAGGGGAATTCTTTTTTTTTAAAGATAAATGCTTCGCGTGAGGCAAACAGAGACAGAATCGAGACCACAAAAACAACATATGATAATGTTAACGAAATAAGATAAATTATAATTTTTTCAGTTAATTCTTCATCTTTGGATACTGAAGAAACCGGAGTGCTTGGATGAGACTCCGGCTTACTGGAAGCAAGACGTACAGTGCAAAGAATTGTCCATAACTTTCCGGTAGATGTCGCTGAACTTGACTTAATACTTAGGAAAACGTGGCGTTGTAGAGATAATTAGATTTGAGAGAAGCTTCCGAGGCAAAGATTGAGGTGTGTGCGCGTGTGTTTTAGACAGAGCCATAGAAAAGAACCGATGCGGTTAGTGCAGGAAGAAGAACAGGTAACTGGACCTGTAGTGTCTCAGACTGCTATCAGTAAGATCTCGCAGACGTTCTGTTTACCCGCTCGTCTTTATCAGTAGCCGAAGGAGCTGGCGGATATTTTCACAAGATGCCTTGACGTTTCTCTATTATTAGGTGGCGAGTCATCGCTATAAGTGGCTGCCTGTTGGAATCAGCCACCTGAAAGAAGCCCGACTTAGAAGCCGGAGAACGGTGCTTTTGTCGCTACAAGAAAAGCCGATGCCTGTAATTCTGTCATAAGCAAGTAGTTCTAAGACGGGGAAGAGGAAGGAAGACAAAGTGGTGCATGCGAAGCTATACCAATGTTTACTTTGGTCATTTAAAACGGAAAATGATTGCTGCAGGAAGAGAAACCTTGCGTGTGTCGTTTTCGTTTTTCGCTGGGATCCGGTGCTCGATACTTTTGCAAGTCTCCTTTCAACCGCGGAAGATGCTCTTTTTAAACTCTCACTTTTGTGAATCATTTCATTTTTCTGATCAGAGGCGGGGTGTCTACAAAAGTTCTCAGTCACGTGATCCCCACTTTCGACAAATAAATAACGAACTGATTTGCTGTTACCAGGCATTTATTTAATAAGCAAGGACGAGATAAATGTAGAGTTAAACCAAGGAAAACCTGGCGTCGGCAGAAATAAAGAAAAGAAATTCTGTTATAAGTATGTACTTTATTTTGAGTTTGTGATGGGGAAAAAAAAAGAGAGAAGAGAGATGCTGTTTTTAAGGAGTTTTAAAATTCCACTCTACTCGTATTGTTGTTTTTTTTTACTTTAAGTCAAACGTTTGTTCGATTTTAGTTCTCTTAAAAAAGGTCGGGTGAGTCGCACAGCCGGCTCGCTAGGAGGCGTCGTGGTCAACGAAGAGACGTGAATGACGTCATCTCAGCGACCGGGGCCGAGAATAGTAAGTACTCAGTGGGTGAGGCCGAGTCTTCTTCCGGCCAGTGTCACCAGTCCCCTTTTGAGAGGGGGGAAACATGAGAGAGCCCTGGCAAACCTACGTACCCGACTGGTAAAGAAAAGCGACAGGAAACTACGCCAAGAGCCGACCGGAATTCGAACAGACCGCCATCTGACTTTCGAAGTCCAATAGGCTAACCACTGAGCCGTCAGCCGCCGCATTTTATTGAAGTTTGTTGTCTAATTTCTCAGCATAATGCTAAAAGTTTCGATAATTGAAAAAAAAACAAACAATTTCATTCAAAAATACCATACAAAGCGCACGCATACTTGACGAAATTCAACGAGACTTCAAACCGTTTATTACCGTCGACCAATTATATATATACTGGGGAAGATCAAACAAAAACTGGCTGAAGTAGCCTTGCCGTTAATGTAATACAGGCCCCGGGTTTCAATGAACGACCCTAGTAAATTGGCTTCTGATTAATTGAAAAGTTTTATGTATTGAATAGATTGGAAAGGCCGCAGTTTCATTGTTACTTAACCGTCAAATTTTATTTGAAAATGTACTAACATAATATCTCTAAGAGAAACATTACTTAAAGGGCTGGGCAATAAATGATTAAAAGAAATGAGAAGACCAGAAATACTCTTCTACCATCGGAATCGCCAGAACACGTGCTCTTGCATACCAGCAGAAGTGAGAGTGCATGAATGCGAGCAGAACGGACATTACAGCCGGACAATTGTGCGCGAGAGGAGGGAGGCAAAAGATAATTGGACTATAAATCCTCGAACTTTCAACAGAAATTTGCTTAATGCACAAGCTGACCATTCAAAACAACTGCCCCATAGAAGCTACTTTCAGAATTTATAATCATACTAAACGAAGCATCAACCTTTTACCCGAACAGCGCTCAGCTCAGAAACTGTTCTCTCCCCCATCTCTCTCTCTCTCTCTCTGTACCGACGTCATCTCTCTCTGTCTCTCTCTGTATTGACGTCATCTATCTCTGTACTGACGTCATCTCTCTCTGTCCTCTGTCTCTCTCTCTCTCTGTACCGACGTCATCTCTCTCTGTCTCTCTCTGTATTGACGTCATCTCTCTCTGTCTCTGTCTCTCTCTGTATTGACGTCATCTCTCTCTGTCTCTGTCTCTCTCTCTGTATTGACGTCATCTCTCTCTCTGTACTGACGTCATCTCTCTCTGTACTGACGTCATCTCTGTCTCTCTCTCTCGGTACTGACGTCATCTCTCTGTATTGACGTCATCTCTGTCTGTCTCTCTCTCTCTCTCGGTACTGACGTCATCTCTCTGTATTGACGTCATCTCTGTCTCTGTACTGACGTCATCTCTCTCTCTGTATTGACGTCACTCTCTCTCTTACTGACGTCATCTCTCTCTCTGTATTGACGTCATCTCTCTCTGTACTGACGTCATCTCTCTCTCTCTTCTCTCCTCCCTCGTCCTCTCATCTCCTCTCGTCTCTCCTCTCTCTCTCTCTCTCTCTCTCTCTCTCTCTCTCTCTCTCTCAGTGGGAGAAGTAAAAGTATAGATATTTGATGCTCGAAAAGAAGAGCCGACAACAGCTGTTTAGGGGTCAACGACTGCCCCCGTCGGCTGGCACCGTAGAAGCTCGCCAAAAACCTTGTAAAGATTTCCAGATAGAACTGCTGTACAAAATAACTTCAAAAAGAGAGAGATTTTCCGATATTGATGATGTTTCACGAAAACAGTTCCACCACCCCTCCTCGCGCCTTCAATAAATGGACCAATGATATCTTAGTTTTTTTTCTAATTAATCAGGCTGATAAAAGTTATCTATTTTAATTAGCATCACTAACACCCAGTCGTCCACAGTTTACTCTGTTTCCACAAAAGGAAAACCCGGACTGAAGGGAATTCAGGGCGGTCGGTTTCTCCTTTGGACAAACCCGATGGCTGCTTTCCTTGCCGTTATTCCCGCTAACCCTTCACGAACGGCGGTACACAGAAGGAATAACCTAACCGGCGCGAACCCGAACTATGGAATTAAGAATCACTTTCAAACTGACGAACCTTTTTACCTGCACATTTTCAGTCGAGTAAGGGAAAAGAAATACCACCCCCGTATTAACATCACTGAAGGTACTCGCACACCAGAAAGAGATAAGTTTTGTTGTTTTGCAGCTAAAAGCGACTTACTGCCGGTTATAACAACCATCACGATTAGAATCACAAGAGCACTATGACTGCTCGCCACGTGTTTACATGATGCTCCTTAATAAAGTGACTGTATTTCATCTAAACTTGATAACTAGTTTTTTTGTAAATATTTCAGCTGGCGACGACATCAATAAAATGTTACACTCAGTAACAGCAAGACTTCTTACACTAAAACACTAAGTAAAATAGCAGTTTTTTTTTTACAGTGCAGCATATCTGCTAATAATATATACAGATAGAAATACACTTATACCACCACGAACCAACAGACCCCGTGCTCTTGCATACCAGAAGAAATGAGATTTTATGAATGCCAACAGAGTGGAGATTAATTATTATTATATTATTAATTATTATCTTTATGATTAATGTATAAATATTTGCTAATAGCGTGACTCTTTGTGTATATATATTTTCGATATCTTTAAAGTGGTCTTAACTCGTTCCTTCCCGCTTTTTCGTGTTTGCTATCGAAGATTTTGTTTAAAAGGCTGTAACCAATCAAGGGCAGATAACCCAGGTTACTAATCTGAGCACAGGTCTCTCGATGCCTGAACTTCTCCAAAGTGATTGAATAATCGATATCAGTAAAATATACAATAATAGCGCCAGCTCATTTTCTTTTGGTTTTCAGTGTATACAAATGGAAATAATCATAAATATATTAAAATACGGAGATTTTGTTTATACTATGAGTAATAAATAGCTTTTGGTGTAGCCCTATGGTCTTTGATCAAGATAACCTACAGCATTAATATTGTTGGTGCCTTATATGACGACCTGGGTGTTTTCCAGGGCATCATTCGTCTTTCCCTTGCAAGAGTTATCGACGCTGAAAGATGTGAGCGCTGTCGTGAGAGGTCGCTTGTTTGCTATCGGCTTGTGAGTAAACTCTGGTTCTTTGATCAGGTGCTTCCACTAAGATTATCACAATAATCAATATCTTACTGTGGTTCAGCTTTAACACCGTCGTTTATTACAAATCAGATCCGTATGAAATTGAGTTGTAAAGAGTCAGTGAACCTTGGGATGCTTTTCGGTAGCGAGTTTTCAAAGATGCTACCGTTGGGCTTTCAGTCTAGCACTGGTATACAAAAAAGAATTAGCCAAAATGACTCTCTCCCTGATCGGCAACCGTGAGTCGGTACGATGTTGCCTTTTAAATAAATACATCAAACGGTCTATTTTGTAATCACTCTAGCATATCACGATAGACGTAGAGTGGTGGTGTTGTACATGTGTATAAAACAGTTAATGCTGGGAGATGCCATTAGTAATTCTCGTCGCATCACTTTTGTTCAGTTTTACCGCATTCCAACTGATGGCCAATTTACCTGGCAGCCTTAGGAAGATATCAATATTCGTAAGTGTTTCTTCATAATATTCCACAGCTACCTGTGAAATAAGCTTAATGCATCTTAACCCTCTTCTTCCATAAATTGGTAATCCGCCTGGTTAATAGAATTTAAAAGAATTTATTTAAAATACCTTTTAAAACCATTATGTTACCCATCCAGAACAACAAGACGTCTGGCGTTTTGAACAAAAAGAACCCCACTGTCCCACTTTGGCCGTGTTTTTGAAGGGCAATCTTATGGTGCCGGACATTCAGCCATCTTGGGCCTCCGTAGCTCCCCCTCTGTAGTTTGCATGACATTTCCGACCGTCAGCCGAGTTAGCGACCCTTTACACTATTACCCGAAGGGGTCCTCGAGGATGTGTGATTCTAAGCAAACCTTTCGTGTCGTCGTCGGTAAATTCCGGCGCTTCCACTCGCGGAACTCCGCACGTGTGAATCCTCTCCCCAAAAGACGGTGGCCTTCGTCGATTCTCGCCAGGTGGTGCAACGATCGCGATGGCGGCAACAAACCCTCCTCCCGGTTCAGCAAGAGAATGACGGACAGGTGTTGCCGATGAGGCTACTGGTAGCAGCAGTTTCTGCAGCCAGACGGGTTTCGAAGACGCAGCGGACGAAGGCTCTAGTGGTGACCAGTGGGAAGATCGCATCTAACGATCGGTGGCTGAACACCAAGAATTCCCATAGCCTCCATCCTCTGCCACGGACGGACGCGGGATTAGCCTGAACTGTGTGGGCGGACCATTTCGGCAGGAGCCTGCGAGTGAACGGTAAACTTCATGCTCCGATCTCGAGAATACCTAGCAAAATATATATAAATCGTCACACAGAAGTTGGTTTCGTTTTCCGTTCGGCACAACTAGACCGAGTTCCTCTTTTGCTCGATGACCAGGTGTCCTGGCCGCCGAGAGAAGCGTTAACGAAGTCCACTAGAGTACACACTAGTGATCGAATAAGTATAAACAAAACTCAAATCTAATTAATAATTAAAATTACATGGAAACTAATAAAAGCGTCCTTGAAGCTAATCATTAAGAACTAGTGTAGAAGTTAATTATTGAAAGCTAATCAATGCATGAAATAATTCCAACTAATTGATACTAAATATTAATTTGTCTATTCAAAATTAGATTAAATCTAGCCATAAAGACGGATTACAGCTAATCAGTACTAAACTTAATCCAGTCTAATCTTTGCTAAGAAAAAAATCTTAGCTAATCCAAGCTAATCAATACCGAAAACTAATCGTGTTTAATTAAAAGTTCAAGCTAATGAAATCTAATCAGTGCTAAACCTAACGTAAACACATCTACACTAAATCCAGGGGGAGTTAATCAGCTGGTAACTTCTAAGACCGCCGACAGTCGCCCCTGGAATTCGAGGAGCGGTTCTCGGGGGCGGCTGGGGAAACAGTCGGATCATTCGTTCTCCCTCTTCTTTCTGTCACGACATCAGTTAATCGTCCGCACCCCTATAACGGAGAGGCAGGCATCGCGGTAGCGAGATCTTTTAGGGGGGGGACGATTTTGCGAAAGAAAGCCTTTCAACGACGGGAAACCGAAACACGGATATAACCTTTCGAGCTTCTCAGATAATTTATTAATAATAAGAGAAATACCTAACGCAAGACTAAGTGTTTTCAAATCTTTGTCAGCAACCCTTCCCTTCCCCCCGCCACCCACCTTGGGTCTGTCCCTTTATTTAGACGTGTCAGCCGGCCTTAAGCATTACCCGCGAACAGGTGCTACCGAGACCGGGATCGATGAGCACCCGTCGCTTCTCAGTTCAGTGCGAGCTATTTCGTTTCCAATTTGCCCCGCTTAGCCAGCGCGATACCTTGGCGACCTGACGGGTTACCGGCCACCGAACACCTGCCGTACACCGGCCCTACAGGGTGCGCGCGCGCACACACACACACACACACACACACACACACACTGGACTGGGTTTGACGCTAATTTATGCAGCTGCTTCCAATGGATTGTAACCGCGGCGTTCGGGGGCTGAAGAACGTCGGAGCTAATCTGTATCGGATGTGCCGTTCGTTTTACCCCGAGAGCCCCTCAGCAGACAAAGGGACAGGTGGCAGATTGGGGGTACAGCATTAAAAGCAGGAATCTCTGTCACGCGCGGAGGAAAACTGAAATGCAACAGATCGCAGTAAATGCTCGTTCTCGTAGCAATTCGCAGGAATCCTACCTGGCTCCCTGACTCTGTTAATCTGCACCTATCATTTATTTCATCACCTGACCAGGGAGGGGCCGACCCGATGCCATTTCTTTTGTTTTTGTTCGGCTTGTGTAGGTGTATATATATATATATATATATATATATATATATAAAACAGATTTTCTTTTAATGTTCGACAGTTAAAACGTAAGGGCCATAATTATAAATAGGTAAACCGTTTGTGAAGTCTGATGTCAGGAAGCATCCTTCAGGTGGACAAGCAGGAAAGACAAGAAGAAATGGCGTGAAAATCCGGTCGAGGTGAACACTGTCGGCACCAACAGGCCGTGTGCAGTCGGGGGTTAGATCCCTAAACCAATCAGCCAACCCTTCCGTTCTGCTGACCCATTCCCGGAAACTCACGCGGAGAAGATGTAAATTAGTTGACGAGTAACTGTTGAGAAATCCGATAGGTTATTTGTGACGAGAGCTCTGACTTCACGCGATGGAATTCTTTTTTTTTTTTTTATTTTTTGTATTTAGGGCGCAGTTTCGGGAGTAATCTATATCCTACTTCCTGCGCATAGTTACGCGCTGCGCGCTCTGGAAAGGGTTAAATTATACGAACCACGTCTGAACCACCGAGAAATCCGATGGGGGGCTAAAAGAGGATTGTACCGTTAGCGCAGAAACGGGGCGGACCACGTCTCGATCAACGATCTGAGACGGGAGAGCGCTCTGCCATTTCTGATGCGCATCATCTACGACCAACCGTATGCTCTGCAACCCTTCTGCCGCATCTGTTTTGATTCCGCTCTCTGCTTTACGCACGAACTGAACCATTAACACCCGAGCGCGGTTCACGCTCCTGTAATTAGTCGGACCCTTGAGGCAGAGCGGAGACAATCAATTTTCCTCTGCGCCCTACAAGAGACACGCCCATATATTTCAACTGCCTGGTTGGAATGCAAAACAAAAGACGAGCAGCGTCACCTGTTGTATCTGCTGAAACATCGCGGTTGATCCTCCTGTATCTAATGATAGATCTGTTCCCGTGAGGAGAGCGCTAATCAATCCGGCCGAGCTAACTATTCACCATTTTACCTCTGACTCCGTTGGAAACAATCGATACGTTCACCCCTCTGAGCCCCAAACAAGAATCAGCAGGAGATGGAGAGATTCGGGTGATTTCTGGTCTTAGAAACCAGTAAAAAAAAAATACAACAACTGGAATTCAGAATATATGAAGGACGAATTTGCTGATAATAAAACATTTCCGTCAGCTCACAGTTGGAAACTAACCATGGAATTTTAGCTGTAGTGTTCATTTTACGGAATATCTGGTCCTTGTCTGATGCCTTCAGTGCCCCCCCCCCACAGCACGGACCAGCCGCTACCGAGGGCGCAAATCCCTCCCTCCTGCAGAATTTCATCTGGCCCTGAGACTGCGTCTGGGGAGTCCTGGCGAGCGCGTGCTCGCTGTCGGGTATCTATCTTCCTTCCTCCTGAAGGTGGTTCACGACTATCCTCGCCTGGTGGGCGCTTCAGAAGGTGAACTAGCCGCAGCGACTCGGCCCGAACGGTACAACAACAGATCCGATAACCTCGCCCAGGTAGGGCTGACCCGTAACATTCCAGTTCGCTTCCCTAGTCGCGTGACCACCACCCCCCCTTGTTTTAGCGCATTACGACCGGCCTAACGTCAGGGCAGACCCCTAAACTAATGCCGCACCCCGTGCCAGCCTTCTGTACCACTGCCAGGGTCTGTTAATAACCCTGTCACACCGAGATCATCTGTCTGTTCACTTCTGGTCTATAGATTAGCTATGGATAAATGTTGCTGCTCATCCGCAAATCATCGTCAGAACTTCATGCTTGTAATGTTTGGTGACTTTATTATGGGAACGTTTCTGACGGTCTTCATACCTCATTTGACCATTGTTATGCAAATTTGGAATCCGGAGACTGAGGTAACTTCTGCAGGTAATTTCAATCCATAGTCAAAAACCAACATGCAGCACCTGAAGCAATAGAAATGTCACATGACTCAACTCTTACGTTGACAAAGAGTCGTACGTGGCACCGACCGTAAGATACCTTCTACAATGATCAAGACGTCTATGTTATTGAAATATTACTCTAAGACATCAAACAAAATTTAAAGTATAAAAACTCATAAATTACATATTTTACTAATAACGTGTATTTTCGGTAAAATAGTGACCTTCTAGGGTTGATGGTCCGTATTCGAATTCCAATCGTCATCGGCCCGGTTTGGCGTACATAGCACAGGCTACATGGGATATTTTAAAAAATTTTTTTAACTTTTGAGAATAGTTAAAATCTAAAATTGAACAAGCTACAACTGCTGCTGATAGACACGTCTCTTCATCAACAATCAATCAGAATGCAATTTCTCGTAAAATTTGGGTTTAATTGGGTTTTCTATAAACGGCCTCGAAGTCATCACCAAGATATTGGAAGAATTTCGGTGACTCTGTTCAGATCCACATCTTTCTAAGCGGTACGGGAGATACAGCGACAACTGGCAGGAATACGAATACCACGAAGTACAAGTAGATATTAATACATAATGCTAATTCCTTCTGGAAGATGACCGAGTGGCGATAATTCTATTTTGTGTTATGACAATTGGCTCCGAACATACAGCTGATGTAGATGAAATGAAGAAAGAGATTGGAAAGTGACTTCCGCCGAACCGAGTCCTTAGCATTTATTGAAGCTGGGTGGGATTATCCAGACAGGTCGAAGAACGATAAACGAACAACCAAAATCCAAGAATTAGCCTTGGCATGTACTGCTTGATGCCTGGAATAGTATTCCTTCTGACCTTTTCCAAAAACTACAACAGATGTTTGTACAATAAACATAAATAATTTTAAAGAGCTTTCCTGACCTATGTGAGATTATAAAAAAATTAATGTTGAACAAAATCCATACGGTGGAGCCAAGATTTCCGCACATCCTTTGTCTAATAATATTACAGAGTTTGAGCTTTGAGGTTGTGACTGGTGTCTGTGAGCCTGATAATCAGACATTTCCGTTACATATTATTTTAAAATCGTTATTTAAACACGCTTTCCACTTCTTTATTCTGCGTATTACATTTTCAGGTTTTTTTTTCATATAACATCCCCGAGTCTTTCTCAAATGGAGTAACCCACGTCTACTTAGCCGCCTAAATGTTCATCAGGGTTCCTTAAATAAACGTAGGATCTTTTTGAAAACTCTTCGCAGTATCACATTTTCCAGGCGCCTGTTGGTTGCTCTTAGTATCAGAATGTATTCAGCGTAGAATTTTAACATTTTTCAGACGTAAGGCTAAATAAGCCTCTGTTAAAAATAGAGAAAGACAACCTGAGAGGTGTTTGCTCTCAGAAAACACTGATCTTGTCAATAACAGGACTATATTTGTCTCGAAAACTAGAGATCAGATGCGTCACTTGTTGTCACTTTGGCATTGAATTCTTCATTTTTTTCTGGAAATATTAATTTGTGACGTCAAACTTAGCTCTTTGACACACATGCATACATACATATATGCTCTGATGGCCGTAATTGTGGACCTACTGAATTATCTAATTTCTAAATAAGTAATTTATAATTGCTTGTATTTAGACGTGCAACCTGTGAATGTTTGAAAATATATAGGTAAAAAAATACGTGTTACGAATACTGGACTTCAATGAATGACAAGGAGTCAGAATACCTTGTTCCTGTGACATTTACCATTAAGTTCACAAACTTTCAAGTTTAATGAAACGTAAATAGGCGTTAAGATTTTTTTTTTAAAAATCTTTGATTCTTTATGTCGATCAGTAGAAATCATATAAAAAGTGACTTTGTCAGCCAGCGAAATCCGGGAGCAGCAAATACCGTCAGACGTGTTAAAGGCAGAAGGGACGGCCTATGGAGAGCCGGACTTATTGTCCAGAAATGTCTTCGGGGTATGGAAAAAGGGATTTCAACAATGGCAGAAAGGGTGCCTGAAGGAGGAGTACCCAGCTCTCCGGCCCGGGTGGTCAGCGGGGGGCGTAAACGAATCATCGGCTGCCATTACAAAACCAAAACCGGAAGTTGAAATTTCGAACATTAAGGACCGCGAACCTTTAAGAGCTGCCAGGGTTTTCGCAGAGAGCACTGCGACAATAACAAATTCAGTTAACACGTTCGTCGCCCCCTCACCCCCCCCCAACCACCAACACCCACCAAAAGCAAGACCCGGTATTCGTCAGGGATACAAAAAGTGAGGTGAAGAAGAGGCTGTAACCGGCCGGAGGGAGGAGTCACAGCACCAGCGGGTCGCGCGCGCGCGGTCACGTGACCACTGCGGTGAGTGGAGAGCGTGTCAACAGGTGTCCATCAGGGCACTTGTACAATCCAAAAATTAAAAAAAAAATCGCCTACTAGGAAACCGACAGCTGCTGTAACTTACCATTATTTCGCAGAAAAAGGGCCGGCCCTTTTCGGGTTTGAGATCCCTCACAGTGTGCCAATAGAGGAAGATATTCCTCGACACGCGGTCGGTTGGTTCGCCCAGTTACCGCAAATAAGACGACGGGGTAAAGTCCCCCAACCGTTATCCCTACTTTTTATCACAAGTATGCATCATGGAATGTAGTTTTTGAGACGGAATTTCACCGCTAGTCGTATATTAAAATTAATTTTTAGCGAAAAGTGTCACTGTTGAAGGATTCAAAAGCCAGGGGATTTACCACTGGACATTAAACCTGTGTAGCCCACATATTATCAGTGGTTAGCCTCTTCGAGCTGAAAACAACCGACCTTTCTCGGTAACGTCCCAACCACGGACGGAATAAGATCTGACAAACCGGGGTAACATTAAAATCTGCAGGAGAAAGAAACCTTCCTTCGGTCCGGTTTAAGCGGCAGCCAGACAAAATTCTAAGGCTCTACTTTCGCTCTTATTCTCTCCGGGGCGATTCGGTTGGTTTAGCTTCAATTATTCGAATCCTCTCGTGATGTAACCGCTTGAATTGTCCACATTAGAAACGCATTCGTAAAGCAAAATAGCCGGGGTTTTAGATATTATGGGCCACAGGATCCGTCTCGGCTCCGTCTATGATAACTTACTTAAAGGAACCAGACTTACGCGGAGTTACGTCCCATTTACTCTCTTTCACGACGTGTAGACGGCGCTTTTCTGTCGTTTTTGTGCTAATCCATGAATTTTAAGTCCAGTGATTTTCGGATGTTAGTGGCCCGAGTTCGAATCCCAGTCGTGACCGGCTCGGTTTAGCATGCGTACCTGCCTGAAATGATTTCTCCTCATCTCTGCTTCAGCAGCCGGTCATGTGGGACTGCATTCGATACTAGCACAGGTTTCTTCTCACGTCTGCAAGCGAAGAGTTTAAGTGAGAACCCGCTGTTTGTTGTGTCCCCCGATGAGAAAAATGGCCGTGCGACCACCTAGTAGTAAATCAAGCAGACGACCATCCCCTCGTATGTTAAGCCTCCATAGGGGGCCTACTAATCCCTGCCAACGTACGACGACAGCCGCTGTATATATATTTTCTTTGCTTATGGTTTTTAAATAATGCGAATGTTTCCCCGACAACAGCGGAGAAAATCCGCGTCTTTGATTTCCGTCAAAAGTCCCTATTCACCAGTGTAACCGGGAAAACAAGGAGCTCGCAGTCACTGAGCCAGGGACCACGAGCTTTCATTCGGTGCGTGTACATCTATGCTGATCAAAAGAATGACGAGATGGCAGGCAGCACGGTAAAATCTGGTGATTAGCCTACCGAGCCACCATCGACGGTCGGGGGGGGGTACACTTCCCATGGCCACGTTCGTCGTTGAAGGAGCCGTGTAACGGCCGGGTAGCTGAGTCCGCCACGAGGAAATAGTTCCTCCCTGGCGTTCTCTTTGTTGGTGCCATTGCTAACTCTGTGGGTCTAAGACATTTGTGAGATTTAAAGTGTTCCTCAGCCGTCAGGTTTCGAGCGAGTTTATATTTAATACAAATCCTCATCGTTTCTCATTAACCGTGTCCTGTACCAGAATGTTGTTCATGTCGTGTTCATCAGCCCGTTTAAGTCCGCTGTTGGACATAGGCCTTCCCCCAGATCTCTGTACCAGAATAAGGTCTACTAGACACAAACTCCGAACGTGGAGGTGCTGGCGCAGGTTGTCTTGTCCGAACATCTTCAGAATAAATATATACGTAGATCTGTGGCGAAGACTTTGCCCGTGCAGTCTAACGAGAACTCGGTCGTTCGGGTTGTTTAAGCTTCAAACGATCTGTTCAGAGGCAAAGCCTTCCAGATGAGTTCGGCGCGACACAGTGTCCGAGGATCAGAGAAAATAAGGGAGTTTTTTTTCTTTCTCTCTCTCTCTCTCCAGGCGTCGCTCGAGTCATCCTTCAATGAACTTGGTTGTGTTTCGGAGAGGCGGCTTCTTCCGCCTACGCGGACAAGCCCACACCGGAATAAATGGTCCGTGGAACGGTTGATCAGCATCCTGCTGGCCGTCGCACGCGGTCTCGCCTCAACCTTGTGGTAGCGGCGGACTAATGTTGAAAATAACGCGTGGGGCCACAATTCCTCCACCTCCTCGCCTATTACGTTCATTTCGAGAAGATGAGCAATAACCGGCCCAGCGTCTCCATGGTTGTCGCGAGTTGTACGGAATATTTTGGCCTCGTCTCCGAAATAAAAGTGCATGTTTTGAGATGCTCCGTGGATAATCAAAGAAGAGGAAAGACAGCGAATGGTCGAAACTAGCTGTAACAACATTAAAGCAAAGATGACCGATTCCAGGTAATTTTCACGACTTTAACGGTTCGTAGATTAAATGGTAAATAATTTTCCCTCTGATTTAGCGATCACCCGTTCACCAAGTGTTACTGATTTGGAAAGAGACAAGGATCACATCACGTACGTAGGGCTGCTCCGTCCGCCACACGTGCACTGCTTGCTCTGGCGTGGACCACAAAGGTTGTGGTCGCTTGCAGTTGCGAACGAAATAAAACGCTGACAATTCCACGTTTATATTCTTACACAGAAGAGTAATAAACAGAAGTATAATTTCTTTCATAAGGTAGAGGTATATGATTAGCAACCAGTAATTCGTGGTACATAAGACTTTTAAACACCCCCCCCAAATAGTCTTCTTTAGAGCTGTAGATGAATTAGTAAACTTTGTCGGACCCAAAACAAAACAGAGAGGAAATTAAATTTGGTCTTTAAGTATTGTTTTTTATTGTTTATTTTATTTTTTTTTTAAAAAAAGATTTTTGGAATATAAGACAGAGAAGAATAACTAAATCTAGAGTCTGATGCTTATTGGGTGTCAAACCTTTTGGAGAGTAACATATTGTAGATGGTTTAGTTGGAAATAGTATAAGAAACTCGCCAGATTATTTAGATTGCTCGTGCATGTTCAACCTGCATGGAAATGCGAAATGCTAAGAAACAAAAATATTTTTCATAAAATAGAAAATGTCAGAAAAGAAACTTTATAAAAACACAAAATATAAATAAATTTTCTGCATTAATTTGAATACTTGAGAGTGGAATAAATGTCCAGAGAGATTATAACGTATTTATCGTTGGTATCCAATAATTAAATGATCCACACTTGACTGACAAACGAAAGTAAAATAAACTAGTTTAAAAGGTATATGATTTGCAAATTTTCTACTTTCACTATTATCCAGCAATAAAATAGATTTAATTTTAAAAAAAAAAAAACCATTTACACAATGCAACTAAGTTGACATTGAAAATCAAAACAAAATGAAAAGACAAATGAATTTTCTAGTCTTTTCACTCAAGTTTGGTTCATCATAAATTAACCCTTTTAAGCAAGTTCATTTTATTACGTAAAACATTTTAAAAGAGAAATAATATCTCCAGAACGATTTACTGCTTCGTTCTTCACATTAAAAAAAGTGTAATCATTTCACAATGTTTATGAATGTTAAGCTAGCTGACGTGTAACAAGCAAATATGTTTCTCACTTATAAAATAGGTCCTTTCTTTAAAGCCAAATCAAGAACCGGACAGCTCAGCATATTGGCCACTGACATAAAACTGGCCACACCTGTCTATTAAGATGCGAGACAAACACTGTCGCTAAAAATCGTAAAATTTTGTTCTTAATATTCTAAAATTTTAATTAAATTTTTAAATCATAAACACACCAAAATTTGTCGGTCGAGTTTTTTCTGGTAATTAGCCTATATCTAAACGATTAAACAACTTTTAAAGGGAAAAGAAAAAAACACGAGCAAGCAACATTTTTAGATTATTAATCTGAGTGCACAAAATCGTCTCACTGAAAAAACTATTTATAATTTTAACGAAATTATTTTACTTGTCGAATTTTACCCAATATACGATAAATAAACTCCATTTTTAACTATATTTTTGTTTCATATTTTTCCAAATGCATTTTTTTTATCTTTAATGAATTTGCAGTAATAGGAGTTTGTTTCGAGCGTTGCAACCGAAAGGGGAATATTCCAATATATGTGGCTCGTGACATACATAAGATACTACTTGCATTTACTAAAATGTAATGATTGGTGGTAGAACTTATTTCCTTCGTGAAGATATAAAAACAATGTAATGAATCAAAGAAAGTGATCCTCTTCTTTTACGTATACTGACATTTAAATAACTATCAGTTTTAATTAAAATGTTAAAATTAAGCTGTTACAATTGGCAAAATGGGCAATTCTCAGTAATGTTAATTTGCTCTTTTTGCCTGCACACGAAATCGTTTAGGATTTTGCAGTAATATATTTTGAATTCTTTTCTCACCATTGAAAAAAATCTACTTCATTTCATCAATTTTCTTTTTTTTTGCTTCTTTTAAAGTAACTCGTACTTCACTCCATTTACACAGACAGCCTCATTTTATTAAATACGTTCCATTTATTTAAATTTATTGAATATCTTGGCTTCTTTCCTACCTATCGAAGAACAACAATATGCCAGCCTTCTGATCTGTATTTTAAAACTTAAATTAGCCATTTAAAAAAAACAACAAACAACTGTTTTTTTTTTTTGCCAACCGCTTTAATCAAATAAATGATAAAACTTTTTGAATTTGAAAATCCATACGGATTTCAATTTCTTCAACTTCAAATGGAACTTTTTCTTCTTTCTACTTCTGTATAATTGATTTCCCTCGCAACGGTTGGTCATTAAAAACAGCGCTGAATTACGGGGAAACCCCAAACAAACGACGTTATAAATTCCATTTCAGCTGATTTTATTAGACATTCTCAAATTAAAAATAATGAATTAGACGTTATCTTAATTGTGTAACGTGTATTTAATCATTAAATCCCTGACTTTTTATTATTCAACTTTAAAAAGTCAATTACTCCATCCACCGATGATTTTCAGAATTCTAATTCCATTAAAAAAAACTTGGTAAGACTTTGCAAGTCATTTCCGAAACTTTTCTGAAAGTAGATTTTAACTCTTCCACGCACTAATTATGAAACGTAGAGCTTTTGCTAATGGAGTATTTGTATCGAGGAGCGGTCGCGCACATGCCAGAGTTATAAGGCGAAGTGTGCTGATTTGTTAATATTTAATTAGCAGGGAGGGACGGGTCAGTAGTTGCAAATGTCCAGGTAAATAATTCACCGGTTTTCTTCTTTTACCTCACATGAGGATATTCTGATTTTGTTGTTATATTTCTATGCAATCAGAGTTGATCAGGTAATTATTTTCCAAACTGCTTTATACAAAACGCTTCTCTTACTGATTAATTGACATCATCGGGGCATCAAAAACACAACAACCGACTTTTACATTTTTTTAAAAAAAAAATTGTCCGACTTAAAATACGAGAGACAGATTTGATTAAAGCAGTCATCTCTAATTAATTATGGAGAAACCCGCGATTCTGTTGGGACAGAGTATAAAGCTGTCTCCGCTCGCTGACAGGTGATGTCGGGGTTGGTCCACAGACGAGCATCCACTGATGTCTGACATGAATGGTACTGATAGAAAAATCCACGCACCAGTCGAGCTGAGATTCCTTTAAAAGAAAAAGGAAATCCGTTCATGTGCGACTGCAGAATGCGTAGTGTGGGTCTAGTATGAATTATACAACGGTAGTCTTTGTATTACATCGTTGTGAACAGTGACAGTGAAGACCAGTCACCTTCAGACAGAGGTCGCCCTGTGCTCGGTCACGTGACTGCAAAAGCGAGTAGTCGGACTGATTCAAACTTCACTTTGTCGTCGTCCAGGTGTGTGTGTGTGTGTGTGTGTGTGTGTGTGTATATATATATTATATATATATATCGGGTGATCTTTCTTGGTTAATTAGGAGCTCATTACGACCCCCCGTGCTCTTGTTTATTCTTCACAGTTCTATGAAGTCACATTAGAAAAACAGACAGCTAAAGTTATATCCGCCATGTTTTTGATAAAAGTTTTGTTCTTTAACTTTCACTTTTCGCCATACCACTGAATAGAGATAACGTGTACTATGCAATTCCTTTTATGTCTCACATTGTAAATTTATAAATAACCCAACTGCTGTATTTTGCGAGTTTTTGTTGTTGTTTTTCTTATGCACCGATGCTTACAAATAGACGACCATAGCGAAGGATCGTAGTAGTACCACAGTTGGCCGATAGAGAGCATTGGCAGTTCTGCGCCAACGCTTGCAATATTGGCGTGTTCTGTTAATTTATTTACAACATTTGAGAAGAGCCGGTTATTTATCTGAATAATAATAATAATAATAATAATAATAATAATAATAATAATAATATAATAATAATATAATAATAATAATAATAATAATAATAATAATAATAATAATAAATGTCTTATATTTGAATAGAAAATGCAGCGGATATTAGGCGTGTAACATTAAGAGAAGAACGATGCATTCCAGTTGCTAACGAAGATAATGTGTCGTCAACTGCGGCGATCAAAACTATCAAGCAGAAAAGCAAGTGGGACTTCAGTTTTACTGTAATGTACCGATGCTAGACTCCGGAATATATTCATCACGATGCTTTCACTGCGCAGAATGTGCTGAACAATTAAATATATTAGATTTTGTGTTTTCGACTTCGAGGAGAGATCTGGTAGAGGATTTTAAAATATTTATGAGTTTTCAGTTTATCGGTGGAAACAACTTCAGCTACGTGCAATAAAAACCAGTGATAAGATATAAACTGGGTAAAATATGAGCGCAGCTTGATAACAGGGGTGGGGGAGAAAGTAGCAGGAGAATTTTAAGTAAATGGATTAAATTATTAATGGTAATTGTCGAAAGTAACAGTGTAAACAATGTTAAGAGAAGTATTCGTATCAGCCGTGAGCAGCCCTCTCTGGTCCTGCAGCTACCAAACCAAGAAAACCGGTCGTGTTAAAACCAAACGGGCTCGAGAGGGTTAAAGAGAACACCCCTTCTTTGATAGACATCGTAATTTCTAACCGGGTGCATTGTTGAAGGTCAAAAGGGACTCGTACTGGTAATTTGAAATTGAATACCGTGATGAATTTGATCGATGGCTTTAAGACATGAGAAAGCAATGGCTGCTTTGGCGCAGGCGCGCTGGCGTGAAGTCTCCGAGCAGCTGATCGCCCCGACCGGACGGCGCGAAGTGATTTACTCGAGAAGCCGTCGGGGATAAAAAGAGGCGGTGCCCGCCCGCCACCAACTCACCGATCGACTGAGATTTTCTATCTAAGAATTAAATCAAAGACACGGCCACGGATTCCCGGATAAATTCCTTGGATGTTGGTCCGCAATTTGTCACCTGTTCTCGCCAGCCGTCGTCGGGCGGTTATGGATGCGAACGAAAACCTCATCTGCCGAGCGATTCTCCGGAAGAGTTCGAGGCGGCGGCCATTCGTGAACGACTGAGCATCCGGCGTGCAGTTGTCCATGGACCATCCAAACCGAGGCCGACCACTTTCAGAGATGGGCCCTGTGCTTTATTGATGTCGTGGTAAAGCTGAGTTTTATAGGGGACAGGGAGGGTTCTCTTTAATTCAGAAGGAATACGGCCAGGCTCTCGTACCCTTGGATCCTGCCGTTGACCCTGAGGTACCTGCATTATAATTTGAGGCTCCTATATCGCTTGAGTGTGGTGAACTAAGTGTAGTCTATGGGACTTTTGGAAATCCGCCTCGGTGGCCTCAAAACGGCCTTCAAGGCCAAGGTTCGGCAGCTTGGAACCTCGCCCAGATCCTGAAGCACCTACTAGGTGTTACAGTTCGGCGGGGAGTGAGTAAGAAACAAACACTTGGAAATATCTATCAGATGGCTGGTTGTTACTTTACCTGATCATTTTCCTCCATCAGAAAAGAAGAAAGCGCACGAGGAGCTTGAAATTTTCCAGCTACATATCAAATAAATAAAAGGCTAAAAGTATCGTCTTTATTTGGTCCTTTCTGTGCGCCTTGAGAACGAAAGGAAAGACAAATTTATGCGACATTTATATACCGTTTTCTATTTAAAAAACTTCAAAGTGATGAATGATTACAGATGCGAGCGGTTATAGGTATTTTCTTCGTGTTCTTAATGAGCATCCCTCCCATGTAGGAGGAAAGGTAATAATGCCTGCTTCCACTTCTAAATTAGAAAGGGGTGTACGCTGCCCCCTCTACGGTGACCTGATCTTAAACGGAAGACATGAGATGTATGTGGTGGCTGTCTCGGTAGAGAAATCCTGACTAATTCTCTTTATATTCAGATGTTACAGCCATTAAGGGAAACTAAGATGCTGCCGTCGTTGTAGGACTGACTTTGACTAGAATATTAAGAATGGCAGAAGAAAAGACTGTTATAGACGTATTTCGTGGCGTGAATAATACAATCTATAGCGCTCCTGGACATGCTTGGAAAGCGAATAAACACCGGGGGAGAACTGTCTTCTGCTGGGAATCTGTCCATTATAAAACGAGAAAGGGAAACTGCTTCTAACCCCCCATTTTATTTTAACCCACGCCCGTCTGATTACCCGTATCTAAACGTCTATCCAGAAGTATTCTTAAAGAGACTTATGGGGTCAAATGGAGAAAAACCACTTGTTTGACCCGGGTTCAAACGAATATGTTTGCTTGAACACACGGCGCACTCAGACGACAGGTCATCCAGTAATTTATTCAGCGGTTACCAAGGGAATGGCGATATTTAGCGATATACGTTCCGATGTTGCGGCGACGCTTCCTTTCTACCCCCCCCCGTTCATCCATTTTCCTTATTCATCTTTTAAAACAAATTTTACTCTATTTTTTTCCCCTTCTTCTTCTTCTTCAGTCAGAACCCCTTCATTACCCTTTATGGCGTCGCGTTCTTCAAGAAGTGAAAAATAGTAATTTGCCAGGTTCTAAATGGTTTTTGATTAAGAGAAGGGGGCTACAAGGTTTCGAATCCGTCACCAAATTAGAAGGGGGGAAGCACGTTTTGAGGTTACTTTCCCCCGTGAGTCACCCGTTCGGCAGCGATGGCATGGATGTTGCTGCCGTTGTTGTCTGCTGTACAGGGGTAATGAAGTATTTTAGGAGTGGGAAGCCCAGAAGCCACTTCTAAGGAACTCTCGCCCTCAGCTTACAAGTTTCCGCTTTTTAAAGTGAATATCAACGTGAATTTATGTTATCGATAAACACGAAGTTCGGGTACCCGTTCGCATGGTGCAAACCCCATTTTCTGAAACCGTCGTTCGGAGAACTCTCGCGCGGACGGACGAAACGGTTACACGGATTTCCTTCCGCATCTATCTGCACTAAACGAGTCTTCTCCCCTCTGACAGGGTTGTAGTAGCGCGAGAAGTTTCGGGCTGTGAACCTTTTACATCCAAAGAGCCGGCGTGAGCAGAGCATAGATACACGAGACCACGGCCCGGACTCCTGCTCCGTGCCCCCTAATCGCCCCCCCCACCCAACGCACCGCATTTGTGCACTTCCTGAGCTTCTAACATATTCGAGGGTATCAGTGGAATCGAGAGATTTTAGTTCGGAAGGCGGCTGGTTGGAATGTCTGCTCGGTTTGTTGTTGTTGTTGTTGTTTTTGCACTGACCGTGGGCTTAAAGCTGATTTAACAGTCATAATGGAGCAAGGATAAATCTTACGTAGCAACGGACAGGTTCGCTTTGAGAGCCATAGTATTGGGAGTTATCCTGGAAACACTGAGATGATGCGCATGGATGGTGAGCAATTGCAACTGAGAAATGCGCATGCATCATACGTACACAGCGCATTATTACAGAAAATATGCAAAAACAAAATAAATATTCTGTACTGTACCCTAGTATTTGACATGTGAACCCTTTACTTTATACAGAACACGACCCCTTGCTTTCATGCTGCCCCATACAAGTTTTCAGTGCATGACTGCGAAATGTTGTTCTAAATATCTTGTAGCATTCTCCGCAATCCATCCAAGGTGTCCGTTTGTCGTTAGACTTTCTCAGTAACCGTATCACCCTATACATCCTCATTGATATTTGCAGTGCACAGTCCAAGGCATCTTCGAGAGTGTTCCACCAGCCTCTTTATGTTCCCGATAATATTTCACTATTTTTGTCCGTATGCTTGGGAACACTGTCGTGTTGGAAGATGAATTCCCACCCAATGAGATGCCTTTCTGAGAGAATGGAGTGGTGGATGGGACCGACTTACCTGTACTAGTCGGCAGTCAGTATCCCTTGATTTTATGTAGATTTTTACACCCATAGCCGATGTGTAGCCCCGTACCTGACTCCAGCTGTCGTACACTGCTCACCGTCGAGCCGCTTTGAACAAACTGTCGGGTTAGGTCTTTCCTCAGCAAAGATCTTTCTGTCACCTACTCATCTACTGTTGGAAATACGTTGCCACCCCACCCGTACTTGGAGCCGGGGCCATTCGCGAAATTTCTACTGGCTGGCTGTCCCACAAAGAGATACCTAACGTCGCCTGACGACACTCGGGGCTCTCTTCCTCGACTGGGTCCACTCTCTGTAGCACCAGTTTCGCGTTTTCCCAGCTAGTTCTTCTGAAACACGAACCTTGGCCACAGCCTGCAGCCTTCACTAAGTACGACTGCTTCTCCACACGCATGTCAGGTGACATCCTTCCCCAGAAGCCATAGTATCCGCCGCTCGACGAAGATATCCTTACCTACACCTTCATTGTCCTTCTGCGGGTGTCGCATTTAGGCGATAGACCACGTGGTTAGCTTTTATTTAAAATTATTTGTTCTCTATGCGAAGTCTGGTTGGACGTCATTGCTTTTCCTTCGCGAGGACTTTATGCTGATTCTCTTCTACAAGCAATGGCGCCTTCTCGTCTTTATCACTTCTGTCGCTTAGTCAGGCCTTTAGCCTCCCTGCTTTGCACATACAATGAACAATCCATCTTAATAGTTGCTTACATCTTGAAAAGCCCCCACCCCCTTTTTTTTTTGTCTTTTCCGCCCACAACCATCCATCTACTTTCACCAACAGAGGCCCGAGAAACTTTCCAGAACGCTAGGTGGGGGTGCGAGCGGCGACGCCCTGTCAACATCAGCATAAACCGGCCCGCTGGTGCAGGTGGTAGCGGGTTAGCTCCGTAAGGGGACCGTTGCTCCTGTACCGGGTTCGATCCCAGGTTTGGGTATGAGGAGACTTGTCGCTGTTGATCGCCATAGCGTGAAACAGCTGTACGGCAATTCCTTGGTGTCCGACGTGAGAGAGACCTCCCGGGTCCTTGGGGCCCCCGGTGTCGTGTGGACCGGGCGGCTCGACGAACATCTCTCAGTAACGAAGAGGAGTCGACGGAGAACGGGCCACTCGTCTTTACGGGATGCGATGCCATTGGCAGAGCCTCGTTCGGAAGTCCAACTCGCTCAACAACAACAACATCAGCATCAGCCCCGGTCGGGCTTCGTGAAGGCGAAACTCACGTCCCCTGAACGAGTCGACACGACTTCTTCCCCCCTTCTTCCTTTGCTGTTTATAAAATTTGCAAGACGTTTGAAGATTATCGCTTAACTCGAACAAGGATAGAACTCACGACGATTATTATTAATCTACTTGACTTTAGCCGATACATTCTTCTAGATGGATACGTTGTCTTTGACAGAAGCACACGCTTCTGACAGCCAATTTTGTGCTATCATTCTATCTCCGTCAGTGGGCGTCCATTCGGATTTCACCTACAAACATTTATGCATTTAATTAGAAACGGGTGGAGGGTCGGGGTGGGGGTGGATAACGAGTTCTGAACACTGATTATCCGGTACCTTTGTGACGCGTGTGCGGTTTGTTTGTTTTTGTTTTTTAAATTTGATAAATTTGACGGTGCTGGTCAATTAAAAATAGTGATGGCTTTGTACAGGTGCGAAGCACTGTTCTTCGTCTGGTGTGGATTCTTACTCATTTACCTATCTCACGTTTATTGGCACCGTTAAAATCAAGGTGTTCAAGGTATGCTCGCCGTTGTCGTCAGTCATCAAATCGAAACCAGGGGTTGGTTTCCCGAGGCCCTTCTTCAACAAATGCGGGCGCGCGACAAACCCCCAATTAGACGTCTTCGTTTATCAGATGTGGGAGGAAGCCCGGCTGTCCGGAGAGAACCTAGGCTGACAGTTGGTAAAGAAGAGCGAGAAGAAAACGTGTAAGGGGGTGGGGGAGAGAGCTTTCCATCTAGCGAGGTAGGCCAAACATATTAAGAAAGCTTTTTTTTTTTTGTTTATCCCATATAGCACAACTCACAAAGTCCCTGAAGGGGCAGAGAAAGAAGGGTTAGCGCATGAGAGCAGCGAATTAAAATTTAGAAAAAAAAACAACAACAACAACAAAAAAACCGCTATTAGCGATAACAGGCTTTTACTCCATCACTTAAGACGCCCAAATTCAGTGGACTCTTTGTATTGATTTAAATCATCGGTGCATTTATTGCACTTCACCAGAGCCACGACGTCGAATAATCGAATTCTTCCTTTACGCCCCGAGGTTTTGCTTGGATGCCTCTATTACAAAATAACAGGATATCACTGATGGAGAAGTCGCTAAAATTGGGCCGTGACAAAAACTGGCGCGGAGCTTTCACGCGGTTGGCTTCGATTTCTTTGCTTCTTTATTGCAATTTTTTAGAAAGAAAAAAAACTAAGTCGTTAAGTTTCGAGAGATTATCTCCGTTTACCAGGCCCTTTGTCGCGCTTCAGACAGAAGCGCTTAATCTCGACAGACATCCGATGGACCGCAGCTGAGAATCTATTTCCAACCAGGCGGAATTTTCGGTTTTTGTCCACCGGTGCCCACCGCCCCTTGGTCGTAAACGGGTGTCGAACGATGGGAGTTCCTCCGAAAAACTAATCCACCGACACCGGGTCGGTCAGGCTGTTCTCCCAACTCCCCCGAGTCGTCCGTCTCTTTATTTGCCGATATCCAGCGCCTAAATACCATCATAGAGAGAACATTAAAAACAGGGAATATTACAGTGCTTAGAAACATTGGTTTTCATGCAGTGTGTAATCGGAGAAAAATTGCTACTTGGGCCGGGGAGGGAGGGATGGAGGGCTTTGTAATTTCTCTGAAGATAACGTTCACACAGCAACGATCATCGGCTGCTAAATTGTAGGTCACGTAGGCAAAATTATATCGCTGAACCGAGAGTTGCCCTCTTTCCATTTCTCCCGCTTTTAAGCCAGTGAAAGGTTATCATTTATCCTTTTGTGGTATTTCGCAAAGGAGGCTCCGAACTAAGCGACGGCTTTGTGCGAACATATTTCTCGTTTTTTTTTCTCCTAGTAAAGGAATAATAGCATCGCCATCCTTTAGGGTGACAGCGCAGAAGACGTTCGGGGTAAACGGCCCGGGGCGGGGTGGAGTTCTCCCTATCTGCCGCCGCTGTCAGGTTACCTCTCGCTCTGAGCTGATTCCCAGCTGCGATGTTTTGCACCGAGCACCGAAATGCAAAACTCGTTTGGCTTTCCTGCTCTGCTGCTGTCTCATTAGCTCGCATCTGAACACTGCTTAATCCGGGGTCTTCGCAAACATGGCCAGATTAGGGCACCAGAGGGCGTTATTTATCCGCGAGGCTCTCAGAATTTTTGGGGTCCGGATCGCATTAATTTCCAAAGCTGTCGTTTCGAATCAAAACTTCGAGACATCCCCAGTAAAAACCGCACTCCAATGACAGACGGTTAATCGAGTTATTTCTCGTTTAATATAATAGCGGGGTCTAAACGTCCGGTCTCGTCTGGTTCGCAGATTCAGATGACCGTTTAATTAGATGTATTCGAGGCTAATCGTATGAACGCAGGAGGGGGAACAACGGTCACGATTGCGGTACATTTGTGCAAGACGGTTTCCACAGCAGAAATGATTATTAAATGGTAATTATATGAATATTCAATATATATATACTTCTCTGTAGAGAAATCTGTTAGGTTAAATAACTTGTCACGGGATAAAAGATAGACTTAAAACGGGATTTTCTATTTAATGGCCATAAAGACAGACGGAAATAACGGCTCAGTCGCTAGAGGATTTAAATACAGTAAAAACACTTAAAATTTAAATCATTAGGCGACAGGCAAACAGAAGGATAGCAGTATATTTCCAGGTTTAGCTTCTCACTGTGAAATAGTAATCTGCGCCTTTATGTTTTTTTTAAAATTCCAATATAATTTTTGTCTCTAAATGCCGGATAAGAATTTCGGGCTCCCCTCCCACTCTCCATTAACCGTCCGTCTGCTCCCTGACAGGCCCCGAGTGGTTTCCTCGCTTTAGAAACTGAAAGCTTAAAATTCTATTAAAATGCATATTTTTTCTCAGATATCTGATTCGTTTAAATTTTATTTTTCTTTTACTTGCATCATAATAAATAATTTAAATGTATTCCCACGATTAAAAAATATTAATTTTATATTCTCCTCCCAAAAGAACGATTCCAAACGGGTAGCTTTACCAAAAGAATTGGCAGCTGGGATAAGTCTGCAGTGTTTATCTGTTTGTCCACCTAGAGTGAAAGAAACTGTGGAATCTGTTGATATACCAAATAATTAAATAATTAAAAGTCTTTTTTTTTTGTAATAAGGTCACACAACGACAATTTTACTAATTACAAAGAAAAGGTTTAACAAAATTGAAGGCAACCTCAAGTTCCTCTGTCAAAGAAAACCAGAAACAAATTTGTGAGTGTTATAATTTCCATAGTGTTACATCGCGTCGGGTTGTGCGTCATAGCTGTGCATAGTGTCACATCGCGTCAGGTTTGCGTCATATCTGTGCATAGTGTTATATCGTGTCAGGTTTGCGTCATAGCTGTGCATAGTGTCACATCGTGTCAGGTTTGCGTCATAGCTGTGCATAGTGTTATATCGCGTCAGGTTGTGCATCATAGATGTGCATAGTGTCACATCGTGTCAGGTTGTACGTCATAGATGTGCATAGTGTCACATCGCGTCGGGTTGTGCGTCATAGCTGTGCATAGTGTCACATCGCGTCAGGTTGTGCGTCATAGCTGTGCATAGTGTTATATCGCATCGAGTTGTGCGTCATAGCTATGCATAGTGTTATATCGCGTCAGGTTGTGCGTCATAGCTGTGCATAGTGTTATATCGCATCGAGTTGTGCGTCATAGCTATGCATAGTGTCACATCGCGTCAGGTTGTGCGTCATAGCTGTGCATAGTGTTATATCGCGTCAGGTTGTGCATCATAGATGTGCATAGTGTCACATCGTGTCAGGTTGTACGTCATAGATGTGCATAGTGTCACATCGCGTCGGGTTGTGCGTCATAGCTGTGCATAGTGTCACATCGTGTCAGGTTGCGTCATAGCTGTGCATAGTGTTATATCGTGTCAGGTTGCGTCATAGCTGTGCATAGTGTCACATCGTGTCAGGTTTGCGTCATAGCTGTGCATAGTGTTATATCGCATCGAGTTGTGCGTCATAGCTATGCATAGTGTCACATCGCGTCAGGTTGTGCGTCATAGCTGTGCATAGTGTTATATCGCATCGAGTTGTGCGTCATAGCTATGCATAGTGTTATATCGCGTCAGGTTGTGCGTCATAGCTGTGCATAGTGATGCATGGTGCTCGGCTTTGCTACTTTATTATTTTCCTACCTTGACTTCAAAAGAACTACAGTACCCGTGATATCGGATCCAAAAGTATCTGTACAAGAACGTTTGATTAAATAATTATTTCATGTTTGCATTTCAGTCTTTTTATTAATAATTCCAACACCTAGTCGAATCATAAATTGTGCTATTATGTGTTTAAAATGTGGGAACTTCGTTGATTTTTTAAAACATTATGAGACTCGGAAGAACTCCTGAGGACTGCCATGGGAAAGGAAATGGTTACCAAACTATTGCTGGCGAGAAAGTTTTGGTTCTAAATGAGAGTGAGACTAAAAAAAATGACCAGACGTCATCGGTTCCTGAGAGAATCAGAAACTTACCTACTGGAAAACAGTTTAGTCACTATAAGCAAGTGACTGGAGTGTATCGAGTTCCCGAACATGACTCTGCGGAGTGTTCCTTTACAGATTCTCATTATTACCCAGCCGAAGGCCCTTGGTGTGGAGCACATAGAGAGGCCAACCGAAAGTCACGATTCTGCGCGGAAACTCGTGTTCAGACGGCTCTTTAAGCACCGGAATCCGAGCGGCGAAAATGATTCTCGGTGTTTAATGTGTGACTGGTCACGGTTTTCTCTCTCCAGTAATTACCTCTCCCTTTACCGGGCGCAGAGGAGAATCTTAGCGACGATTAATTTAATCTCCATCTGCTTTGCTGACACGTACAATGGAGAAAAGTAAAACTTCGCCACTTAGTTGAAATCAGAAATAGTGCACAAAAACGAGCAGTCGAACGGATCCTTCAACAGCCCGCTATTCCAACGAGTCAAGATTACACTGCTTCCTAAAAGTTAACCAACAAACCGGAATATTCATAAAATAGTTAAAGCTTTATTCACCAAACGATCAGCCCAATTTCCTCTTCATGTAACACAACTTTTATTTAAAATATGCAAATTACAGATAAATTTTACCAGTGTAAAGGGAAACAAGCAGGACCAAGTTATGAAACAAGGAAGTCTAACATAAAGAATGTAAACAAAAACGGATTAGAGATAGGCATTAAGGGATGTGGTTGGCCCTGTCGAAAATACGACTCAAGCGGCTTTGTATGCCGCTTATGGCCCTATCAACGAGAGTAGAAGGCAATAAAGTCCATTGTCTTTGGAGTGATTTCCTAGAGCATCCCAAACATTCTCAATAAGATTTAGCTCAGGTGAACGTGCTACCCATGTCGCGCAGATGATGATTTGGTCTTGGAGATATTGGTCGATTACTTGTGCACTATATAAACGAGCATCATCATCTTTCAACTAAAGGTATCCCCATTTGCACAGTATTGTCCGACATAGGGATCCCGAATTAATGCAATCAGCAAACTTCGTTGAAGCACATGCTGCCGGCACGTACGTTCACTCGGTGGAATTTCTGTCCAGAGCATCGCAACTCCACTACCACAGTGATGTGTGTCTCTATCCATGGCGTTTGCGGTCTGGTTGTGTTTTCCACCTCCCATCCAAAAGATTACTCACCGAGAGTCACATCGAAAGCTAAATCATGACTCATCAATAAACAGAATATGGCTCCAAATGTGTGAAGTCCGAGAGATATTTTTTATGGCGCACCAGTTCAACAACCGGGCCTGTTTACGGCGGCGAGTCACAGATCATGAGTCCGGAGTTTCTCATTTCGCTATCCGAGTCTGTGAGTGTCCGGCCTTTACCCTGCCGAAAGCTCTCTAGAGAATTTGCCACCCGAGTACAGCCAACCATTTGTAACCCTCACCCTTCAAAGCAAACAGATATGAACACAAGTCAGGCTTTAACATATCTTTACACCAAAATAATTTATATTTTTACTGGAACTCATTTACATGTTTCTTTGATAAAAGTTGTAAGTTAAATAAAACATTAACCATTTTTTAAACATTTTTTAAAGTTTTTGTTTGTTTCCTAATTTTCGGATGATGACGATGTCTGCTAATTGTCTACGTTCTAGAAGTATATATATACAGGTCATACGACCATTCTGATATATATTCACACCATGAGACCTATGTTCCATTCTCTTAATCACTAAAATAATTAATTCCACATGAAAACAAATAGTGTATACCTTGACATTCAATCTAGTTCATTTCACAGCACCTCGGTGGGATTCAGATCTGAAGAATGAGGCAGCCAAATCAGGGAATTAAGAAGTCTTTCCGATTCTTTCCTGCCAAGGTAGGTACTGCGTATTGAGTTCTGCGATGCAAACCAAACTCCTATAAACCGATGTTGCGGAATATGGAGATATCTCACTTTTGGGAAAATTTCATCATTTTTATCAAGTCAACAACAGCCGAATTGCCAGCAAAACAACCCTATACATTTACCTTTTCATCTCCAAGATTAATTGTAGGGAAAACGGAGCCTTCCTCACACTTATCTTCGACCTTCTGGCATATTATTTTCTCTTAGAATAAAATATTTCAGACCTGTTCTTCTCCGACCACAGTGTTCCTAAGAGCAGTTCTGACGGTGTTCAGAACTTTTTATGTTCCCTTTTCTTGTTTCCACACCTGAGCAAGAGCGTTCTGACTGCTACTCGGCCAGTCAATCCAACCTCCGGGAGCCCGAGATGTTGTCTGCCGTAAAGGAGTTAAATATCTGTCTCTCAGGGAAAGGCTCACACTTCTTCGGCCCTCTAAAATAATGGCTGAACTACCAAATGACTTCATTCTATAAGCGGTTAGTCTTCATGTAACTTTCGGACTAATCAACTTTCTAAAGAGCATTGATCGACGACAGCCTTGCTTCATATGGAATTATATTTATTGGCGCCATTTTCGTCTGGCCAGCAAGTCACAGGCGGACATCGATGATGAGGTCTCTAGCATTCATAAAAAACGTCAGATTAGCAGCAAAAAACGATAACTGGATAATCTCAATAACGTCATGACTTCGGTTAGAACTAAATTTACGGAAATACCTTGCTGGATCTAGTAATTATGCAAACTACTTAGGTGCAACAAAGTCACAATTAATGGTTTAACGTTTTGTCACTCCCAACTTAATTTCCATTCTTTTTTTTAATGGAATAATGAGTTTTCACTAAAAATAACGTGTTAAAAAGGCGGAGAGAAGACATAAATGTTTTCGTGTGGGGTGCTCAATTTTTTAAGGCAGGTGCTGTGTGTGTGTGTGTGTGTGTGTGTCGTGTGTGCGTGTGTGTCTCTGTGTGTGTGTGTGTGTGTGTGTGTGTATAGGGGGGTGGCAGTAAGTAATATAAAGTTCCCGCTCTTAATCTGTTCAGCTACAAAAGCAAACCGGAGTACCCAGAACAAACCCGTGTTACCGGTGTCTCGCAGAACTAAGAGGGTCTAAGAGGATCGGTCGCCTCTGCCGTGCCTCAGCTACGTTTATAACTTCCGTCACGGTCTCATTTCGTCATCTCAGTTTTTTGTTTACCGCAGGGATTAATGTCAACTGCTTTCGGTCGCCGCATACGACATTATTTTCAAATAGAAACCAAGTAACATGAAAAGAAAAAAAATTTTTCCCATGTAGTTAGTTTTGACCAAAGATGTATGTACGCCAAGATTTTATGAAACCGAGGCCCTCCCCCCGTTGGCGGTGACTAACAATACACGCCGTTCCCTCTCAGAAACCCCTCAACCTTTTGGCCCCCACCTCGGCTATCATGGCAGGCACCGCCGTCTTTTCTTTCCGGCCGGTCTCTTCTAAAGCAGATTAGAAACAACGTGGAGACGCGAAGGTTGACCACGCGCACGCTAATCAATCATGGCTGACAAAGGGGTCAATTATCTGTCTAAATAGGTCCGGATTCGGTGGACTTAAGGGCGCATTTGTGGCGCATTAACACGTTTCAGAGTGTTTGCTCGGAGAGTAGAGAAGATGCTCAGGTTCTTAAGAGACATTGATACTACAAAATGCGCCGGGGCGGACGACGTCAGCTGGACAGACAACAGATGGCGGCGAACGAGGCGCTGAAAAGAGGGGGTTCGATCAAAGCGAAAACCGATTAACGGAGTAGAGTTGTAGACCGATAACCAATCCGGCAATTAAAGTAGAAGACGATGCGGTCTTGTTTTTAAGGCGCTGACAGAAGAAATAGGCCTAACTAAAAAAAAACAAGCACCAAAGAGGACGACACGAAACACACACTGGACAGACAACCTGGGCAAACCGCTCGATTTTACTCCCGATTATAGAGACAGGGTTACCTTTAAAATCCGCTGATCAAAATACTGTTACAAAACCCATTTACTTACCTAGCAACAATTACATCTGCGAGGTTGATAAGAGCCAGTGGTGTTGGACTCGATCCGTGGGGTTCCGGCAAGAATGCAAAAAGCCTTCCACCAGTCTGACAAACTCATAGATCAGCCCTGCATAGCGTTTTTGTTTTTAGGAGATGAATTATTGAAAAAAAGGGCGACACGCCCCGTGTTTAGATAGATTACCTACCGGTTGTTTTATATTTCCAACAAAGAATTATGAAGTTTCTACAGATGTCCACTAAAACCTGGTCATGTGGAAATGTGTACTTTAATTTAGCGAGTAAACCCCATGTACAGATGAGTTATTGCAATTTAGAGTAGCTGGGTAGGTTGGAATATTTGCAAATGACTTCCAAATTCAATTGGAAAAAAATGTATTATTTTCATAATCTTCAAATTATAGCTTTGTTGTGAAGACTTGATTAGTGTCACTTACTGTTAACATCCAACATTAAAAAAATTCAAGAAATTTAATGTTTTTTTCACTGTGTTGATTCTTTAGGGGCTCACAAGTCCAGATGCTAACAATCTGATTGGTCAGTGGTGCTGGTCTCGGATGGATTTTGTGTCTGTTTTTTTTCTACGATGGTTGTAACCGACTGAATATATATTCGATCGCTTACCCGGCCATCAGGCACAGCGGCTTCTTGCGAATAGAGAGAAAAAAAGGGAGTTTTCTAAGAGTGTCAGAAGAGAAGCAGTGACTTCAATGTTCGGGCGGGGTGGATGGAAATCGCTCCACGAGGTGCATTTTGTCCAAGCGGATGATGACTCCACTAATGTTTTATTATCAATTCGCCGTTTATCAACTAGGAAGTAAAAACGTTGTTCATACTTTCGTTGGTGCTCTTCCAGTGACCGGGACCCTGGTGGCCCTTTTCTTCCACCGGTGGGTCGCTGTTTCCACCTTCCGCTCCGCGGAGCAAGTGAGTAATAAACTCCAAGGAGAACTTGTCAGTCCGTGCACCGGCCTGCCAACGGAAACAAAGACTTGGCTTGTCTGGATGTCAGATTCGGTGATAACCCACGGCCAGGACCGGTCTCAGAAATGGTCCGATTATTTGTACGTCGACCACGGGTTCAGATAAAACCGAAAAGTGAATAGCTAGATAATTGGGAAGTGATTTCGATGTCGGCTGTTTTCGTCTCCCTCCAGCCAAAGAAAAAAAAAAAGGGGAAATTAGACGCAGGAATGATTACTCGAAACGTAAAGGGAGGAAGGTGTCCAAAATGCCCAGGACTGTTAAGGGGCACGTGGATGACCGAGACAGGAACTTCCCTGCCGTCATAAAGCATTAGAATTCAAAGGTGGGTTCGGCCGATCTTTCGAACACTTAAGGGTCTACGAGGGGAGCGTATCTCGGGTCCGTCTTGCGGATACAATCATCAATCGAAATAAAACATTCTGTTTTAATTCTGACATTTCAGCTAGGATTCGATTTTAAATAGACTTTTTCTTCTTTTTTTTTGTTGTTGTTGCGATTTTTTTTTCCATTTTCGCCCCTTTTAATTGACAGAGATGTTCACAAAATTCTACTACTTATAAAAATCGTTAAAATACGGAATCTTCGGCATACTCTGAATGTTCGAAAATAGATTGCTGTAAATCTACAAATATTAGGTTGTTACAAAAGTTTTGTCTGTTTTTTTACTGCAACAATGAGACTTCACATCGCTGCTGAATGTCACGTTATTAATCAAAGTTCCATTACAATCAATACATTTCTGCCAATGACTTACAAGCGCATTTATGCCATTTTTTTAAAAAATCTGGATTTCAGGAGTTGATAAACTGTTGGAAGGCAGTTTCAATTGATGCTTGGTCGGAGAAGGATTTCATATGAAGGAAGCTGTCAAGGTGTTTGAAAAGGTGGTAGTCTGAGAGAGAAAGGTCTGGTGAATAGGCTGGGTGAGGGAGAACATTGTACCCCAACGTTCAGTTTCTGAAGAATCACTTTTGAAACCAGAGAATGTGCTGTCATGGATCAGGATTGGACCTCTTCGATTCACCAATGCCGGCTGTTGTTTGGAGAGTTTCTGATGAACAACATTAAATTCACAACAGTACCTTTCAGCTGTGATGGTTTTGCCAGGTTGCAAGAAGTTATAGTGAGTGAGACCAGTTGCAGTCCACCAGACAGTGACCATGGCCTTCTTTGGGTGGAGGCTGGGTTTTGGAATGTGGTTAGGCACCTGGTCTCTGTCGAGCCACTATGCTTATGTTTGCAATTGTCGTAGAGGATCCATTTTTCATCACATGTAATGATTTGGTCAAGAAATGGGTCATTTTTGTTTCTTATGACAAGTGAAGAGCAGATCTCCAATCGATGATTTTGTTGTTGTTGATTAACTTATGAGGCACCCACTTGTCAAGCTGTTTCACTTGCTGCCGATTGCGTCAAGATGCCGGGGAAACAGTTGCAGTGCTTATTTCAAGCTTTCCAGCAATTTCTCTCAGTTTTTCTTGGATTGGCTTCAACTGAGGCTTTCAGACGGTCGTCATCACAGCTGGAAAGGCGTCCGCTACATTCTTTATCTTCGAGGCTCACATCTGATTGAAACTTTGCAAACCATCGTTGTACTGTTTGCTCATTTGCTGTGTTCTTACCCCATGCCTGCTTAATGTTCCGAGTTCCCCCGCTCGCTCTGTGACCTAGTTTGAACTCATGAAGCAAAATGGCACCTTAAACGCTTCTATCCACGCTTCACTCAGAACCCTGAAACAAATATCCATTTTATGATTTTTAAAAAGGTAGGTTAGCATAATGTATGCCAAAGCACACATTACAAAACGATATATAACTTAACTACATACACCTTCACAAGCCTGCGAAAAATGAACCCAAATTAACATAACATAAAAACCGACAAAACTTTTGTAACGACCTGATAACTAAAAATAAACTAATTTTATTCTTGTGTGGGTCTACAGCAAATGAAAACAAAAAGAGAATAAACGTTTGGAATCTTTAAATGTAAATTAAAATATATACTTTTTGTACTTTTTACAATTATAGCCATTAAAATCACTCCCTATTAAGATAATTTTATCCTTTTAATTTAGTTCATACATTTTAAAACGAAATGTAACTTATTTTGTTAAAATGTTTTCAAAAATACTAACTTTTAAAAAAATAGGAATTTATTAATTTAAATAATGAACAAATTGAGTAAAGCTAAAGTTTTTTTTTTGATTTTGAGAAAATGGTAAACAAAAATTAATCTAATATAATGAAAATACCGATTAGAATTCGTGTAGGTGCCTTAAATTTCTGTTTTGTATACAGAATATAGAATTAAACTATAAAATTTTTAATTTCTTACTGAAATTGTTGATCTAATAAGTAACTAATATTAACGATTAAATTCAGTCTCAGGCGCAGAAGCTAAAAATGAAAGTAGATGACGTCGATTATGGCCTATCGTCTGTTTAATTACTGGTGCTGTAACTTACTCGGGTCTACTCTAACGACTACATCATCTTTTAATTCGTTTTCCTTTCTTCTTCTAAAATATTTGCATTACATTCTAATCTTACAGATAACCACCAGTAGTCGCCATTATATTTTTTAATCGACTGAATATGAAAATCGATTTTGAAATTTCCTTCAGACAGGAACTTAATGGGTGAATCTCTGTTATCGTATATCACCGGGACTCCTGGCCTGACACCGGTCACTCAGTTTGGCCGACACAAGAATTCCTCCTGTCAAACCCTCCTTCTAAATAATGTGCCCTCTTGACCGAGCTGTCCAAGGCCTGAGGGAAACAACAAGAACAAATCAGGTCTGTTTTTCTCACGACTGAGCAGCCATTACCGAGTGGCCTCGACGTGTAATCTCTCTCCCTCTCTCAATTAGACCCACTTTCCGTCTCCTCGCCGAAGTCAGGGCCTCCGTGTGAAATCGGAGCGGGACTTTCAGGACTGGTATCTTCTAGGTCAGGTGGAGACAAAGCCCCACCATCTCCGTTTTGTTTATTTGTCGGCTGGTCGTGGGAGAACATAGTTATCGCGTAAAAAACACCACAACAATTAGCGGGAACGACCAGTATCTGCACGCGGGCCAGCCAGCATCCATCCTTTACTGCTTCGGGCCTTCGACAAAAAATCCTGATTCAAATGTCGTGAGAAGTCAGCGCCGCGTCGTCAACTTCGACCGGCACTCGCTCTGTCTGACGCAGGGGACCGTTGATACACCCTACACACGAACAGACGGGACTGGGGGGAGGAGGGAAACGTCCGTTAATTTACTGCAGTCGTTCGTTCTCTACAGCGATGCCGCCTTACGGCTTTCTTCCAGCAGTCCAAGTGAGAGAGAGAGAGAGAGGACGTCAGTACAGAGAGAGGGTGAGGAGAGAGATGACATCAGTACAGAGAGAGAAAGAGATGACGTCAGTACAGAGAAAGAAAGAGATGACGTCAGTACAGACAAAGAAAGAGATGACGTCAGTACAGAGAGAGGGTGAGGAGAGAGATGACATCAGTACAGACAAAGAAAGAGATGACGTCAGTACAGAGAGAGAAAGAAAGAAAGAGATGACGTCAGTACAGAGAGAGGGTGAGGGAGTGGAGGAGAGATAGAGATGAATCAGTACAGACAAAGAAAGAGATGACGTCAGTACAGAGAAAGAAAGAGATGACGTCAGTACAGACAAAGAAAGAGATGACGTCAGTACAGAGAGAGAGAGAGAGAGATAACCGGTTGACCAGTATGGAGTCAGTCACTCTGGTCAAGCAGTGGTAACGACACAACAACAACCCCTAACCCTTCTCTCTGTCGATAGAAAACCACTTAAACTATAAAAAAACAACACAAAAACATTGAAAAAATAAAAGATTTTGCTTTAACTTAGAGAATTCTGAAAAAAACTGGTAACTTGGGTAAATAAAACTGAAAAGATGAGTTAGATAAAACATAAAGACGATAATTAGTCGGCCTGTTTTAAATGACTATTGAATATTTTTGCTTTTTAATCTGCGAGCTGCTATCGGGACCTGACGGATGTTTTCTACCGTACCACACAAAAGCTGATCGCGCCGTGCAACCTC
The DNA here is from genome assembly GCA_018389105.1 of Nautilus pompilius. Lineage (NCBI taxonomy): Eukaryota > Metazoa > Mollusca > Cephalopoda > Nautilida > Nautilidae > Nautilus > Nautilus pompilius. The sequence continues at coordinate 127,560 of JACATO010001023.1, forward strand.
ATATCCCCTTTTCTATTTTTTTTACCCGAAAGAACGGATAATTTAGGCTGGGTGACACTGGAAGCGGCAGAGCGAATTAATCACATTCCATTCTGACAACGACACGACCACGTCTGGGAATAACTCACCCAGCGCACCCCGCAAATCCTGTTTAAGTTCTCTGCTGTTTTTTTTTGTTTTTTTTCCCATGCTATACATTTTTTCGCTACATTGAACAAATTATCCCCCGTCCTGGCGATCATCTTCCGCGCTGGTGGTGCCCCGAGATCTTGTATTATTTACCATCAAACTCTATACCCAGCACCGTCTCTGTGTAAATATGAACGCAACAGATGGAAAATATTGCAATATTTCCTAAATAAAGTCGGATGACGTAATTGGTTTTCTACTGATTTACGATGTTTACACTAAAAATACTGTTTACTTAGGAGGTCTTATGGAGAACACCCTAATCTTGCATTTTGAACCAAATTGGAAAAACAGTTCTAGGATAAACGAGGTGTTGTTTTCTTCAAACCCAGAAGACCGCCCCCCCCCCGTCTTAGATAGTCTGTCTACCTACTCTGTCCTCCTACCGGGTACGCACCGAGAGGCAAATATTATGTTGAAGTATGGAGGCAGTTAAACTGGTTTTCCCCATTTGTTGCAAGCCGCTCACTGGGGGAAGTCGAGCCAGATCGGCCGGCTCGCTGTATGGGCATGTGAAATTAATTAGGTTCTATTTTAAGAGTCTAATAGTGCCACCTAACTGTAGAAGAGTGATTTTGTATTTCACGATTGACATCGCGGAGGATACTTCGTTTGCCGGTGTCTTCAGAATATCGCTCTGCTTTGCGTCATCTCCGAAAACAGCACCATGGATAATTGGGAAACACTCGCTGTATTTCAAATGGGGAAGGTCGCCGATCTATCATCAAGCGACAATGCAGCCTGTTTGCTGTGGTAACAGGTGGTGGGTGCATTTTCGTCTGTTGGTATGAGAATTTTTCGTTCCTGTAGTCAGAGGTTGAATTTTTGCTTTCTAGCAGCGAACTATTTCAAAAGACCCCACACGTTCGTCTCTAGAAACGTCGTTCGTGTTATATTAAAGACGATCGCCAGCCGTAGCCTGCCGCAGTGGCTCTTGCTCTTCCGTAAGGTTTTTCCGGATACTCCGTTTTCCTTGCACTACTAATCCTATGAATCGCCAGCCGTAGCTCGCCGCAGTGGCTCTTGCTCTCCCGTAAGGTTTTTTTTTCCGGATACTCCGTTTTCCTTGCACTACTAATCCTATGAATTCTCGTGGTTTCCTTTCCCGTCCAAAATCTTATCGTCCATCGGTTCTTCGTGAGTACAAGACATGGATTATTATCACACAACGTTTCCATTAAGCCTTTATGACCTTCTTTTTCTTTTTTTTAAAGGAAAATATCGAATATTTGCCTTGGGTTATTTAGACAGTATGAGAAAGAAGCAAAGCGAATATAACAGACATAAAATTACATTGAGTTATTTCCTCGGCGAAATCATATCAGAGAAATGTTTGTACAGAAAGCGGCATCATGAAAGATCACGCGAGAAAGATTCTAAATACAGGTATCAAAAACCATCAGCGTATGAAATAAACGAAATCATATTCGGATTTAATATGACAAACTCATTTAATGGCGAAAATGTTTTGCGTTCGTTCTTAAAATATCGATCGAAGAAACAATTTCCTGTTCACAAAAAAAACTGAAATGCCACTTTGTTAGCCTAAAAGGAAAGAAACCCAAGTCTGATTCTTGAGGAAGAGGAGTTAGTACGGTCGGCAAGACTTGCTTGTTTCTTTCAAATAAATAGAAGTAATTCTGCTACAAAAGTAATTCCCAGTACGGACACTTTATAAGCCTCTGAGAGTGTCGCAAAACTTTAGCCAGTTTTCTCTTACCTGAACATCCGCGGTACTTGCAGTAAGCACGTTAAATCTGGTCATATCAGATGTCTTGCAGCAAATTCCCATAACGCTTAGAACAGCCGGACCGGTCTATTTAACCCCCCCAACCGACCGCCGTCCGGAAAATCTTACTTTGGAATGGTAGAAAGTGGGGCGATGCTTCGCAGGAAACATCAAAAGTCCTGCAGTAAAGTCTGCTTCTTTATCGGTCAGTATATTTGCAGACTTCCCAGATACTGCCTCGGTTGAAGCATTACGTAGGTTTTAAAATACCCGCTGTACATCTGTGAATTTCAGACGATATGTCATGGATCCGGTTAGAGGAAACCATCTCGAAAAATTGCTTACTTAGGTCGCGAGTTTTCCGGTTTTTTCTAAAATGTTCGTCACATGTGGTAACGATTTTGTTTGCTGGGCCAGCTCGAGGTACAGGTGTGGCGCCAGCGCTCAAAACGGTGGCTCCGACCGTCTTTCAGTCCGCTTTTCTCTTAAAGGCCCGACACCTGGAGACTGAATGGTTACACGTCTATTATTTGGATTGATACTCTCCAAAATACAACTTTCGTTTTGACCGGTCATCTTAAAAATAGAATGGCGATACGAGCTAATTAACCGGTGGATCTTAAGTCCAGTCACTGTTCGGATAACGGTATCGATTGAAATAAAGAAAAGACTTCGGAGTTAAGTCCCGGGAGCGACATCCGGGCATGGATTTCCGAAATCCTGACCCCTCAGTGGAAGAGTAGATGCGGGGCAGTGCTTGATGGCGCCACCGGACTCGCCTTCTGGCGAGATCTTCCCAAGCGTGTCATTCCTATTGAAGAAAAGAAATACAAAAATAAAAGGGGGGGTTGGTTTCTTATTGGATCCGGCCGAGTCGCTGGATGGTTAGACTGATGTCAACAAGAGAATCTCGCCTTCATGGATTTCGCAACGAGAAACGTCGAGTTCTCCGGCAGCCAGTCACCCATCCTGTCCACACACCTCCGGTAGACGGAGAACCGCTAAGGTCGACTGCCCGACCGGAGGACGTTTGATATACACGTGACCACACTTGGGAAAGTGTAAGTTTCGGTCAGTTACATTCACCTACAGAGGTCGTCAATTAATATGTCGGGGCGCTCTGTACGTTCCGACAGGATCGTGGTCAAGCAGATGAATCGAACTCCTATGCCCTCCCCCGACCGAAAAGTACAAAAAATCTAAAAGTTTGTTGTTTTACCTTTTAAACGAGATCTGGTAGTTGTCATCATCGTCGCTGCTGTTTGTTGTTCTAGGATCAGGAAACCGAGCACCGGGAAGAGAGGGCTTTCTCATCCATCACGAGTAGCCGCCGCCACGGCCGAGTCATTTCCCGGGAACGGCTAAGCCAGGGGACCGAAATAGAAGCCGGTAGTATTCCGCCGTGGAACGCTGCCCCCTAAGCCCGACTCACCAGCCTACATCCGGGGATTTCCTCGGCCTCCGCCGCGGAGCTCTTCAGAACCGGCCTCATTCGGAGGAAAACGTTTTGGTCAAAGGGGAATCCCACCCGACACGAAAAACCTGCTATCTGATACCCGACTCCAGACCGAATAAAGGACACCCGATTCAAGACTGAATAAAGGATACCCGACCGACTCCAGACCGAATAAAGGATACCCGACCGACTCCAGACCGGATAAAGGATACCCGACTCCAGACCGAATAAAGGATACCCGATCAAGACTGAATAAAGGATACCCGACCGACTCCAGACCGAATAAAGGATACCCGACCGACCCAGACCGAATAAAGGATACCCGACCCGACTCCAGACCGAATAAAGGATACCCGACCCAGACCCGCAAAACGTTGGTAGCTTTCGCTTTAATTGAATATCTGGATGACGTCATCAGGAACAGTCGCTGTAATATTCTACAGTGCGTCTCGTCTAAGATGCACGCGTGGAACTCATTCTTAAAATCGATTTTAAACTATATTGGCTTTAAATTGTTTTCCTTCTCGTTTTTTCGTCAGTAACTTAGTATTGATATCGGCCGCGGGAAAATTAAATAAATAAATAAATATAATTTTTAGAAAACTTTTATTTTTTAGATACTATTAATTTGAATAAGTCGGTGTAATATAGGTATTTTTGTCTACTAGTCCCCGTCGTATTAAGATCCTGAGGTACTCAGAATTAGATTTACTACAAAGGGGCAGCTAGAACATCGCTCAAACTCTGTGGTACTGAATGATTCTCTTTTTAATTAAAAAAAAATTAAATATTATTTGCTTGCCAGAATTGACTTACAGCTAAACAGGAAATATTACATGGAGTGTGGCGAGATGGTCGATACATTCCTGGCCATCTCAGCACCAGATAAAGTCGTAAACCACTATGTGGCTAACTCTGCCTATCTACTTCAGCTTCGACCAGAAATCACGTCCATAACTCAAACACGTAGAATGACTCACGCGGTGCATCTTCAGTGACAAGATGGCTGTGTATAATTGCTGACTGACTACAGATCAAACAGGTAAGTGAACTTTATCCGACAGTCCGTTACGGTGAGTCACAGGTAAATATTGCCAAGTGGGAGAGGGAGGGGGGCATATAAAAAGAACACCTCACATCTGCCATCTGTTTAAACAGAAAATGGGCTATTGTCAAATCAAAAGTGCGAGTTGGTGACTCGGGACACTTTTATTCTACTATTTCAGAATAGCGTAAGTAGCCGTGGTGAGGGTATTTAATGTTTCAATGGTAAAAAGCAGTTCCAGCCTAGAATAGAATCACAACAGTCGCACATGTTAACACACAAACATCCCTGGCTTTATTTAGGCTGAGTGTAATTAACCTGACTTCCTGTCATATACAAGAAGCCTTCGAGAGAAAAATCAAGCCTGCCTCAGCTGTTCGTGTTCAATAGTTTTAAAATACAGCTTACAATTTCTGTACTTACAAGTCTCGACCCTTTGGTTACTGGTAGTTGCTGATTTTAAATGGCACAAACGAAACCTTAACGACATTTTACTTTGATGCACGAAAAATGATATCGCCATTAATTGGTCAGGCAGAAAATATCTTGAAATTATCTGCGGCGCAAACTACGGTCTTGACGTTTTCCCCGCCCGTAGGTATCTTGTTTGACATTATTCTTCCTTTTGTTTTCGCCATCCTTTTCACTACCAGTCTCAAGATTTCCCCCCTCGATGCATTTGCAGTTTCAGCACCGAGGCCCAGTGCGAGACCACGTCGCAGAAGTCTTGCCGAACAACTGGCTATTGTTTCTTCCGATGAAACGCAAAAGGAACTGGTAGCCATGAAGTATAAGACGTCAGTTGGAAGCGACAACATAGGTGTCACAGATTCAAGACAGTAGCACGACATTATGGTGACGAGGAACACTTCCGTCATCCATCCATCCATCCAACACCCCCCAAGAAAACCGGACAGTTGATGTCAGTAAATACTTGTCGACTGATAATCGCCATCAGTTTTACTCCCTTTTCACGCCACTGCTTTATGCAAAGTCATTGGCTTGAACCCAGAAGCAAAAGACAAGTGGAAACCATGAATTAAGTACTTTTACTTTAATTATTTACTCTGTGAGTTAAACAGAATTGAACAAAACTCTTCAGATTCCTTTGCACTGAGTTTAAAAGCAGCTGATCGCATGAAATGTGCAAACATTAGGATGCATCTTTCCATGACTGAACATTTCAGTTGTCTAATTTATATTATTTCAGTTATACAGAAAAAAACAAAAATCCGGTGTAAAACGGACAGAGAAGAGAATTCCATATTCCTCTAAATTTCACGTCACATTTGTTGCTGACCATCAGCGAGAACAGACGCTGGCTGTGGGTGGATTGTAGTTCCGCAAGGTATGGCCCGACCTAATTTGAAGGGAAAAAAGAAAAATAATCTGATGTTGTCAATTATTCACGGGTTTTACGGTGAGTCATCAAGAACACGATCGTCGGCATCTATCTAATGACAGCATGACGCATAGCGAAGCGAGCGCTTGTCACTACACCCCGGAAGGTCAAGGTCTCTCGGTATACCTCCACCTAGAGGCAGGGGGGGACACGTTCATTTTTTTGTAATACACACGCGGTTACCACGAAACCGTTACTAGTTCTACTACTTGTTGACTCCCCCCCCCTTCCCGTCATCCAGCCGGTATATATTAGTCCGGAATCCGTGTCGATATCTGACTAAGAGGCAGCATTACTTATCCTATCACTTCTTGCGGGGAATTAGACAATAAAACCAGACGGAAGTGTTGATGACGAGTTTTAGAAAGACCTGTTAGGCATTACAGGGCGTCGCCGCGATACCGATCCCGTGCTGGCTGATTGATTGATATCGATTAACGATTGTGAACTTCTCAGATGTTTGACAAGATGTGTGATTGAAAAATAAAGCAAAAAATACAGGATAAATCAGATTATCGCTTCTATTTATTAGCGATACAGCCAAATTACCGAATGTTTGTCGTTTGGCATTGGATCATGGATTAGTCAATTTAAAATCTAACGATTATTATTATTATTATTATTATTTATTATTATTATTATTATTATATTATTATTATTATTATTATTATTATTATTTTAGATATATATTGTTTGCGACTATTTTGGCTTCGATTATTGTTGCTAAATTAACTCTGTTATAAGTACAAGCAGCAGAAAGGCAGCTGCAGTTCTATACGGCTTCTTGGTTAACCGTAGTCACAAGTTCTGCCGTCTGTTCATCAACGACCGTAATTACAATTAAAAGCTTATTACAGAGAGAAAGTCTGCGAGCTTCGTGTCCAGGCAGTTAGCGAATAATGCGGTGTAGACATTTTATAGAATGTAACTGTCTCGAGTCATAGCAGTTGTGAAACTCACAGACACATGAAGTTTACTATACTTCCTTAGGATTAGCACCTTCATCTTTAATGACTGATAATAAAGAATCGGAACATCACCTCTGCATGATATTTACGTGGCTTTACCTACGAGGGTAGAAGTCGAGTGATGACGACTTAAGCTTACACTGACGTCCATCGGCTCATCATAACTCTCACCTTGTCCCATATCATACAGATTTTTGTATTCAACGATATGTATTAACTTTCGTTGTCGTCTCTTTCGGTGTACACAGTATATTTATCTTTGTTTATATAACTACTTTTCTCTAACCTGCAGTCGACGCGATCTGACTGTTTTTTTTTTGTTGTTGTTGTTGAAAGTGTGCGGATGATCACGTTGTCGTTCTTATAGATCCTTTGGTGAAGAATCTCTAGCTTTCGGGCGAATCCTTATTCAAGGGGGTCAAGACTGCAAGTTCTTATCCATAACATCCTAGAAACTGGCTGCGTCTTGAATAAACAGTTTATATACGTGTATATTAGTAACGCACCAGGTACCCCGGTATCCAATAGCAACCGCGTTTCGCGTCAAAATATATCAATTAATGTACATGGGCTTTCTTTTGATTTTAGGTATAAAGCAGCAAACCGTTGTAATCTAACTACCGCGTGTTTTAAGGAACTTCTTAAGCTATTTTACACAAAACAGTATAACTCCCGAGACTTTAGAAACCGAAGCGATAGCTGGAAGTATAAACGGCGTCTCCGAGATCAGTTTGGAGTGTACGGCCAGGAGCCTCTACGGTTTGGCCTGCAAAGTGAGAAGTTAACTCTTTCCGCAGCGAAATGTAAAGAGAACCGCGCGTCGCTCGGCGGTGATCTCCCTAACTAAGCTCCTGATCGGTATTGGGCGAGCTCCAGCGGCTCCCAGATGTACCAGCACGATATTGAGCGTACACCAGACTTAGTGGGCACAATGGACTCGCAGATTAAACTTAAACTGATACATTTACGTTTTAGTTATTTGTTTAAAAATATATATAGCTCCTTTTTTTTTTAGAATTAAAGGATTTTAGGCTTCCATAGCGGTGAGAAAATTTATAAATCATCCTCGCGCCTTCGGCACGTCTAACATCATCTAGCTCAACATTTTTGTTCTTTTAAAATGATATTTCAGTCGTTTTAACAATTTTTAAGGTAACCCTCACACTTTATACTGTTGAAAATTTGCAAATCCTTAAATGAATAAAACAAACAAGGCAAACACCTTTCTTACATCCAAAAACAATATTTTTTTTTAAAAAAAAACCTAAAAATACGAATACCTTTTATTGATTACAAAGAAAAATTCCTCTTCCTGTCCATTTTATTTCTACCTATCTTTATTTATTTAACATAACCAATCAACAATGAAATAAATGTATATATTCAGCCAGCCTTCGAAGACAATCGATACAGTATGGAGGTGTCTTTATATCAAGACAGTTCACTTATAGCATATTGTTTTTTCTTCTTCTCGTACACCGAACGCCTTCCTATCACAGACAGACGACCTGCAGCTTCGGTACCCAGAGTGTTTTGGGAAGTATGAGAAATTTCTGTGACATTTTGCACGGAATAACAATCAACATTTAAACACAAATAATAACTACAAGTTATAAGCTGTAATTTACTCGTGCTTGACGGCTCTCAGATCAGACATCCACTTCGGCTGATGTCTTTGTTCCATCTACGAAAGGTTGGCTCAGGTTATTAATTAATTTTTTTTTTTTTAAACCTAGACTGCCCGGTCGCCTCTGCCGGGTTCTGGCCATTACAAGGTGCTCGAACGACGTCACCATGACCACGTGGTATTCTCCTCTTCCGGTGCAGCAAATTACGTTCAAAATCTCTGTTGAAAGCCACTGCTGTGAGTTGGACCGCAACGACTAGGATACAGATAAAACGAATTCTAATATCTCCCCCTCAATAAACCAGTCTCGTTACCACCAGTAAATTGCTTCCCAAATTCGTAAATCTTACTCTACGTAAAGTCAAATATCCATTAGAACCCATCTACGAAGACATTTTTTTTTTTGCCTTTTGAATTAAGCCCGTAATAATAAAAGAAGAAGAAACGGTAGTTATTTTATCAATAGGTAATTTCCTTAAGGGAAATAGTCGATAAAAAAGAAGTTTGTTTTAATTTACGTATCTCTGCTGATCAGCCGGCGAAATCTAATTGCGCTGCGAAGGAAAATATTGCTGTGTATAAAGTCTTTGATGGACATAAAATCTTTGAAATGCACTCTATGCTGGAGATTTTCTAAATACAATTAAAAGCAAATTATGTCCACGAAGGAATAATAAAAAGAATTCTTTTTCTTTTAACCAGGCGATATCCGAAAGTAGCAGAGTAACATTGCCTGTTTTTTGGATTTCTGTCTTATATATATATATATATATATATAGAGAGAGAGAGAGAGAGACGAGAGGAGGAGAGAGAGAGGAGAGAGAGAGAGAAGAGAGGAGAGAGAGAGAGAGGAGCGAGAGAGGGAGAGAGAGAGAGGAGATGAGAGTGATAGAGGAGAGTAGAGATGAGAAGAGAGAGAGAGGAGAGAGGAGAGAGAGAGATGGAGAGAAGGAGAGAGAGAGATTGGAAGGGAGAGGAGAGGCAGGGTAGATAGACTAGAGAGGAGGAGAGGATATAGGAGAGAGAGAGGAGAGGATGAGAGAGAGGAGGGAGGGAGACGAATAGAGATCGGTAGAGAGAGAGAGAGAGTAGAGCGAGAGAGAGAGAGGCTGGAGATAGGAGGGGATAGGAGAGAGTTAGAGAGATGCGAAGATAGAGAGATGGATTTGCAGAGAGCGAGAGAGAGCGAGGATGAGAGAGAGAGATCGGAGAGAGTGGAGAGAGACCAGAGATGAGAGAGAGAGAGTTCTTTTTGGGGAAAATTCAGGAAAAAGCTTCATAACCAAATAATAGGAAATCAACTCAACTTTCGGTCCTGATTGCTTTTTGTAGAATTTCCCTAGAAATCTTGTAATTAATGAAATGGGTTACTGCTCGATTAAACTCGTTCCACGAGAGCGAGAGAGAGAGAGAGAGAGTAGAGAGAGAGAGAGAGAGAGAGAGAGAGACGAGAGAGAGAGGAGAGAGAGAGAGAGAGAGAGAGAGAGAGAGAGATGAGAGAGATAGAGAGACTTGACGTCATTACAGAGAGAGAGATCAGAGAAAGAGTCAGAGAGAGAGAGAGAGAGAGAGAGAGCGAGAGAGAGGCGCGAGAGGACTGACGTCCATTACAGAGAGAGAGAATCAGAGAAGAGTCAGAGAGAGAGGAGAGAGACACAGAGCAGAGAGAGAGGAGAGAGAGATAGAGAGAGAGAGAGAGAGAGAGAGAGAGAGAAGGAGAGAGAGAAGAGTTTTGCAGTAACAAACCGTAATTGGCGGAACTTACTTGGCGAACTTTAAAAGAAAAAAAAATGCTTCTAGGTTTGTTTACTGTTGTTTGTCGCCCTTCTTTCAAACCGACATCTCATCTACTCGATCCTGTATTACCGATGTTTCATTATAATGACTAAATGTGACGTGGAACTCTGCGGAGCGTCTGGTGGAACTCCTTCATTAGAACTGTCTTCTTTGACTCCTTTAGCGAGGTCTGCGCTTGTATGGCACCGCTTCTGCAAGCGGATGGCCCACAGTTCCTTCTGCTTCTATTGCTGCCGAACTACTTATCGTCGGTATGCCCTCAAAAAAACATTTAAAATTTATTTCTTGTTCTTGATAATGATTATTTCATTTTGCGGGGTTTTTCCCCCCTATTTTTACATTATAAAATCTAACGGTTTTTAAAGAACAGGGCGATGTGTGAAACTGAGAACTTCCTGCTCCCTCGTGAGCCGAGCCTACAGATTTACGACGGTATCAACTGCGGTTGGTGTTGACACGACGTTTAATTCCATAACGGTCAGGAAAGCGTTAAAAAAAGTAATTTTATTGCTGCTATCAGACCCGTCAAGTCTCCGTGGGTTTTCTCAGTGATAGAAGATAACATCTCGCGTCATAGTCGTCGTTACCCGCTTTTAGTGTCTGGGCCTGAATGTCACCGGTTCAGCCACAAGTACGGACAGCCTCACTCTGAGACAGCCATGTGCCTGGCTGGCGCTCGTCGCCATTACACCGGCCGCACCCAACACTCGCATTTCCGAGGCGATTTCCTGTCCTGTTCCAGTCGGGCCTCTGTTGTTGTGGCTCTATTTATTTTCAACGGTAAATGAACGAAGTGTTGATCTTCACTTCAGGCTTCAGATCTATGGGGGGAACCGCTGCCAAATCTGGCGGCGGTTTTCAATCGACTGCGGTTGAGTTTTAGCCTCAGAGATTTTCCATCTTGGCAGAAGGTTCGAGCTATAGAAGCTGTTAGGACGCTTCGTTGTTAACGTGGTCGGGAGGGGGTTCGGTGCAAGCCGATAATCGACGCCAACTGGGACACAGTCACGGGTGGAGTTCACTGTGACAACGGTACTAACGATACCAGCTAGGACAGTCACGGGCGAGGTTCGCTGTGACAACGGTACTAACGATACCAGCTAGGACAGTCACGGGTGGAGTTCGCTGTGACAACGGTACTAACGATACCAGCTAGGACAGTCACGGCGAGGTTCGCTGTGACAAACGGTACTAACGATACCAGCTAGGACAGTCACGGGTGGAGTTCGCTGTGACAACGGTACTAACGATACCAGCTAGGACAGTCACGGGCGAGGTTCGCTGTGACAACGGTACTAACGATACCAGCTAGGACAGTCACGGGCGAGGTTCGCTGTGACAACGGTACTAACGATACCAGCTAGGACAGTCACGGGTGGAGTTCGCTGTGACAACGGTACTAACGATACCAGCTAGGACAGTCACGGGCGAGGTTCGCTGTGACAACGGTACTAACGATACCAGCTAGGACAGTCACGGGCGAGGTTCGCTGTGACAACGGTACTAACGATCCCAGCTAGGACAGTCACGGGCGATGTTCGCTGTGACAACGGTACTAACGATACCAGCTAGGACAGTCACGGGCGAGGTTCGCTGTGACAACGGTACTAACGATACCAGCTAGAACAGTCACGGGCGAGGTTCGCTGTGACAACGGTACTAACGATACCAGCTAGGACAGTCACGGGCGAGGGTTCACTGTGACAACGGTATAACAAGATCCCAGCTAGAACAGTCACGGGGCGAGGTTCGCTGTGACAACGGTACTAACGATACCAGCTAGGACAGTCACGGGCGAGGTTCGCTGTGACAACGGTACTAACGATACCAGCTAGGACAGTCACGGGCGAGGTTCGCTGTGACAACGGTACTAACGATACCAGCTAGGACAGTCACGGGCGAGGTTCGCTGTGACAACGGTACTAACGATACCAGCTAGGACAGTCACGGGCGATGTTCGCTGTGACAACGGTACTAACGATACCAGCTAGGACAGTCACGGGCGAGGTTCGCTGTGACAACGGTACTAACGATACCAGCTAGGACAGTCACGGGCGAGGTTCGCTGTGACAACGGTACTAACGATCCCAGCTAGGACAGTCACGGGCGAGGTTCGCTGTGACAACGGTACTAACGATCCCAGCTAGGACAGTCACGGGCGAGGTTCGCTGTGACAACGGTACTAACGATACCAGCTAGGACAGTCACGGGCGAGGTTCGCTGTGACAACGGTACTAACGATACCAGCTAGGACAGTCACGGGCGAGGTTCGCTGTGACAACGGTACTAACGATACCAACTAGGACAGTCACGGGCGAGGTTCACAGTGACAAACGGTACTAACGATACCAGCTAGGACAGTCACGGGCGAGGTTCGCTGTGACAACGGTACTAACGATCCCAGCTAGGACAGTCACGGGCGAGGTTCGCTGTGACAACGGTATTAACGATACCAGCTAGGACAGTCACGGGCGAGGTTCGCTGTGACAACGGTACTAACGATCCCAGCTAGGACAGTCACGGGCGAGGTTCGCTGTGACAACGGTATTAACGATACCAGCTAGGACAGTCACGGGCGAGGTTCGTTGTGACAACGGTACTAACGATCCCAGCTAGGACAGTCACGGGCGAGGTTCGCTGTGACAACGGTATTAACGATACCAGCTAGGACAGTCACGGGCGAGGTTCGCTGTGACAACGGTACTAACGATCCCAGCTAGGACAGTCACGGGCGAGGTTCGCTGTGACAACGGTACTAACGATCCCAGCTAGGACAGTCACGGGCGAGGTTCGCTGTGACAACGGTATTAACGATACCAGCTAGGACAGTCACGTGTGCAGTTCACTGACAAACAATCTATGACACTGTCAAGGATAAAGTTCATTGTGACAACGGTATTAACGATACCAGCTAGGACAGTCACGGGCGAGGTTCGCTGTGACAACGGTATTAACGATACCAGCTAGGACAGTCACGGGCGAGGTTCGCTGTGAACAACGGTACTAACGATCCCAGCTAGGACAGTCACGGGCGAGGTTCGCTGTGACAACGGTATTAACGATACCAGCTAGGACAGTCACGGGGCGAGGTTCGCTGTGACAACGGTACTAACGATCCCAGCTAGGACAGTCACGGGCGAGGTTCGCTTGTGACAACGGTATTAACGATACCAGCTAGGACAGTCACGGGCGAGGTTCGCTGTGACAACGGTACTAACGATACCAGCTAGGACAGTCACGGGCGAGGTTCGCTGTGACAACGGTACTAACGATCCCAGCTAGGACAGTCACGGGCGAGGTTCGCTGTGACAACGGTATTAACGATACCAGCTAGGACAGTCACGTGTGCAGTTCACTGACAACAATCTATGACACTGTCAAGGATAAAGTTCATTGTGACAACGGTATTAACGATACCAGCTAGGACAGTCACGGGCGAGGTTCGCTGTGACAACGGTATTAACGATACCAGCTAGGACAGTCACGGGCGAGGTTCGCTGTGACAACGGTACTAACGATCCCAGCTAGGACAGTCACGGGCGAGGTTCGCTGTGACAACGGTACTAACGATCCCAGCTAGGACAGTCACGGGCGAGGTTCGCTGTGACAACGGTATTAACGATACCAGCTAGGACAGTCACGTGTGCAGTTCACTGACAACAATCTATGACACTGTCAAGGATAAAGTTCATTGTGACAACGGTATTAACGATACCAGCTAGGACAGTCACGGGCGAGGTTCGCTGTGACAACGGTACTAACGATACCAGCTAGGACAGTCACGGGCGAGGTTCGCTGTGACAACGGTACTAACGATCCCAGCTAGGACAGTCACGGGCGAGGTTCGCTGTGACAACGGTACTAACGATCCCAGCTAGGACAGTCACGGGCGAGGTTCGCTGTGACAACGGTATTAACGATACCAGCTAGGACAGTCACGTGTGCAGTTCACTGACAACAATCTATGACACTGTCAAGGATAAAGTTCATTGTGACAACGGTATTAACGCCCAGCTAGGACAATCACGGGCGAGGTTCGCTGTGACAACGGTACTAACGATCCCAGCTAGGACAGTCACGGGCGAGGTTCGCTGTGACAACGGTACTAACGATCCCAGCTAGGACAATCAGGCGAGGTTCGCTGTGACAACGGTACTAACGATCCCAGCTAGGACAGTCACGGGCGAGGTTCGCTGTGACAACGGTACTAACGATCCCAGCTAGGACAGTCACGGGCGAGGTTCGCTGTGACAACGGTATTAACGATACCAGCTAGGACAGTCACGGGCGAGGTTCGCTGTGACAACGGTACTAACGATCCCAGCTAGGACAGTCACGGGCGAGGTTCGCTGTGACAACGGTATTAACGATACCAGCTAGGACAGTCACGGGCGAGGTTCGCTGTGACAACGGTACTAACGATACCAGCTAGGACAGTCACGGGCGAGGTTCGCTGTGACAACGTACTAACGATCCCAGCTAGGACAGTCACGGGCGAGGTTCGCTGTGACAACGGTATTAACGATACCAGCTAGGACAGTCACGTGTGCAGTTCACTGACAACAATCTATGACACTGTCAAGGATAAAGTTCATTGTGACAACGGTATTAACGATACCAGCTAGGACAGTCACGGGCGAGGTTCGCTGTGACAACGGTATTAACGATACCAGCTAGGACAGTCACGGGCGAGGTTCGCTGTGACAACGGTACTAACGATCCCAGCTAGGACAGTCACGGGCGAGGTTCGCTGTGACAACGGTACTAACGATCCCAGCTAGGACAGTCACGGGCGAGGTTCGCTGTGACAACGGTATTAACGATACCAGCTAGGACGTCACGTGTGCAGTTCACTGACAACAATCTATGACACTGTCAAGGATAAAGTTCATTGTGACAACGGTATTAACGACCCAGCTAGGACAGTCACGGGCGAGGTTCGCTGTGACAACGGTACTAACGATACCAGCTAGGACAGTCACGGGCGAGGTTCGCTGTGACAACGGTACTAACGATCCCAGCTAGGACAGTCACGGGCGAGGTTCGCTGTGACAACGGTACTAACGATCCCAGCTAGGACAGTCACGGGCGAGGTTCGCTGTGACAACGGTATTAACGATACCAGCTAGGACAGTCACGTGTGCAGTTCACTGACAACAATCTATGACACTGTCAAGGATAAAGTTCATTGTGACAACGGTATTAACGATCCCAGCTAGGACAATCACGGGCGAGGTTCGCTGTGACAACGGTACTAACGATCCCAGCTAGGACAGTCACGGGCGAGGTTCGCTGTGACAACGGTACTAACGATCCCAGCTAGGACAATCACGGGCGAGGTTCGCTGTGACAACGGTACTAACGATCCCAGCTAGGACAGTCACGGGCGAGGTTCGCTGTGACAACGGTACTAACGATACCAGCTAGGACAGTCACGGGCGAGGTTCGCTGTGACAACGGTACTAACGATACCAGCTAGGACAGTCACGGGCGAGATTCACTGTGACAACAATACCTTTTGACGATCAGTATATGACCTGTTTTGAGTAAGACATCAAGAATATCAGGCTCAGAAAATACGTGTGAAAAAATCCATTTCAAAACTTTCCTTGATGCCAAACAAACCATTATGGCACAGAAACTTCTCTCGACACGAAAACGTCTCTATCAGTTATAAAAGCTTCCCTTTGACAATTATAAAAATATACACTTGAGAAATTCCTGTTGAGATGTAGTAAAAGCTGCTTTGACAGTAACGAAAAGCTTTTGACGCTCGTGAAGGTTTGAACTGACACCAAATAATCACTCGCGGGCGAAGAAGAATGTCAATGCGATTGTGATGAATTTAAATATCAGGTGCATTTTTTTCTTGTTACCAGTTATTTAAGGTGTATTTCCGGGCATATTCCGCTGAGAGAAATCAGTTATTAAAGCATAAATTAATGTGCAAATTTAGTTGATTTTTTCCTTCTTCTTTTTCGCTTTAATCAAAGATACCAACTGAACTGAAGCAGAAAGTTGAGAATAGAAAGCAAATTAAGTAACTTAGCAAAGCTCCGGGAGATTTATTGCTAATCTGAAAAGAAAACAACAACAACAACAACAACAATAAAAAAAATGGCAGGGATTGATTAAAATTTACATCCAAAGAAAATCTGGAAATAAACACTAACGACGCAGAGAATCACTGCAGAGTCAGGTGGTTAGCGGAAAATTTATGGGAAACGTTCTTTATTCCCTAAATTAAAATCTGAGCTATTAGAAGCCAGAAATAAATAGCCCGCCAAAAAGTTCAACATCATTATGAAGCTTCTGTTCATTTTGTTTTGATTATATTATTATTATTTATTATTATTATTATTATTATTATTATTCTTATTATTATTATTTATTATTATTATTTATTATTATATTATTATTATTATTATTATTATTATTAATTGTATTTTTTTAAAAACTCCACTCGTCGCACCATCTTGGGAAATATCTGAAACATGATTTTGAATCAAATATTAATATCGGTACGATTGATTAGCTGGGAGTAAATGCTCCAGCCATTTCTGGTGAGCATTAACTGACGTATGTCTGAGATCGTATCCATCGCAGTAGTTCCTAGATATCTTTGTAACGAAAAACGAATATTACACCAGGAAGACAGATATCCCGATCACGACTTCGGTGTATGTGATTACCAGGTCACCGTTTGATGATTTCATTCGATTAGATGTCTGAAATATTTAACTTTTCTTTTTAGCTAAAACGTTTACACGTGAATTTCAAGTTGGCAAACTTCTTGTTGGTTTTAATTATTTAAATTTAAATGTTTAGCATTTATTTTCACAGCTTTGAGATATATATAGTTAAACAGATTACTTGAATTCCTACGCTAATGTTTGACCAGACCAATCATAAACTGTTAATTACAATCTGTACATAGGAAAAGCAACAGAGAAACAATACAATGTATTGAACAGTATTTCTTACGGTGTCCGCTAACACGTGGGGCGATTTTAAGAACCTGTTTGTTTCGATGTTCCTTTATGTAGGCCCTTAGTCGACAGTGAGCTGTCAGAAAATATTCTTTTCCATTTTAAGATTTAAACTCTCTCCCTCGCTCTCTCTGTACTGGCCGTCATAGTAGAGAGAGAGAGAGAAGTGGAATCTTTATCCAGCTCGGGTGCCCTACTTGTTTGTTTTGAACTGCTCCAGACCGGAATCGTCGTCTCGCTCCCGGAATCCACGCGGACCCGGACGGGCGGACGTCCACGCCATAACTTTCTGCTTTCAAGTATTTTCCCGGCCATCATCATTTTATCGCGGGGATGACACCTGGATGGTCTGGTCAGGGGCCATTAGCCTCGAACCGCCGCCGAGACTCGATTTGGTTAAGAGATGAAAAAAAACCAAAAAAAACTCCGGCCCTTTCCAGGTAGTCGAGGTTCGAGCTACTGATGCATAACGGACTGGCGGGGTGGTGGGTGGTTTATGGTACGTCTCCCTCCCAGCCGGTCTCTCCCACCTTTGTACTGACGTCATCTCTCTCTCTGTACTGGACGTCATCTCTCTCTCTCTCTCTCTCTCTCTCTCTCTCTCTCTCTCTCTCAATCTCTTCTCTCTCAACCCCCCACACCCTCTTCGGTGACACGTTTTTGAAAAATAAATAAATAAGAGTGGGCACTAAGAGAATAAGTCTAATGAAAGCCACATCATCCTCTTTTTTTCCCTGAAACCAATTACGCATTTCTTAAATAGTTTCCATAAATTGCACCCTGCCTCTCATTCATTAAAGGTAAGCATCCTTAGAGCGAAACTGTCTGTGCAAAATATAAATTAAAATAATTGGCTGTATATTCAGGCGAGGTGGAGGTGGGTGATAAAAAGAGTTTCACTTTAAGATTGGACTTTTAATTAAATCAATTACAAGCACAGCGAGAGTAGATGAGATACTGGTCGGCTTCAGCTGTCTTTGGAATCCACCATACTAGACGATCATCTTCAGCGTCATCTAGACCCAATAAAAGCTGGAAGGTTGCATACTTCTTACCGACCTCAAGTGATCTTATGAGACAACTTATAAGACAAAGCTCTCAACAGTAAACACCATCAGCCGACAGAAGGATTTTACCCCCCCCCCAAACCAGTAACTAAAGAGTGCGGCCGTTACAATCTTTGGAAAGTTATACGTATCAAAGGAAAGGGTGGAGATGAAAAGATGTTGATAACGAGCCTTGGTGACAATGACAAATGCAGCAAGGCAGTAAAGCTTATGGCTGGCTGCAAGGAGACAGGAAGACTTCACGTCTTATGCAAGGTCACCGGGTTAGAGAAGTGGCCACAGCAGAAACCGATCTTACACTGGATGAGACATAGCCTCGACCGTTAACACGTGATCTTCGTCAGTGGCAGTAACAGAAGGAAAGGTTGAAACGCAAACAGAGGTTTTAGGCCGTACTGTCGATATAATGGTGTCTCCTCGAAGTTGTAAAATGATACAGTGCAGCTTACAGTCATATTCAGCCAATTCGAAAATGGTGTTGATGAACAGTTTCTCTCTCTCTCCCTCCCTCTCCCTCTCTGTGTACTGACGTCATCTCTCTCTCCGTACTGACGTCATCCCTCTCTGTGTACTGACGTCATCTCTCCACACTGACGTAATCTCTCTCTGTGTACCGACGTCATCCCTCTCTGTGTGCTGATCTCTCCCTCTCTCCATACTGACGTCATATCTCTCTCCGTAATGACGTCATCCCTCTCTGTGTGCTGATCTCTCCCTCTCTCCATACTGACGTCATATCTCTCTCCGTAATGACGTCATCCCCCTCTGTGTGCTGATCTCTCCCTCTCTCCATACTGATGTCATCTCTCTGTAGTGTCGTCATATCTCTCTCCGTACTGACGTCATCCCTCTCTCCATACTGGCGTCATCTCTCTCTCCATGCTGACGTCATCTCTCTCCGTAATGACGCCATCCCTCTCTGTGTGCTGATCTCTCCCTCTCTCCATACTGACGTCATATCTCTCTCCGTGCTGACGTCATCTCTCTCTCCGTACTGACGTCATCCCTCTCTGTGTACTGACGTCATCTCTCTCTCTCCGTACTGACGTCATCCTTCTCTGTGTACTGACGTCATCTCTCTCTGTGTACCGACGCCATCCCTCTCTTGTGCTGATCTCTCCCTCTCTCCATACTGACGTCATATCTCTCTCCGTAATGACGTCATCCCTCTCTGTGTACTGACGTCATCTCTCCATACTGGCGTCATATCTCTCTCCGTGCTGACGTCATCTCTCTCTCCGTACTGACGTCATCCTTCTCTGTATACTGAAGTAATCTCTCCATACTGACGTCATCCCTCTCTGTGTACTGACGTCATCTCTCTCTCTCTCTCCACGTCTGTTCGCCTTACAACCCCCCCATTTTTGTTTGTTTCCCGTTCTCATAATTACCGCCCCCCCTTTCCAGTCCACTGATAAACCAAAGCACAGATCAAATGCTGCAATAAAAATGCAGGAAATAACCCATATAGTCAACCACCGTAAAAGAAAGAAGAAAAGGGAGGGGCAGATATTAAAATTAAGACCATAAGTATTACTACACATGACCCAGGAGCTTAGACATCCACATTGTATTAATGATATGTAAAAGATGTTTGGCTATTTTTAATATTGCGGGGCTACGTGCATACTGAGACCAGCCGAGCCGTGCGCTGTTTTGCCGGTATTTTAACCTCCCCCGCCCATACAACTCAACCAACAGGTAGGCAGGCGGCTTTAATTGAAGAACTCCCTCTAGCGGCGGCTGCATCTCCTTGTAAAGACGGTGTGCGCCATTTCCCCGGCCGGGCCGGTCGACCGCGTTGAAATCGTTCGCGCAGCGAGTCAGCCGATCAGTCAAACAACCCGATCAGGCAGATGTAGCCACCCGACCGGCCGGCAGCTCCGGGATTATTTATCGGCGAGATGACGAGCGGAGAAGGGCCGCCCTTCTCGACGACACGTGAGTGGTCCGCTGTCCCCCCACCAAGTCCCGCCACCTGCTGCTCGGCGTAACTCTGCTCGCATCGGCACCGATCGCTGGTCAAACAGAAAAAAAAAGAACTAGTATCGAACTGGTGATTTTTTCTATATTATTATTATTATTATTATTATTATTATTATTATTATTATTATTATTAACCATATTAGCTGCACATTCAGAGCAATATGAATAAGACTAGCCATTAGTGGGTTATGTGTAGTGGAGATCAGTTCTTCATAGATGGCGCTGCTTTTGTTTTTTTAATGCGGAGTAGGGAAATCGATGACAGTCGCGGAGTAATGTCAGGCTTCTTTCGGTTGGCAGTGAAATATTCCGAGGAAAAAACGCTCGAAAACGGAAGAGCCATCCCGGTGTTTCGAGTATATTCTTTGTCTATAGTTCTTCCGCTCGCCGCAGACCGGCCCGATCCTCACGTGCACATGTCTGCTTGGACCGCGGGCTTCCTTTGTTATGGTCACGGCGGCTAGAAACCAGGCCAGCTACACTCACAACAGCAACGAGCAAACATTGCAAAGATAAATAATACTGGAGCGGAGGCGAACAGAGAAAGATACAACTCCCAGGAGGTACGGTATCAAAAAAAAACAACAAACATTTCTACGTATGATTTGTGTGTTTGATCACAACTACCGGCCTAATGTTTGGAAGCAAAAACGCAAACTCTGGGAACTATAATGGTATGTTGAAATTATTGCTTAAGATGGCAAATCTATAAATTAGCACATAAATGAGAGCAAAAGAATGCTAAAACGTAAAATGCTTATACCCAGGTGCTACTTTTTGTCAAGAGAACCACCTGTCACATGATGGTGAGAAGAAGCGAGGAAAGGGACAGAAGTGCTACTCGCAGGCACCTTAATCGAGTTGGCGTCAGGCGAGTTTGTGGCAGAGGGAAAGCTCAGAAAAGACGTACGGCGTATTTACTGCGGATACCTTTGAAAATCGTGCTGCTGCCTACACCTGTTGAGGTGGAAGGAAACGTGTGGTGGATGCAAAAGAAAAGAATATAAGCAGGAAAAAAAAAATTAAGTAACGTGTGTGGCAGAGGTAAAATATACAAAGTTAACGAGCAAGAGAGAGAAACTGTTATAGCTTCTGGAATTGTGGCCCAGCCGAATATCACCAGAGCAGAGGCCGGTTCCCCTCACCCAAAGCAGTGACACGGAGTCGGGTAATCTAATTAGGTGGGTTGGGAGGGGGGGTGGTGTTCTGACTGACTGCCAGCAATCGTTGGCTGACATCGGTCCGGAGATCGCAAGTGTGACTTCGGTAACATCGAAATCTGCATCAAATTCGAGCTGCGTATAGTGTTTTGTTCACCGACTACATCTTACACACGATTCTATACTCACAAAGAAGAATCCATTTTGATATTCGGGTTTTCACACGCCACGGGATTTTTAAGATCGGCGTATATAGTGGTGTCTTTCATTGTGGTTAACATATTCCGTGATATGACGTCAATACAGAGATAGATGTGACGTCAATACAGAGATAGATATGACGTCAATACAGAGATATATGTGACATCATTACATACAGACAGATATGACGTCAATACAGAGATAGATATGACGTCAATACAGAGATATATGTGACATCATTACATACAGACAGATATGACGTCAATACAGAGATAGATGTGACGTCAATACAGAGAAATATATGACGTCAATACAGAGATATATGTGACATCATTACATACAGACAGATATGACGTCAATACAGAGATAGATATGACGTCAATACAGAGATATATGTGACATCATTACATACAGACAGATATGACGTCAATACAGAGATAGATGTGACGTCAATACAGAGAAAGATATGACGTCAATACAGAGATATATGTGACATCATTACATCCAGACAGATATGACGTCAATACAGAGATAGATGTGACGTCATTACAGAGATATATGTGATATCATTACATCCAGACAGATATGACGTCAATACAGAGATAGATGTGACGTCAATATAGAGATAGATGTGCCATCATTACATACAGACAGACATGATGTCAGTGCACAGGGATAGAGAAAGAGAGAGAGAGCGAGAGAACGAACGAGTGCTGTTAGCCGAGTTGATCATATCAGTACCGCAACGCAGAACTCAACCCACGCAACATCGTACCACGAGAGGTTTAAAAGGCCTTATTTCCGCTGGCCCTCTGCCCTTTTTTGAATAGTTTTCTTTTTTTTTTTATTTTTCATTTAGCTTATAGAAAATCAGTCAGTTGTGCAGTTAAATTTGCTTAGTTTGCGTAGAGGTAAACATCTGGCAAACAATCAATGAAAGCCATGCCCTCGTTCGGCGTCTTACCGAGTGACGACACCCGATCCCATTCCAGTCAGTTTGTAGTAATCAGTCCTTTGCTGCTGTTGTTTCGGTGTTTCAGCATTAGAACCAAACCATAAGTGGTAGCGACATAAGTTAGAACGACGTGGATTTCATAGCTTTTCTTTGATTCTTCTCCAGGCTTAAAATGTTCCGACCCTTTGGAGGAGCGCTGACGGCTCTGCTGGTAGCAGCGATAGCGGCCCCTTCTCTGGCGACCTCGCAGGAAAACGGTAACTCCAGTACTTTACTTAACACCGTCTACAGGGGGGAGGGATGGGAGTTAGCCTCAGCTCAGTAGTAACCTTATTAATCGCAATCCCTTATTTGCGTATTTCCTCGTGATTGGTTTTTGTCTTTAGCACAACAGAGAAACACTTTGCTGGTGTCGATACCCTCTAGTATAGGTGGGGATCACAGTCAAATGCGTTGTCTCGATCGCCCTCACCCTGAAATTAATCGTACTCGTCGCATTCGGAAAGACGATTGTAATAGCTCAGTGTCAGTTGTCATGCGATCATTTTAACTGGTGCCGTTGCCATTCGGCACCCCCCAATCAAAAGGCCATCTCGTCTTCGCCCGCCAATTTAACTAGGCTTTCATTGACATAACATCTTTCTACGGAGAGTTTATGCCGGTATGAATGTGCTTTTCGACCAGAATACAAGCGGCGTACCGTACTCGCTCGATCGGATGGGGAACATTATTCGTCGTTTGTGAAGACCGTACTTCTACTAATGGCTGCCGAGACTGATTACTTACATCACCGCTGAGCTCTCTCTCTCTCTCGCTCTCTCTCTCTCTCTTCTCTCTCTCTCTCTCTCTCTCTCACCTCCATCTCTCTCTCTCTCTCTCTCTCTCTCTCTCTCTCTCACCTCCATCTCTCCATCTCTCTCTCTCTCTCTCTTCACCAGCAAAGCTTATTCTCGATTCTCCTTCGCCGTCCAATCTCCAGTGGTCCATCAAAAGTATTGTGACGTTAATCGTTTATGTTACTGAAAAGTTACGTAAAAAAATACCTAATAATAATACAGGATGAGCTTCAGTCAGATACAGATCACTTAATTATATATCGACATTAATCTATTCGAAATATATTGTTACGGTGGGAATTTTCAGCCTTTCAAAATGAATTTAAAATATACGAGGTCTGTCCAAAAAGAAACCGAACTTTTAAAACAGCGCGCCAACCAGCCGGCGCAGCGTGCTCGCGACTGCAGTGATGCGTATCGGTGACCTCGACATAGCCGCATCACGCCACGTCAGTTAGTCGTCGATCTACACGCGCTAGAGTGAACGACGTATGTTTAGTGCACTTGGCGATTTGTCGCAGGTTGAACAATGAAGGATCCTGAAGAGCGACGGGTTTTGTGTGAAATTCTGTTTCCAATTGGGAAAAGACTTTTACGGAGATTTTTCTAATGTCGCGACAGGCCTACGGGGAGGATTGTCTGAGCCGTAGGCGGGGTCACGAGTGGTGCCAGCACTTCAGACCGGGAAGAACATCCACCGGAGGCGATCCCAAATCTGGACGAGCCTCCACGACAACGGACGACGATGGCATTGAGCAGGTGCGAGCTGCGATCCCCGGAAACCGTCGCCCGACCGTCCGTGGACGTTTCCGATGAAGTAGGACGTCTGTTGTAAAAGTTCGTGCCACGTGATTTTAAAAGAGAAACTGAACACGCACCGCGAGGCCGGAAAATTTGCGCCGCGTCCGCTGACAGATGAGCGAGAAGAGAACCGAGTCGCAGTCCGTCGGGAGCTCTTTGATCGTTCGGATGGGCGATGACCGCTAACCCTACTCTCCGGATTTGGCCCCCATGCGGACCCTTTTCTTGCTCCCAAAGTTGAAATCCACCCTGAAAGGTCACCGATTTCAGACGATGGAAGAGATCGAAGAAAATTCGCTACGCGTCCCAAAACTGGGGGGGAAAAAAGGGAGCCGTGAATAGACAGCGGAAGGAACCATTTTGAAGGAGACGAGTCTGATCACATCGTAAATAAAGCGACAAAACTGCTGTTGTTGTGTTTTTGTTTTTTTTTTAAAAAAAGTTCGGTTTCTTTTTGGACAGACCTCGTGTACCACCTCCATTTGGATTCTTCTTCCCAGCTTTTCGATTTTATGGCACAGGTGCGTGTGCGTGCGTGTTTTTGTTGTTTGTGTCTCGGCGGAGTTTGAATGCTAACGGTTTTTAATCGGCCGTCCAAATAATTAATTCATCGCGTCTAAATCGACGAGGAGGCCACCGCAGCGCAAGGCTATCCCCTCCGAAAACAACAACGACCACGATTTACCGTGAAAGTGTTTACCCTTGTTCGCCATCTGGTAGCGGTATTTCCGGCTTCTATTTAACCCTGACATTGTATAACATTTCCAAAAAAAAAATGGTGTACAGTATTTCTATTTATGATTTGATATAAGGCGCGTTCTCGTTTATTTCATTTTGTTTTCTCTTCTATCGTTTATTTATGTTAGATGATAAGCAGTTGCTCGAGAGACCAGCATCGCCCCGGTCCTCAGCCTGTTGTCCGAATGGAATGTGTTGCTGCTTGCAGAGCTTTCGCCGGCAGATGTCGCTTATTGTAAACGGTGATCCATTAATGACACGGTGTTCCGGGAACGAGACGTCCGATAGTTTCCAATACGAGGCTGGGGAGGACGAAAACGTGGAAGAAAATCCGGACGGTACGCAGGAGCACCACGATATATCAGATGTGTTCCTCCAGTACAACTACAGCTATCAGAACATCCCGAGGACACTTTCCCACTTACAGGTGGACATTCTAAGCGAGGACTTAATACGGTATTTCCGGGACTTCGACGGGGAGTACTTCCTCCTTGGAAAGGGAACGTTCGGGGAAGTCTACCTGGCCGAGATCATCAAGACAAAGAGTCTGGTGGCGGTGAAGATCTTCTTAGATTCCGATTTCGAAGAAATAAAGCAGGAGGTGGTCATCAATCTGTACCTGCAAGACACGGGCGTGGTCCCGCGGGTGTTGGGGATTGTTCCGGCTGGTCCGCTGATGCACAACATCTCGGTTGTCCAGGAGTACGTGAACGGGCTGACGCTCGATGACCACCTGGAGGGAAACGCCGACGGCGGGTTCCTGCGGGTGGAGTGGCTGAACATCTCGCTGCAGCTGGCCGTCGGCTTGGAGAAGTTCCACCAAAAGTACGTCCTCCTCAACGACCTCCACCCTGGCAACGTCCTGGTCGAGGCGCCCGGGCCGCGCGTTGTCTACATCGACATGGGCCACGCGCAGTTCCGAAGCGGCTTCCACGCGAAGGGGACGAACAGATCCCTGTACAACTACAAGCACCTGGCCCCCGAGTACCAGGGCAGCCAGAGCCTGACCCCGGCCACCGACGTGTACAGCCTGGGCATCCTCTTTCAGCAGATCGCCAACGCGAGCGGCCTATCCGAGCTGAGGTCGCTGGCCGGGTCCTGCGCGGCCAGGCTGCCGCGTGAGAGACCAGCCCTGGCCGAGATCATCGCCCGGCTGCGGGAGATGTTCCGGGTGGAGAGCGAGAAGCAGCAGCGCGAGACGCCGCGGTTCGCGGACTTCGCGCACGTCCGCCGGCGCAACCCGACCTCGATGAAGGAGTATCCGGTTCCGGTTTTGGATCCGACCGCGCTCTACGAACCGCTGAACGGAACCAGCGGCGCCGCCATCACCATGGGCGGAGTTAAGGGGCGGGCGTACGTCGCCAAGCTGCAACACTGTAAGTGCCAGGTGGTGGTAAGATGGTACGAGAACTCGTCCTACGACAAGATAATAGAGGAAGCCCAGATACTAATCCATCTGAAGGAATCCGGCTTCGTCTTCAGCTTCCACGGCTTTCTACCGGCCGGATCGTTCATCAACAACTTCCGGTTCGTGTACACCCACGTGCCGTCGGCGGTCTCCCTGGCAACCCTAATGGAAGACTACTTGATTGAAGTAACGCAGATGGATGCGGTGACACTCTTTATTCACCTGTCGCTAATTCTCCTGGAATGCCATCGCAAAGGGGTGCTCCTGAACTACCTGAACGAGGTGACCGTGACCATGGACACAGAGGAGGATGGAGCGTCCATGTGGATTAACGACGTATCGCGGGCCACGTTTAACAGCGCCTACCGTTATCCAGAGCCGGTCAGTCTTCTGTCCGACTTCCGTTTCCTCGCCCCGGAAGTGCGGAACGGCTCGTGGACGTCTCCGTCCAGTGACGTCTACAGTCTTTGCTACGTGTTCGAGTACACGGTCGAGAGGGCCGAACTCTGGAACATGACGGACCTGGTGAAACGATGTATGACGGAAACGCCCGAAGAGCGATTAACTCTACCGGAAATTATAACCGAACTACGAAAATACACTATTACTTAGAGCGGGCGGATGATAGGGAGGTGTAATTATTTTTAAAAAAAAAGAAAATGCTGATGAGAGTTTACCTACCAGCGTATTGTAAACGGACTTCAATTATTGTTATTATTGTTGTTGTTATTATTTTAAACGGAATTTTACTCTCGATGCATTTGTTCTGGCTTGTTTGAACGGTAAACCAAAGCATCATTCGGACTCGCAGAGAAACACAAATTCTGTGATAAATTCTTAAATGTTGTCTGACGGGTGTCAAAAGGCGTTGTTGTTTTTTTTCTTTTTTGCCTTCTGTTTATTTCTGGTGCAGATCTCAAGATCGACGTGAATGTCGCTTATTCGGGGCTCTCCGGAGATCCTGATTCTTACAGGTGGGGGGCGCCTCTGTCGCGCGGGCAAGGCGGGTAACTCGTCTGTCGAAATCGGAAAGCGAAACGTACGTAGGTGGGAGATCTGGGGGGGCGGTTTTCCAAATACAAGAACAGTAAGTGAGGCCGACAGAGCAGAATGTGTATTGTTAGTGAGGTCGGACTACGAGAGAGACCGTGTTGGGGCAGCAGGGCAGTACCGGGAATCTCTGCGATCGATCCTGTCCGTGTGGACTGCCAGCCAGCCAGCCAGCCCGTGTCCACGACTCGCCGCAGGTGCGACGGACGTGGTGGGGGGGGGGGACCCTGTGGTAAGAGCCGTTTCCAGAGAATAGAAATAGTTGTTGCTTCCTTTCAGTGTTGATTGACGTTCGTTGAGGAATCCGACGAATTGTGATCGCTGGACAGTTTCGTCAGCGGTCTGTCTCCCCATCTTCTCTGCTTCCACTGATCCGAGGACGTGGACACTTTCTCTGAATACGTTTTTTTTTTTTTTTTTTTTTTAAACCCTACAAAATCTTCAAAGGTAACACCACCGAAAGTTCATTTCTTGAATGTAACCTCACCTTTCGACGGGGGTGGGAAATTGTTCGTACGGCTGTTAACGATACGAACCCCCCCTCCCCGGGGTGAGGGCCTCGTCAAAGAGCCGGAAGCCATTTTCTCAGGATCTTTCACGTCCGAATAGCGGTTCTGTGTTCTGTTTAATGTTCTGTTCGCTTCTGTTTCAAGTGATTATTTTTTTAGGTTTGGATAGAGCGCAATGCGAGTTACTGGACGGGCACGTTGCATCTTTGTCTGAACCTCTGCTTGGGGGGGGGGGGTGGTGACCGGTCGTCACGTGGCGTCGCGTGACCGTGACAACCATCCGTTAGTTCACGGTCTGTTGGGAATGAGTTAAATATTTATCGATTTTCGTAAAAGAAAAACACAGGTTAATTTATTATTTAGACATAGTTTGTAGTTTACACCCAGCAATATGGATAAGTGTTTTAGTATTTACACAAATAAAAAAATATATATATATATATGCCAGCCCCACCCCCTCAGACAACCAGGTCCTTGTTGGGTGGGGTAGGGTGGTCAGCAGCTCCTACCCCCAACGTAAGCTAACTCCTGCACGGCCATCTTCTGTTACGAGGAGAGGATGGGAACGACCGTTATCGATGTTAACCTGTAATGACCGAAAAATTTCACTTTATCCCCTACAAACAAATGAAAATATTAACGACATTTTGCGGTCTATTACAGTTTTTAAAAGATATTTATATTTATCGTAAAGTTCTCATTAAAACTCACCTACACCTTTATTAAAGTATACCGTTTAACGGGTGCTCTCAAAGAGCTGTCTCTTAACCCCGCAGTGCGGCCTACCCCGTCATCACAATGGGCCAATACTATTTATGACCACCTTTAGCATCCATCACCCGTGCTTGGCGAGTCAAGTAGTCTTCCCCGCTGGACCAAGTCGCCTCGGAGGCCGGATTCCTGTCGCCAGGTGAACCGACCAACCGAGTGTAACTTGATAGGTCTAGATAATAGTTAAGAAAATTACTCTGGAATCCCTAACTCCGTTTGTTTAGACAGCTGGCAACTTAGCAGAGGAATCTGACTGGAGTGGGCTACTGAAACAAAGGAACCGAGCCGACTCTCGGCGTGTTGCTCCACGTCTTTCTA
The DNA here is from genome assembly GCA_018389105.1 of Nautilus pompilius. Classification (NCBI taxonomy): domain Eukaryota; kingdom Metazoa; phylum Mollusca; class Cephalopoda; order Nautilida; family Nautilidae; genus Nautilus; species Nautilus pompilius. The sequence goes on from JACATO010001023.1 coordinate 156,562, forward strand.
GACAGTCCCTAATTCTACTCCGCCCGCGCGCTCTGTCTATCTACCTACCTGCCTTGGCAGCTGGAAACAATTAAGAAAACCCGCAGGTGTGTTCAGCCGAATTCCTAATTACTTTTTTGTTGCTGTTTACGTGGCTGGCAAATTAGCGGATGAATCAACAGAGACGGGGGAGAAAAATGACTGACGGAGTAAGGAGAGAGAAAGATGGGGAGATGACGTCAGTACAGAGAGAGAGAGATGGGGAGATGACGTCAGTACAGAGAGAGAGAGAGAGAGATGGGGAATTACGTCAGTACAGAGAGAGAGATGACGTCAGTACAGAGAAGAAATTGGGGAGATGACGTCAGTACAGAGAGAGAGAGAGAGAGATGGGGAATTACGTCAGTACAGAGAGAGAGATGACGTCAGTACAGAGAAAGAAATTGTGGAGATGACGTCAGTACAGAGAGAGAGAGAGAGGAGAGAGAGAGAGAGAGAGATGGGGAATTACGTCAGTACAGAGAGAGAGATGACGTCAGTACAGAGAAAGAAAGTTGGGGAGATGACGTCAGTACAGAGAGAGAGAGAGAGAGATGGGGAATTACGTCAGTACAGAGAGAGAGATGACGTCAGTACAGAGAAAGAAATTGGGGAGATGACGTCAGTACAGAGCGAGAGAGAGAGATGGGGAATTACGTCAGTACAGAGAGAGAGAGATGACGTCAGTACAGAGAAAGAAAGATGGGGAGATGACGTCATTTCAGATATTGTTTATTTGGCTTCCACTGGACATGCAGATAATTTTTTCGCAATCCCCCCTTCCACCCAAACACGTATAGCAGGGGCTCACTATTTTTTCTTGAACTAGCGGCATCTCTCCGACTGGCTTCACAGCACCCCCCCCATCACCATCGAAGCATTTCCAACGAGGCCCGAACAGGTAGATACATCTCGCCCGCTGTGCCCTCTAGAAGGCGGAACATCCCGTCCAAAATCTGTTTCCGTCTCTTTCACGAGCGCTGTGTTGGCGGGCGTCATCATCATCATCATCATGTACAAGTGATGTCAACTGCTCTCCACTCACATTCAGCAATTGTGTGACGTCACGCCTTTTCTGCACTGGTGTTTTTTTTACCGGCAAATCGAAAAAAACCTGGTGATAATTATTTTTCGGTCACTCATGATGATTTTGATGAGAAATATTTCCTAACCATCCAAGTCTCCAGATTAATCTGAACTAAGGAAAGATCTGTTATTTGCTGATCAAAATCGAATGTGTTGTTCGATCGCCGTCACCCTAAAATTAACCGTAGTCGCCGTCATCAGAGAGATGACGGTAATAATGGTTACCGGCGATTCCCGTCACCCAGAAGCTAATCCTTGTCACCACTGCTACAGAAGTGATTGTAAGAGACGTTGTCTTAGTTCTTTCGCCCAGCAGCTGATCGTTGTTGCCTTTGTCAGAAAAGTTACAGCAGTGACTGAAGTTTTGATCCCTTTACCTCGAAGCTAATCGTTATCGTCTAAATAGTTGCAGTAATGGCTAACAAGCTTATCAACCACTGCTGCCTCATTGATTACTCTCTTTTCAATAGCAAAGACCTGTCTCGATTCTTACCCCGATGCGTATACAGTGACTTTCAAATGTATTGTAACATTAATTACTTATTTTATTGTGAATTATGTAAAAAAATATAAAAAAATAATAATACTACAAGATGCTATTCAATCTGATACAAACCAATAATCTATCTATCGACAAATTTATTCGAAATATATTGTTACGTTAGTCGTTCCAAGATTCAAAAGATGAATTTTAAAAATCAGCCTTATTTGGATTTACCACCATTTTACAAATTAATAGGATAGTTTGTTGCGTTCTAATCGAATACGAAGCCGATGTTGTGCGTGTAAAATCAGGTAATCGGGGTGAGCTGTGAGAAGTATTCAGATCTTAAAAGCCGCCGTGACACTTCTGTCAGCCCCAGAGCCCCCCCCTTTTTCTAGAAAAGTCTTTGATACACAAATTCAAAATAAGAGAAAGGAAACGGATATGGCGATTACAGTTTGATAAGTGTCAGATCGATGTGATTACCCCCCTTTACGTTAACACAACGTCTTCCTCAACTTCTGTCAGGAGTTTCATTTTCTCCGAGACTTTGCGGAACTATAAAGAAAAAAATAAAAATTGTCTGTCTTGTCAAAACTTTGGATTATCGAAAAAAACTTAGCTTATTATTATTATTATTATTATTATTATTATTATTATTATTCCTGATGCTGCTATTATATTTATTATTAGCCTAGCTGGTAGAGGTCTCGTTGCCCATAGTAACGGTTAACCATAAACCTGCTCCCCGTTTTCCCATTATTATTAGTTCTTCCACCTTTCGGAAGCAGCATGGTCCCTTTCCCCTACCAGGCCGACACCCAGGGCCCCTGAATACTCCTAACTAATCCATGCCCGCGGTTTTCGTTTTTTGTTTACAACAGTATTATTACGAATTTTAAAATTTCACTTTTACTATCATTAACATTGTTACTTCATTGATTTCCACATTTTCCCAACTTTTTAAGATTCCTTTTTAGAACACTTTGAAACCAGAGCTGTTCTGTTGTTGTTACGGTTTGAGTCTCCGTGGGAGTAACATTATTGCTTTTAGATCTATATCGAAGGGCTGAAGTCTCCATCGATCTCGTTCCCGACTAACAAGCGCACGAAAGAAGATAATAATGACTCCGTGGAGTGGGATTCTGAGTTCTCTCGACTTCTGCAAAGGGTATTACGAATGCCTTTATCCTAATCGCATAAGCTCATCAATAGATTTATGGATTACAAAACTTACTTAAGCAGCTTATTGCCTGCTAAAAATAATTCGCCACCAGGAGAACCGTTCCAGCAGTAATACGTACAACGGGACAGCAGCTGCCAGTCTATATAGTCATCACTGTTCCCTTACCGGCGGTTGTGGTCAAACCACTAACTTGAAAATTTCTTCCAGGCCTCAGATAATTAGATTCTGCTGTTGTTGTTGTTGTTGTTGTTGTTGTTGTTGTTGAGCGAGTTTGGACTTCCGAACGAGGTTCTTTCAATGGCATCGCATCCCGTAAAGATAAGTGGCCTGTTCTCTGTCGAGTCTTCCTCGTTACTGAGAGATGTTCGTCGAGCCGACAAGCGGCCCGGTCCCCCGACACCGTGGGCCCCAAGGACCCGGGAGGTCTCTCTCACGTCGGATTGCTGCTGTTGCTCATATAAAAGCGACAGTCTAATGGCCTCCCGTCAGTTATCCCTGATGGAAGCGTCCGTACGAGTCAAAATCACCCCTTTTCCAAAGTTCCCGTTCACCTGTTTCTTTGATGTGTCGTTCCTCCCCCACCAACCCAGGTAACTCGATTACGACCGAGTTTTCTCTGGCCTCCGAGACAGGGCTTCCGCCCGTGGTCGCTTCTTCCGTCAGGACGGCGGAAGTCGGAGTGCGGTCGGTGGCGCTTTTCCGCTGTACGTGACGTCACGTGATTTCGCCCCCGAATCCGGCTTGTCGTTCCGCGAATCACCCGGGATAATGCGATTAAGCAAGCAAGCAATATTTACGGGCCACGCACCTTTTCTCAACCGGATTTTGGTGGGAGGGGAATCGCGGGGTTCGTTTCTCAGTCCGCACCGCTCAAGCGTGGGATACGTCCTCTCAGAACGGTACGACGTGTGGCGGTGCGCCCCCTATCGGCGTTGGAGATGATACTCTTTTTGGTTATTTATCTACTTACTTACTTCTTTTCTTTTTTTTTCGGTTTCGAAATATTCCTTTACGTTTGGGTTAGAACGCGACATTCGCTCAGTCTGGAGACCGGGGTCGGAATTCTATTTTTTTGCGGGAGGGGCGGAGATGTCAGCGGACCCTGTCCAAATTGCCCGGCCTGTACGCTCGGTCCCTCTGCCATATTTGTCCGTTTGCTTCTTCTTTCTCCATCCCCCCTGTTAATTACATCACAGCGCAGAGCCCCCCAGATCCTAAATTATCTTAAAGATGCCTCTTCCCGCCATATTTCCGTTTCGCTCACAAAGTAAATATTTTTAAAAATTAAACTTTAAGAAAAAGGAAAACGAATTTTAAGTTAACAATTTAGGGGACTCCCCTCCCACACCCTGGTTTATGCCCCTTTGAAAATAACGTGAACGGCAGTACGATCGTACGTCAAAGCACACAGGGGGAGGTAAGCAGGTAAAATTTAATTTGCGGCCGTTGTTTATTTGATCGAATTAGTAGTGGCAATAACACTCCCAAACCCGCGGATAGTTGTAGACAGTAATACGCTAAGCAGTACGATATCTTTGAGTAGTAAACCGAAAATCTCTGGATATGACCTTTAATCCTGAACACTGACCCGTCCATTAATTAACTAAAGAAAAAACTCGCCGAATACTTTTCGAGTGCTGTGTAGTAATGAGAGTGTGGGGGGGGGGTGGTGCGTTCCCCGTGGCTAACACTAGTGGTTAAGCTTTTTGTTGTTTCTTTAATTATTATATCAGAACACAGCTTGCAAAAATTTATTATTATTTTTTTCCATTTATGACAATTTTTGCAGAGAGATAACTCATTTGGTAATCCGACAAGGGCCTGTGGAAGGATTAATCAAGGGGAGACAACTTCGAGCTTGCTTATGTCGTCACCGCGACGCTCTTCAATGCCCCGAATACACGGTTTTCATCTGTAGCCTGTAAAGGAATCGGGTTTAGTTATTCCTTTTTTAAAGCTGATACTTCACCTGAAGTTCTTTTCTTTTCTTTTTTTAAATTTAGAGTTACAGGTAGTAACGTATTTAAACATAAAAGAAATATATTTATAATATTTTCTTGGTTTTAATTTCAGTTATATTTTATTAAAGAGATTTTTAAAAGCTAATTCTAATTATTCATGTAAAACTTTAAAAGCCAATAAAAGACTAACGTTTATGGATACGTTTGTCGGTATATCTTAATGCCTAGGAATACCATTTAGTTTAATTTAATATATATACACACGAGGGTCGCTCCGAAACTAACGCCTCCCATTTTGCTTTGTACGACCAGGGGATTTTGTGAGGAGCTGGATGTCGGCTTCAATGCGTTGGAGACGATGTTGGCAACGTTGGGATATCGTAAAGTTTGTGCCAGGTTGGTCCCACGGATGCTTACACGGGAACAGAAAGACCACCGGATGCATGTGTGTGTGTGTGAGGACCCTGCTGAACCAATACGAGGCTGAAGGCCCGGGTTTCCAGAGTGAGGCCAGACAGAGAAGGAGACAATGGTTTACTTGCAACACGATAACGTCAGGCCCCTATACCGGTTTAAAGACCATGGGGCACGTCTGCGAAGTTCGGCTGGACTGTCCCACCACCGTACGGTCCGGATTTGTCGCCTTCAGACTTCCATCTGTTCGGGCCAATGAAAGATGGATCACGCGGGCAACATCTTTTCCCCCGACAACGATGCCGTCATCGCAGCATCTGTGAAGAAGTGGGTCTCCTCCGCTGATGCAGGCTCTTGTTCATCGCTGGCGAAAACCTGTAGCCAACGGTGGTGACCATGCGGGAAAAAATGGTGTCCTGTAGCCAAAGACCTGCTGTATCCGACGGTGTTATTGCGCTCCCCGCATCTGTTGTAGTTTCCATGGAAATAACTAGGGGGCGTTGGTTTCGGAGCGACCCTCCTGCATACCTTTACAAACCTTAAATCACATTGTTAAATATTGTAAGACTGTATGCCTTTAAATAATAATAATAATAATAATAATAATAAAACCCCAGTCAGTTTGTTTCGATGCTCGGAATAGAATTAGAATTAGATTTTTGTTGTTTTTCCATCCACTGCCCTTCTCGGGTAACAGTCCTGTTATTGTAAACGTGTCGTTATTGAGAGTTTTAAAAAGCGAAATTAGAAATCAAAAGCGGACGTACAAACAAGCGGCCTTTCATCTTTAATAGTGGGACTTGGGTTACCCAGGGCGCGACGATAACCAGAAACGCGGTAAAAGCTTTTAGGATGAGTTTCTGTTCTCACGAGAGTCCGCAACAGAGCAGTACCCCACACGTAACTAGGTCACGTCCAGCTTAGCAACGGACCCCATTTCAAAGCTGGATACCCACCATGAGAAAAGAAGCCGGTAACTACAATCCTGGGAAAGGAATCAAAATAGATTAATGGCCTTTAAACATCCAACGTTAGCAAGAACTGCGCAATAAGATTTTAAAAAAAAAAAAAAAAAAAACAAACTCCTTAAAAGTATGAAGTATATATATATAATTAGGCGGAAGCAGTATCTGGATTGGGGTTCAGAATCAGGATCACAGAACGCGACTTAAAGTAGGAGACTGTGCGATCAGCGTCGTCTATACAACGGGGACATTGTCCTTGCGCAATCTTGACTTTAAATCATTTGTCAAGAAGCCGAACAAAGGCTGTCTACACCGGTAAAGGTGTCGTGTTCTCGAAATAGCTGCTCACCCGGGGAAACTGTCACTTACCTGCGCTCTCCCCTTCAGTGCGATGAATAATAGCAACCTCCATCTTTTAAATCGGGGCCGCATAGAATCTGAAACGTTTCCCACGACCGTTTAAAAGAATGCTTCGGTGAGACAGCGCTATAGGGGCTGACAGACCCCTTCCCAGTAATAGCCACAAAGCGAGTCATTCCAGCTGAGGCTTGTATAAGCCACGATGGCTTCTCATTCCCTTGTAAAATCAGAATTATACTAAGTAAAACAGGCCGTTTGATGTCGGTGGATGACGTAGAGAGGGGTCCCAGTGCGTCAGTATTTTGTGCGGGTTACTCGGTCTACGTTCCATGGACGCGTCATGTCTTCACCCCCAACCTGGGGATGTCGTCTTCTGCTGCACTTATGGCCGGGCCTACGCCCATCTCTTGTGCTGTCTGTAGCTGTGACGGAATACGAGGCGGGCGTATGATAGACAATCAGCCGAGCTGACCCTTTAGCCCACACACTTAAAGGGCAGCCGCTTTTCCTAGGCGTGGCACTTCGACGACTTGAGCTGGAATTTTGAGGCTGCTTTAATTTTATATGCAAATTCTCTAGGTGCCTGGTGCTTCATCAATTAGGGAAAGTGCCCCTGTATCTGGTGTTGTTCACTTGGTCAGATTTGGTGTTTTTAATAAAAAAAAAAACACGATTCTGCTGGACTACAAGGGATCACGTCACAGTCGTTCTGGCGTACGAGGTGTCAACATCTCGGGAGCGCATTCGACTGCAGATAAAGCGCTTATCCCATCACTTTGAGCCCCATTGTCCAGTTCTCACGGCGTCGCGAATCGCGCAATGTCCAAGGGGACGTAATTCAAGAGGGATGAACAGGAAATGCTGCAGGTATATCGAAATTGAAATATTACCCGTATTTAAATATCTCAGAATGTTTTTGTTTTGTTTTTTTTTTTTAAATTAAATAATATTAATGAATACTCAGAAGAGTGGACTCCTCGACTTCTGTAGTTGTTTCAGTTCTCATCTTTATTTTGTGAAAACAAAAAAAGGGGGAAAAAAAATAATAATACGGTATTAGTATATTCAAAGTTGTTTTATTAAAAAGACTAATATCACTTTACCCGTTAAAAGAAGTTGAATAATAATAATAATAATAATAATAATAAGAAGAAGAAGAAGAAGAAGAAGGTGATAAGAGAAACCAATATTACTAAAAACGCATATGTCAACAAAAAAATCAAAGAATATTATTAATTGAGTAAATAAATGTTCAAATCACGAGGTTTTAGATTCTAATGGATTCAATTACGGAAATATCGATGATGTTAGTTAAAAGTAAAATTAACTAATACACCAAACAGCGGCAAAGATAAAAAAAATCGAGATAAAATTCAACTTGTTTTTTTAATCCGGAAGTTGCTGACGAGGTATGGAATTCGGCGCGCACCGGGTAATGTTGGTGAAAGACCGCGGCCGTGGTAAGCCATGGCGGGTGACAGGGGTCCAGGGGGAGAGAGAGGAGTCTCTGTTTATTTATTTAATGTAAAGATCGGTGTTGATTCAGAAGGTTGAATAATCGCAAGTTTTGGATGCAGGTCCCGGAGAGGAGGAGGAGGAGGTGGAGGTGTGTGTGGAGTGGAGTGGAGTCGTCATCCAGTGCTTGCTGCTGCCGTCCGTCCGTCCTGAGACGAGAGCTGCTGGCTCGGCTCGGCTCGGCTCGGCTGCCATAGGGAGACTCTGGCACCCACCCTGTCGCCATAGACACTCATCACAGAGATGAGTGGTGCGAAAATGTCGTCCCTGTGGCGTGACGACAGCCGGCCAATGGCTGCGTGGAGGCTGGTTCCACCCGGACTTGTTGTCCCTCCGTGTCTGTCAGTTGGGCGACCGCGCTCACATAGCTCTCCTCCTCCCGTGATTATCCTCAGGCATCACTCAACTCCCCCGACATCATTTCTCCGTCGGCGGCAACCACGTCCGCAGAGCCGGTTGTAGAGAAGGGGCGAGGTGTGTGTGTGGGGGGGGGGGCAGCGTTAGGGCATCTGGGATTTAGTCTATTCTAGCTTGGTTAAAGTGGCCCCTCTCTAACGTTTCCCTGACTTCTCGTAACCTGGGCGACCGTGCATAAACACGTCTCCTCATAACCACTATACTACGCTGTCTATAGATGCTTCTAGAACCTGGGCGACCGTGCATAAACACGTCTCCTCATAACCACTATACTACGCTGTCTATAGATGCTTCTAGAACCTGGGCGACCGTGCATAAACACGTCTCCTCATAACCACTATACTACGCTGTCTATAGATGCTTCTAGAACCTGGGCGACCTTGCCCAAACACGTCTCCTCATAACCATTATACTACGCTGTCTATAGATGCTTCTAGAACCTGGGTGACCTTGCCCAAACACGTCTCCTCATAACCACTATACTACGCTGTCTATAGATGCTTCTAGAACCTGGGCGACTGTGCATAAACACGTCGCCTCATAACCACTTCCATAGTGTATTGTCTTGCTAACCAAAGTACCATAATATTACAAAAGTGTCTGTGACCCAGCTGTTAATCTTTGAGACCCCTCCACTGCCACTAATAGTCTTTTGGAATTCAGTTGACAGCCGGCTAACAATTGTTTGTGAAAAGTTAGAATTGTGAGCTGTGATCCCATGACAGCAACAAAAATCATTAGCAAATAAACTTTTGCCTATTGAGACAAAAGACTGAAAGAGGGCAACATTTTTTCCTTTTGAGGAAAGCAGAAGATTGGGTATATAGTGACATGAAAATTATGTTTCCAGTATTGATTATTAGTCATAAATTGCCCTGAAATTTACTACAAGTGAATTGTTTTTTTAAATTGGCTTTTTTTTTAAAACTTCAGGTTTAGGATGAAGTCTCTGAAAGGACTCTATTGGTTTCATCATTATGGCCGTCTATATTGCTATCAGAGATGCTTGTCAACATCAGAACATGCTTACACAGCATCTCCATTAACGATGCAGAAAGGTTTGGCTGTATCTTTATAAATAGATTTCATTTTTCTAAATCTCTAGAAATTTATTCACCCAGAAGCTCATTGATGATTGATTATAGAATTTAATCAAAACCATTTGAGACACACACGCACAACAAGTAAAAAGTAAATAATTTTATATTTAGTAGTAAGTTTCCATTCTTTATTTTCTTTTCATTTCTACCCATTCTACCTTGTTTCAGATGATTGTTTTTATTATTGTCTGTTGAAAATCTTTAGCATTGTATAAGTTACTTACCTTTGTTGTAGCATAAATTAATGGTTAATACTGAATAGTTTAGGAGAGATATCTGCTTGTTCATCTATGCTATATATACATATTATTTGACATGTATTTACTATATGCATCATGTTTACATTACTCGTGATTTCATACATGATGGCCACCTTAAAGGAACAGGCTTAATTAACTTGATAACTATAGACATTGTAATAACTTATCTATACGATTATTTGAAACAGTTGCCATGGGAAACGACTTCTAAAGAAACGTATGTGTATAATTCATTAAACCTTTAAAATAATAGAAAGTTGTTTTGTTTAACTAAAAGCCATAACTATGCATATAGTGCTGTACGGTGTCTGTTTTTGAATCATAGTTTTGTGAGATGGTGTTTAATCCAAGAGAGAGAGGAATTATTGTAGGTATTTGATAATTTGTTTAGTATTTTCCAGTATATATGAAAACTGTGTGGATAGATGTTGTGTGTATTTGTTTTTATCATGTTTTCCAAAATTAACTTTTCTGTCTGTCTTCTGATTCTGAGATAAGTTGGTCCTTCATTCATCTGAAAAAGATATTAATTAATTTACTGTTAGAAAGAAAACAGTGGGTATATATGTATGAATTGTATGAGTTGGTCATGTTAGTTTAATTTTTGTATTTTTAGTTTGTAATAAAACTTCTTTTTTTCAGTTAAACTCAAGCTTCAGCAGATTGTCAGACCCCATAAACCATGGAGGTGAGTATTTCTAGTTTTCTTTTGTACAGCAGTTGTTGGGGTGAGTAGGTGGGACAGGTAGATATCTACTTATGCACTTTTCACCTACAAAAATTACCAAGTACACTTATGTGCTTAAGTCAAAAACTACCTATATTATTGTAAATAATTGTGTTAAGTCATCAGTAACTTTAGGATTTATATAATGTGGGACTTACTCAAAGTATGGCTCTCAAAATTATATTAAACATTTGTTTTGGATGGTTTTCATTAGCATATTCATCAGTAACTGGTATGGGCTCTTATAGTTGTAATCATCTTAAAAGTTACAGAATTGGCTCAGTGTCATCCTTTTACGGAGAGGCATAGAAACTCCGCAAAATCGCAGGCAGAGATATGAGGAAGGTGTTAACGGAGGTACGAAACTAAAAATAACCAGAAGAGAAAGTATCTCATTATCTCCAAGCCGTAATTATGGCTGAGGGAGGTTATATTAATAATTAACAAGCAATCTATTTATTGACAAACCATTATTGAGGATTCTGTATAAACCTTTATGGTAATGATGACTTACAAATTATATGCAATACTTTATGGATGGCCGGTGGCAAAGAGGCTGGCTTGCTGGACTGCCATGACTTAGGGCCTGAGTTCCAACCCCAGTTGAGCCCAACCTGGCTTGGTGTACCTTTCCACCATGGTTTATTCTTTCTCTCTCTCTCTCTCTCTTGTACCAGCTGGCTTTAGTTGTGGTGCTGAGGCCATCTTCATCTCTCTCTCGTTTGTGATGGCTCATAGCGGGCTATGTGATGCACAGAAAGACAGTATTTTAATAAATGTTTTAAAAAGAAGAAAGATCTCAGGACTAAGCATCTTCACTTGAAAGACTTAAGACCAGTTATACACAAAACAACTGTACAGTGCTTTAGTATTTGGTTTGTGACCCTTTCGTTTATATAGAACACGACACCTTGTTTTTTATGCTCTCATAGGGGTTATCATTGTATGACTGTGGGTAGATATCCTGTAGCTATTTTCGCAACTGATCCAAGGCGTTTTATTGTTGTTTGACTTTCTCAGTAGCCATGTAACTCCATCTAGCTTCAGTGATGTTAATATCAGGACTTGGGGCAGGCTGGGGCATCTTTCTTTGTATTCAATCAGCCTCCTTACATTCCAGACAGTTTCTCGCAGTGGCACAGGTGAAAATCCAGCTGTGCTTATCAACAGTCAACATACCTTTGATGTTATGCAAACTTACAGCACCCTCAGCTGGCGCACAGCTTCAGACCTGCATCAACACACAACCATGCCTCACTGTAGCTGGTATATACACTGGCTACTATACTGCTCCCTGGTCCATCTTTGAACAAAATGCCATTACTACTTGCCGAACAATCCAAACACGGACTCATCTGTAAAGAGAACCCTTTTTCCAGGTTTGGTCACCCCGCAGTTTCATTTGTTTAGACCCTTTCAATATGCTGTTTGGCTGCCTCTCCTCAGCAGTTAGAGCTACACGTCCAATGCGACCACTTTGCGCTAATGTGTATCTTACCATTTTTTGAAGAAACACCAACACCCATACTCATGGCTAGGCCATTTGCAAGATCTTCACCGACTTATTGTCTATCACAGAGAAAATACCCTGAAGCACTTAGCATCACCTTTGGAAAGTTTGGACTTTCTCCCTCAGCTGCCTCTATTGTCAACAGCACCAGTTCCACATGTCCTTCTCAGTCTTACCTGCAGCTCTCTTCCTGAAACATAAAGTCTGGTTTTTTGGAGTGGCCTCCACTAGCTAAGACTTTGATTTCTATACACTTCTCAATTGATATTTCCTTCTCAGGACCTGTAGCACTCATCACACTACACTGATTATCTCTGCCTGTGGGACTTTCTGACTGCTTGCATGACAACCATTAACAGTCTGCTATATCAACACGTGGCTGTACTGTGGAGCATTTCATTTTTACACACGAGACAAGATTCCGTCATACGCTATTTGCATTTTATACTCAGTTTCTGTAATTATTTCCGATATACTGTGCGTATTTATTTCTCTTGCATTGTGCAGTTTGATGAAAATAATCTTTTCTTCAGTCATGCGAAAGTTAACGGGAGATAACTCTTTATGACCTTGGCTTTTCCATGAAAGGCTTCCACCCTCCCCAGTCGTGCCAGATTGCTTAAACAGTTATGGCGTAACGATTTATTGCAGCAGAGTTTGTAAAACAGTGGCTCCCAAACTAGGAGGTACCACCCTGAATAGGATCACAACAAACAAGTAGGGATGCATTCCAGAAGCTGGCCAATATCATGAAGATTTTCACACCACATTTAATTTTTTGACTGCTATCCTATTTTCTGTGGTATGACCAACCAACCTCCTAGCCTCGCACCAATGACTCCAGATGAAGTTATTCCATGGCCTAGAATGCAGGAATTACATTAATTCACCCCCCCTTTTTTTTTCCAAAAATTCTAAGGGCGCATTCACACAGGCCTCCTTTTCCCCTCTGGAGCAGGGTGCACGCCTGCAGCTTGGCACTGGAAGTTAGAGGAGTCGCACCGAGAAAGATATCAGGGATTTGCTAACTTAAAATCTGATAGTAAGTAGATCAGCTGTTGCTTCTAGGTGCCCATCAGCAGTCAGCATAACTCTTTGGGGTCTTGCAAATAAAAACTGGTTCAGGATCCCAACGGAAGTTTTGAGGAGAGATGAAACATTTAGCACTGTTCAAGACACTTCCCACCGATCTCAAGCACTAATGACACCAATACACGGTTAATTTCTTGCCACTGTCCACGTGCATGGACAGCAAGCACCATAACGCAGTAAGCATAAGTGGAAATGCAAAGAGTCTGTGCTTATGGTAAGTTGCATAAGTAATTTGAAAGATAATTAATTACACATTAAAAAAAAAACTTCTTATCAGAATTGGGTGATAATTGCACACTTGGCCGGGTTTCTATAATCACCAATAAAATAATTTGCCACGGGTAAAGGGAGATATTTTGATGAAACTAGTCTCATTTGACAAAAGTTTGAAAATAAACTTTATTTTTGGCTTATAATGATTCGCTAACATTTATAGTGTTACATATATGTAACTGTGTGCACTAATAAATTCATGTGTCGTATATGTGTGTTTTCATACTGAAAAAACATATCTACAACACATCATTATACTTGTGACAGAAGGTACTGACTCAGTTATTGCATGAGTTCTGTAGCAAATCACCTTATAATAAATCCATGTTTGACATATGGGATGTTTGATTGGAAATCTGGACTTGTGGATGTCAGTGTATATTCTTCCTGTGTTGTGATTCAGCAAGCAAGGTTAATAAAAATAATTTTAAGTCATCTTCTAAATTCCTAGATTTATTTTTAATTGATGGTGGTGGTTGTTGTTTTGTTTTTTAACTTTGAGTTTGAACTAGATTTTGAGTGTGCAGTACTTATAGCTAAATAGGTTGTGTGTCTGCTTAAATGTGGTTGGATCTCTGTGGCAGTGTATGAGTGGTAATATTTGTCTCTCTGTATGTATTTGACTTTGTATAAATATTTATGTCTGAGTGCGGCTGTACCAGTGTGACAGTGTTTGATTGATTGTGTGTGTCTCTGTATATGTTTGAATGTGTCCTTGTGACAGTGTTTGAGTGATTATGTGTCTCTCTGTATATGTTTGACTGTGTCCTTGTGACAGTGTTTGAGTGATTATGTGCTTAAGTGTGTGTGTTTTGCTATTTAAAAATTATCTGTACATTTAACAAAAATTATTCAGATAAAAAGGAAGTAACTTGATAGAAGAGGCAGTATGTCTTTAAACTATAGACCGACCATGCTGATTCAAAATTATTCATTTGCCCGTTTTTCCCCATTAAATATCAATACTCCTACATAGTATGTGCATGGAGTGAGTTGTCCACCTGCCCCTGACAAGTACAGCTGCACTGTATTGCCATATTTTCCTCCTCCATCTCCAGTCCAGACGAACAGAAGAATTTACCCAACAGTCGTCAAGACCTGCCTGTGAAGTTAATGGGAGACAGTTACCAGGAGGCAATCATCTCTCTGTCCACTGATAAGCAGATCCAGGAGAAATATCTCAATGTTTTCAAGATGATACGATTTGGCCGTATACTGGAGGACTTGGACACATTTGCAGGTTGTAACATTTTCCAGCATTATCTTGAAATTATTTGGGGAAGATGGTGTAAGCAGACTAAATTAGAGATTTAAAAAAAAACTACAATTAAGGATTTTCTACAATGTACTTTCAATGATTGCTTAATTATCTTTAGATCAGTTTTACTAATTATAAATAGTTGGAAATTACAAATTTTTGTTTTTCTTTTCCAGCATTTTTAGGTTACTGTCACTGCAGTGATGTAAGTAAAGGTCCTGACCAGGTATCTCCATTGAGCATAGTTACAGCCATGGTCGACAAAATAGGTAAGTACACACCTGTCATCAGAGAATGGACACTCTGGCTGGCTGGCATGGCAGCCCTACACTGTACATTTCTGTTTCTTAGTCAGTTTCTTCAAAAGTATTTTAAAAAAGTATCTCTTGCCGAGGTTATGTAGTGCACATAAGTGGTCATGAATTTCCACTTTTCCACTAGAGAACAATATGGTGGACCTCCCCCCCCCCTGCATAAAAATTTGCTGCTGTGTATTTAGTTGACACCGTGTGGGGTTGGGGATTTGTCATTACAAAGGGAATGAGGAAGGTGGTTGTGTGGCTCAGCCTGTGCTGACTAGTACAGGTTTTAATTTGATTTTTTCCCGGGGGCTTGAATGACTTTTATAAATCAGTATTGGAGAAACAAGGGGACCAGCCGAAGTCCGGGTCAGAGAGGAGCTTTTGTAACAGATTCAGTTTGGTCTCAAGATTAGCACATGCAGTAGGGCAGGTGGGAGATACGGAGCATAATCAAAACAGTGTTAAAAAAAAAGCCTTCATATGTGTCTGGCTTTGCAGGGTCTCCACCCTCCCACCACCAAAACTAACCGTGGAAGTCGGTAGAAATGGGCTTCAATGAAAGGCAACTGCCCTAAACTCTGGTAATTAATACTAGTGGCTTAGAGGATAGACTACTGAATTCTCAGCCAAAAGTTCTTAGGTTTGAAGTATGCACCAGTGGAACCATTCGATCCTCACCAGGAATAGGCTTGAAATTACTTGCAATGTCCTGAATGCTATTCTTCTAATCTGTGTTTCATGTTTTTATTTTTTTTCTCAGAATTCCACAATTATGTAGACCCATCTAAAGACATAAGAATCAGTGGAAACGTCACTTGGGTCGGGAGGTCGTCCATGGAGATGACGATGAAGCTCCAACAGGCATGTGTAGTAAATAGTAAATGTGAATTGTAAATAGGTGCATGCAGTTTATAGTTGGTGGAGCTGACTATATAAGTCTGACTGTTTGTTCCACCACCATAATTCCTTGGTTCCACATTAGCTCTCTGCAGAGAACAGAGCTCTACTAGCAGCTGGATGCAAGAGTGGTCTGTAATTCCATTTATATTTGCTTGCAAGCGAGGCAGCAGGAAGTAGCACATTTTTATCTCCCTTGGCCCCCATCAAGCGAGTGTTTCAGCTAAAGTTGATAATTCTGAAATGGGTTGGTTAGCATTAACACTACAGTTTAGCTTATATCAGAGTCCAGGGAAGAAAATAAAGCGATTCACCTCAATTTAGTTGCTGCTGCTGTTTCTTTAACTGACAAAAATAAAACATTAGTTTGCAGAAAGGTTAAAATGAATACTTAACAGTAGGCTGAGCACAATTAGATGTTAACATTATTAAAACGAGCGAAATACACCTGAGGGAATGAGGAAATTTTACTTTTTAAATACCAGGATATTTTCGGTGATGTTCTGATTATGATGAATAATACCCTTCCTTCTTATTTTAAAAAAAGCAGGGTTTTTTTTTAATGTGGACAGAAATGTTACTTTAATATTTTTCATCTTTTGGCTAATAATCTATATTTTTCATTGTGGGGATGAGGAGAAATGTACGAACAGTTATTTCGTTTTAAACCCTGGCCCACAATCTTACTTTGCCGCATCAAACTCGGTTATCGAAGAACCGCCCTCACCTTAGACATTGCTCAGGTGATCCTTAATTGGCCGGCAGGAGATCTTCCAACTTTTCCAGCCCTGCGCAATAAGATTCCACCCGAACGTCCATCTACTTGTACAGCTGGAGAGCATCTTGGCTCATGCCAGGGGCCCCTCGTGAACAAAAAACTGCCATTGCTAATTATTCTCGGACTGGTTGGCACTACCACTATCACCAACTATACTCGCCAGAGACTTTTTCTGCTTATTCACAGTTCAGTGTTATCAGAGACGTGCAAACGAAGCCTGGCTAAGAACAAGATCACCATAATTGCATATGGTCTGGTTTCATTTGAACAACTCTCTCGCTAGGCATTTTCTAAATTGATTGGGAAATTATGAAGTTTTTCATTCCCCTTTATATGTTTATTTTTTTAATTATTGTATCCTTCTGAGAGGAAGGCAGGTCCCTGCTCGGACCCCCAGAGAACGGATCATCATTGCCGTCATGAGCATCAAGCACCTACTTCTCACCCACACCAGCCATTTGCATTTTCTTTTTCATTTGTTCAGACAACAACTGCCAGCCCCCGTCGTCAGAAAAACAAGAAATTGATGTTTATCTCTATAAAATCTGAGCAAAGAGGACACTCTGCCAAGACCCAAGAATTCACATTACATCTAATGAATAAGAAAACAATAAAAAAAATTACAGAGATTTGTATCTACATTAAACAGCACTAACAATTCTAGAGGAATTAATTTACTATCCACGTCTTGAAAACCGTGCATCCTCAGTTCATCTTGGTTTTCATATTTTAGAAAAACGTATTTTTCATTTAATTTTTAGATTGGCCTAAAAAAAGGGGGGCAAATGATCTTTTACCCTTTTCTTGTTTTAAATTTAAAGTTCCTTTTCTTTGTGTCTGCTTATTTATAAGGCACTCAGCAGTTACAGGTGCTCTTTATCCTGGGCAGTGCCAGATGTTTGAAAAACTGCATTTTATTCTTTGCTTCCAGGATGTAGAAAACTGCCGCAAAACTCTTCTCAAAGCCCTGTTTGTTATGGTTGCCAGGGATTCACTGAACAGGTAGGTAAATTAATTATCTGTGGGCATCAGTGTCTACAGTGGTAGACGCAGCTGATGAGATTGTGTAGTGCCCGGGTCACTGTTAACAAGTGTTGCGATCCCCCGTGCCCTGTTGGAGGAGGAATTAGCTGCGGGAGAAAACTGGTGTGCCCAACCTACACCGGCAGACTGGTACAGAAGAGCAAGTGGGAGATTTGCCAAACCCGCTGCTGCTTATATGGTGAACAGTCTCGTTCTATGATCATACTGATGCTGATTTAAAATGCAGGTGAAATTAATCAGTCAGGTAATCAGCTGTGTTGTTGACTCGTGTATCATAAAGATTTCAGTTCTACTGAAAGAAATTCTTTCTTTCTTTTTTCAAAACATATAAATACAACTTTTTCTTTGAAGGAACCTACATTTTGGTCACACTGTAAATTTATTAGTTTTATTTGTAAGCAAAGGATAAATCTTAAATAATAATAATAATAATATCTGAATGTGCTGACCTCACTCGTTCTGTCAGCCTGTGCCTGCTGGCTCAGGAATGGAATGCCAAGTGGTCACCACAATGCACCATTTTTAAAAAAAGGGAGGGAGAGGGATTTCCATCAGTTGAGCAGGATGGTAGGGATAAATATGGTATGTACCTCTTATTTACTTGGGCAGTCTGAAATATTTTATGGAGAAGGAGCTTTCAAGTGTTGATCGAAATCTTGTGATGAAAAGATTAATTCTGGCTGTATGTAACTTACTAGATCTGGTTGGTTCATTGCCATAGACCCTATTTTACTCTGCTGCCTTGTAGTTTTGGTTCAGAAACTGGGACCCTAACCCAGGCAGGGCAAGGGACATTGGCCAGCATTGGAAGCAGCAGCTGATGCACAAACCTGGCCAGATGCTATTTCAGCCGTGTTTTATTTGAACAACCTCAGTAGAACAATTCTGATTGAGAAATTCAAAGATGAAAGTGTTAATGTCAACAAACAACCAACCTTTATTTTTGTACAGGTGTATTATTTATTATTTATTTTTTTCTTTCTTAGAGCTGAAGTTGTAAACTCTTTAAAACCAACAACCAAAGAGGAAGAGATGATTTTCCAACAAGGTAAAGGTAAGGTGATGGTCATACTGCAACCCCACTCTCTTCCTGTACTGCAGACCTTTAACAGAATCAGGTACTTACAGGTGGATTTGCTCAGGTTAATGGCAAATTCAGCAACATTGACTCAGCTATGAGGCTTAGGCTATTAGCAGACATGTGCAGTTACTTCTTGGTTAGAAAGTCTTGCACATAAAACCCTTCCAATGCAGTAATTAACAATTCCGTGAGTCAGGATAATCCATACATTCACCACTCTACTACTATGGAGTTCTGCTCTTTGAGACCCTGAATTAAAAAATCTGCACTTGCCCAATCATTTCACAACTTTAAATACATCTCATTTAGAGCCCCACATAATCAGCGAAACACGTGATTAAGACATTTAATCTATCCTAATCAATCATAATAACTGAGATCCTTCATTTTCCTGATCATTCTGTTGAGGTGCCTTTGAAGACCTTTCCACACCATCAACACCTTTTAGGAGATGGGTGGTTGGGGAGGAACCAAGCCTGGACAGCATATTGCAGATGAGGCGCAAACAAGGTTTTTATATTTCATTGATTCTGCTTAACAAACCTAAAACTTGTTTTTGTCCCATGACTTTCCCACGCTCCACCTCCAAGACTGTACTGGAGAAGAGGCCCATAACTGGGGAATCGCTATAGCCTTTGCTGTCAGGGATCTTATTGTTCGAGTGTGAGGTATTTATAACGAAAGTAATCCACAGGCATGGACTGAAGACTAGTTATATGGAAAATCTAGCTGATCGTACAGGAAGATACGGACTGGTCACGTATGTATGTGTGTAGTTTGACCAGTAGACTAAACCCAGCCATATAGTAACACTAGATATGGACCCCCCCCCCAGAGACGCCTTCTCACTTTCTCAGGCACGTTTCTGTTTCCTTATTTGTGGTGATTTAGAGCACAAGCTGTGGGGGAGGATACTAAGCTCTCAATTCCAGACTCGAAGGGCCCGTCAGCAGCCATATTGAAACTTGAGAGCAGAGTCGGTCATCAAAGACCCCACAGAAGCGCAAAATGAAAGTACAGAAATAGAAGCCTCGCTGACTTCGACTTTGGACGTCATCAGAGAAATACCGTTTTTCTTTAATGCGCGAGTCGTGAGCTGCATTGTTTGGGAAAGCATACTGTCAGGAGGTGCTGTCTGCTCGACATCGCTGGGTCCCCAAGAGCAGATTTTGGCAAAACTTGAACATCCAAGAATCAAATTCCGAATACTACACAAGTTTCTGAAAATAGTGGAACCTCGTGAACTTGGTGCTCGTCTTGTGTAAATTCTTTCTTTCTTTTCTTTTAATTTGTTTAAGAAAACAAAGTCAGAAGACAGCAGGTGATAGACCGGTCGTTACTCCGTAATCCTCCGAACGAAGAGGAACAACACATCATCCACAAGTTGTTTCTGGACTCCATTGATCAGAAGTAAGTTGGCCGTGCACCTTTTCAGATGGAGAAGGGAGCTGCAGGGAAAGGAAGGCAGCTAGTGCTTCTTTTTCTTTTTCTGTATTCTATGCTTCTGCGCTTACAGGCACGACATCAGTTTTGATGGAGAAGGTTAGTCATCAATGACTCTAACCCCCAACACCCCTGGGTACCCACACGGTCTACCCCCAGACATTTCCATTCTCCCTCTTAGTTCGCTCTGGTGATTGATTCTCTACCAAACCTGCAGCAGGGAGGCAGAAACAGTCAGTGAGAGGAACACGGGGCGGGGTCTACACCTGGAATTTCTATATAAAGTAAAACCTCGGTTTAAAGACCGGCCCCACCCGACTCAGCGGACACTGTCCGGTCTCCCAACAAAAGTCTGCATTGGCCGCCTTTTGCACGCACGTTATGCAAACTGTGAAACCATCTGGATTTATTCGTCCGTCAAATTGAGGTTTTACTATATAACATGCCTATTGCTACATATACAGTGGTGGCTAAAAGTATTGCATCGCCTTTACAATATAAAAAAAAAAAATGAAGCCATTAAGCATCGATATTCACAGGGTCCCTGTACTGCACACACTTTGGCTTGTTGTCCTTTATTTTGTCAGCTCTCATTTGTTTGGGGGCCTAATTAACCAGTTGGATTAATTTTTTTCACAGCGCCAAGTCATTTCGTATTCGAGAAAAACCAGAAAACACAGTGTGGATGAGAAGTACGGTACTGAAGAATCTGATCATCTGTCATCCTGAGGTAGGTTTGTTCTTTTTAAGTAACCTGGATTTTATCAAATTCATGCGTGTGGGGGTGGGGTAACAGCGCAGTGCAAAGATAATCACCAAAGCTGTTTTGGTGAGACCTTGCGACATTCCAAATATATTTATTACCAAGCGAACCCCAACCTGGGTTGACCCTACACCTCGACTCTTCAAGCACCAGTCTCAGTGATTCATCCTTTTATTTTGAGGTTTGGTCTATAGAAAGATACTACTACTACAGACATTCCAACAAAGGAGATAAAATATGATTGTGGAATTCACCTGCAAGCAGTGCAGATCTTATACTGAGTATATTCCAATATGTGTGTCTGCACCATTTTTCTTATTTTTAATGTTGTTCCATTTGAAGTGGCCTTCTCACTCTTTCTCACCATCAGCCATTTTGCTGGGGGGTGGGGGGGGTGGTAGTTTACGATTGTAGACTGGTACTTTATTGGACAATTTATTGCCATAACAATTAATCCAAATGCCAGGTAAATCACTGAGAAGCCATCATAAACCAACAACAAAAACTCACCTGTATTTTTGCTGGTTGCTGAGGAAGGCTAAGGTTACATTTAAAGGATAGCATCAAAAAAAATAAATAAAGAATAGCACGTTTTGTTTTTTAATGGTGTGTTGGAAGGGAAGGTTAACCGTTTTACCTCCTTTTTTTTTTGGCGAGTTGTCTCCCTTACCAAAGTGGATATAATCCAATATGGCCATCAAAAAGTAGAGTTTTAGTGTCTAGCGTGCTCTTTTTTTTTTTAGAATTCTTTATTTTTTGAATTACTTGCAGAAACCAAACCTTGGGTAACAAAACAACTCTTAACAGCTAAAATGAACTGAACACTAATATAAAGCAATGTTGTTGTTGGTGTGTACAGATGTCTACAAGGGAGACAACCCTGGTGAAAGAGCATAGTACCACAGTTGCTCAGCAGAAGTGTTAATAGTCATGCACCTTAATCTGTACATTGTGAGGAAATCAGAGTACTCAAAGGAAGCCCACACCAACAACTGGTGAAGAGCAAGAAAAAGCCACACACACTGAGCTGGTATCGTAACCAGGATTCGAACCCAGGGCCCTTAGCAGTCCAGTAAGCTAACCACTGAACTACCATGCCACCCATTTAAAGAAATGCAGTATAGATTACTTTTTTTTTTAAATAAATTTTTCATGTTCCGTTGCAGTAGCTTCAATTAATGTTTGCCAGATGTTTTCTTTGCAGGAGCGTAACATCCACAACAAGATTTTCGGTGGGTTTCTCATGCGCCAGGCCTTTGAACTAGGCTGGGCCAATGCCAGTTTATACAGGTGAGCAAGGCAGAGGAAATGGTGACGATTTGGTTAATGGGAAATTTCCATTTTGAATACTCTGTCTCTACCTACACGAAGCGCTGGTCACTGCAGCAGTTCTAGGTACATGTGCAGTCTTTTTTCTACATGTTGGAATTAATCACTTCATTTTGATTCAGATAATTTATAGTTTGTTCCGTGTTGCATTAAGCTTCCATCAACCATGAAGATTACGCCTCATCACGATAATGGCACCTGGCAACACTTTGATATGCATATACCGTGAATAACTCAGACTTGGTCCAATTTAAAAGTCTGATAAGTCAGGGCATTTTTAATCCCCCCCCCCTGAGTTGCAGTTACTAGTTAATTCCTCATTATAACTCAGTTTTTCAGTTGACTTTGGATTGGTTTTGATCACAGTTTGCCCTATGTTTAAGAAACTGTGGATTTCTTTTTCTTAAGTCACTGAGCATAAGTTTATTCTGCAAAAGGTTGGCACTAACACTATAGCCAAACATGTTTTCAAGAAAGTCAACCGATTCTTCAGAACTAGCTCGGGCATGGGTGGAGTATGTACAGACGATAGTCCGGCCACGTTGAGGTCGAGGTCTGGTTTCCAAACTCTTGTGATTATCAGTCGTCCAGGTTTAGCGGCCAAACGTTTGCCACATTTACCTAAGAACGTCTATGAATGACGTAGTTAAGGTGATAAGTCCTATTAAGGTGAGCACACTCAATAGCTGTTTGGTGCCTTGAGAGATTTTGAAGCCCTGTTGCTTCACTGACGTATGACAGCTGTCCAAAGCCAGAGTTCTGAAACACTCTTTTACACTTGAAGTCCAGCGATTCCCGGGGAAAAAAAGCCAACCACACGCTTAACACATTCTTTTATTGTCCTCTCTATAAAAAGATGCAAATCTCCTTCCTAGATGATGCAGCAGCATTTATTTAACTCTTTACAGACTAGAACCACCAAATCAAGCTCCACAGACATTGCTCTTTGAAATCTAAAACTAACACTGATGCTTTGTTTGAATTATAACGCTTTTCTTTTTTTTTTAAATTTAGCAAGACACGGCCAAGAACAGAATGTGTGGAGGATATCCACTTTCAAAAACCTGTTGAAATAGGATCCCTGCTCCTTTTCTTATCACAGGTTAGATATGTTTGCACAACTTTCTCTAGAAAAATGTTCGTGTAACTGTCACGTGGGTCATCGGTAATTGTAGTGATGGCAAATCTGTAAACATTATCGATAAGATTTCTTCAGGAATGTTATGATTGATTTAATTAATCTTCTGCTAGAGATGAAAGCATTTTTATTCCTGATTTAAAAAAAAAAAAAAAACTTTCCTGCTTGGTTATTAACCAAAATAATTTTTGAATCCAGTAGAGGTGGTTGGGTCAAGCTGCTGTTCTCTTTAACTCTAAAGCCCATTTATTCTTCGTCCTACGCAAGGGGAGGTTATTCATTTATGTTACATTATAAACTGTACTGAATCAAAATGTCTTTAACAGCTTTGATTGTTTTATACTTGATGTTCTCCAGACAAAGGAGAGGTAACAGCATCAAAACAAGGTACATTCAGAAAATGTTTTGCCTAATGATGTGTAAACATAGCAACAAAAGACTGACTTTGAATTTTAAACATGCTGAACAGTTGGAAATATTAGATCGACCAAACTTGGATTTTAGACCTTGAGATGAGATTTTTGAGCATGTGAATAGTCACAACATGTTTTAGCAGCTGTCATTACCAAAAGGTTCAGTTTGACCCCCCCCCCTGTTTATCACCTGGGCTGCCAACTACTATTTAAATCTGTATTACTCAGCACAGGTTAAATCACAGTACCTTCCTTGTTAATACAATCCTTATGTAAGGTAAAGTCTGTATATTGCTCTTATTAAATATACAGCCAGTTCAATGCAATACTAGTTAGTGCTTCTAGGCTGGAGTGGTATAAGAATCATGTTAATGGCTCTCTCTCTCTTCTCTAGGGGCCATCACATAAGTACTATTTAAACTAACAGGCATATGTGTTTATTTAGATTAAAGCTTCTTAAAACTATGTTGTTGATATGCATAACCATCAGTTAGATTGTCTAAATATTTGTTATAAAAACTTTAAAGTCTTTTTTTCTTCATTGCTGTACTCACCAAACTGTGGCCATGACTGGTGTTACAGCAGTCAGATCATAACTGTCACAAATGACTTGACGAGTTTGGCAGAGACAAAGTATTTTGGCCTCCAGTCATTACTGTCGGCATATTTCGTGAAATTATTTTAAACTTCAATGTCTTGTCTTTCAGGTGGTGTATGTCAAAGAATCCAAAATGCAGGTAAGAGTGCAAGCATATGTGGTGAACCCCGTTGATGGGTCAGAGGACACAACCAACACGTTCCACTTTACCTTTGATTCCCAGAAAGGAAATCTTCCAAGAGTCTTACCAAAGTCATACGGAGGTACAGTAAAAGTTTCTATAGTTTCCCTCGTGCTTTGTTTTTCGTTCACATTATGATCACTCTCTCATACATCTTTCGCTTCTGGTGTTCAGATCTGTTCATTATGTAAATTATTAATCACATAAGGTCATACATAATGTTGATTTGAAGTAGATCAAATCTGCCACTCTGCTGTTATCAGAGAGTGATTTTCAGATTTTCCAATCTTCTCCCAAACTCTGCTTTGAGCAATTAAGGAATTTTAAAAGAAAAATAACAAGACATTTATAAATTTTAACTTTCAAACCCATCAGATTCCCACCTCATCCCTAACTGCTGCTCCAAATAGAGAAGCACATCCTTTAAATCTTGCACTTCATGTTCTGGATTAGCAATCAGGGAAAAAACATTTTGTGTATTCTTTCTGTTTTCAGAAACTATGTTGTATTTGGACGGCAAGCGTATCTTTGAATCAAAGAGGAAAACTGCATGTCCCAGTGATCAGAACACATTGGGGTAGAATTCCCAAAAGGAATGCCTGCAGTTCAAAATTTGTGAGATTATTTGCTTGACAGTTAGAATTGTAAAATGCTGCTTTCACTAATGAAACTGGAATGGGTTTTGAAGTTGTCTACCATTACAGTAGACTACAGTGTTTTTTGGGATTGTTAATATTACACTGTCCAAATAAAATTAAAAGTGTTTAATGGATAATAAAAACAAAAGAGAAATGAGTTCATTAACATGTAGTCATAGCAACTGATTAGAGAAATCCATGTGCACTCTTTATGCACCAACCTATTAAGTGCCATACATTGAGAATAAGTTTGGTGACCAGACTAGTTTTACTGATGCCTTCCAAATTTAGTTTACAAACAAGCATTTTTCAGCTTTACTACCATTTTTATATTAAACCAGAAGTTGTATAGTACCATAACTGCTGCTGACCACTGACATTCCTGTACCTCATGAGGCCTGGCAAGAAATGTAAAGTTGTTACAAGAACTCTAATGTTTAGCTCTGGAAGGGAGAGGGGGTACACACTACCGGAAGTTCTTCTCCATAACTAAAGGGCATCCTGATTACCTTTCGTGGCTAGTCAGGCCTCCTTAAATGCAACAGATTCTGATACAGTTTAGTTTTGGCCATACAAATGCAATGAAACTATTTCATGGATTGAGATCTAAGGCAGCAGCTACATTATCTGATGACACTTCTTACACAGATAAACACTGTGTAAAACAAACATTTTTATTTCATGCTTTGAAATTCCATTCTAGATCAGCACAGCCTTTGCTACACCTGGATGTGCTTAGTTACAAAATTCAAGCAGATATTTCCCCCCCTTTTAAAGATTATATTGCAAGTCTTGGTTGCTAAATTTACATTCCAATCCAAAACACAGCTGTGGAAAACAACCTGTTTCAGCAGCGGCCAGCTTCCTGCCTATATGGCCATGGCCAGCCAGGCAGAAATGAGCAGTATTCCGCCGTAGGGAGTCACCTGTCGAATCCACGTTTTCCCCGTCAGAGCGTGGTAGTAACAGCTCCCAGAAAACAGAAGAATCCCTAAGCATAGCAGCACCCCAACCTTAAAACAAACAAAAAAAAAGACCTTAAATTTATGCTGTCTAGTTTAGCTTGGTAGTTACAAGGCGTGGATACATCTGTCAAGGCTTATGCTAGACGTGCAAATATTGTTACTATCTTTTGTTCACAGTCCACATAAATGCAGAGAATTCGAAATCTTGGAAGAGATCAGACATTCAAAATAAATCCGGCTTCCATGCAGTTAAACTATGGTGATGGGTTATACTTGTTATGCACAAATGAGGAATATTGGTGGCAATGAGCTATCAGGCACAGATGCACTGGTTTTTGCCAACTCCATTTAAAAAGATCAGTTCAAACAGCGATGATGTTTTGGGTTTTAGACATTTTGGTAGAGATCTAACAGCAGTTTTCAGAATAATTAAGGATCTTGGATGTGTGTGTGGCAGAAAATTATCCATTCAGTAGCAACATTACCAGGTGTCATAATTATAAGATGCCTGAAGTTTCACACTTGATGTTAAAAATAAATTTTAAATGAATAGAATTGGTTAGTACTGCAAACCAGTTTAATATGAGTATTTTTGTAGAGTAACTAAGCCAAGATAAATCCTTGTAATAATGGAACCAATCTAAACACACAACAGGATTCTTCCCAAAGCATCATTTTACATATCCACCTGATGATGTTTTGTTTTGGTCCTAAATTGCAACTGCCCATTAAGAACAAATCATTTAAACTGGTCATAAACTCCACTGGGTACTGGTAGAATGCCCTGTCAACATCCCACACACAATGCAGATGATTTCTCATACAGACTAAAGTGACTAAGATTTTCAAGATATTCAAGAACGATAATGTTGAGGAAAAACATAAAAAAAATATTGTAAAATTTTTTCCCAGTGCTGTGCTCCCATAGTAGAAAGAAAGAATGTCACTATACTCTGTCAGCTGCTCAAGATCCTTGGAGAATGTATGTATATCTTACTTATGCAAGCCTAGCAACACTGGGGAGAACCCTAAACAGTGTATATAGACATTTGAGTTCAGAAGTGTTTAAGAGATGGACCTCTGTTCCTGGTCGGTGAGTACCTATGGCATGCGAATTCAAAGTTTTTGAGAAACCCTAAAATGTTTAGTGCTCACAAGGCTTTAGAAATTATCAAGTATAAATTAATATACTTTGCTCGCTTGAGTGCATTTACGGACCAAAAAAAAGATGTTAAAGTTTGCAGTAGGAGACCTAACAGACTTGTTGCCGTTTGCAGTCCCTCACCAAGATTATCTCCATTGCAGAGATTGGCATACAAGGCATCAAACAACTTAGTGATTATTACACAGACCAAAGCAAAGCTGATGTATACTGAGCCACACCTTTGCAGGCATCAGATTGCATTGATAATTAATGTTATACCAATGTCACAAAGTTGTCTATTTGAATAAGGTAATCTGGCTAGATTGCAATTCAGTCATGGCACCTGTTAGTAGCAACCATCTTGTTGAAGAAAAGTTTAGTTCTTGTAACCATGCTAACATCTGCACATTGTTTTGCTAGTATACCGCAAATCTGACCATGCTGGCCAATGTTATTCTTTAGTCTAACAGCACAACCTAAACTACTGCCATATATGCTTGTTTCAACAGAACATGTTTTTAATATTACCCCCACAAAACATTTGACATGCCTTTTACAAGTCAAGTGGCTAGACTTGCAAATGGCCACAATACATCACCATCACATGATAATGAACATGAATTAATGTGGCAAAGGACCAAAGTGTGCATGCCAACAAGGGGACGTCATGGATGCCCTTAAATAGAATGTGACCCAGTGAATCTTAAGTGTCACCCTGGAAATCCGTCATCTTTCTACCAACCCAGGTATCACAAAATGGTGGTTATCAGAACAGGTATGACTTACCAGATAAGGCCTTCTAGTCAAGGGGACAGCCAGCAAAGCTACAGAGTTAATGAGATGCACCTGATTACCAACAGAAAACACCTGCAAGATAAACACTTTGATCAGAGAGGTTCAAGTTATGGTTTTTCACGTAAATACCATACTTACACAAATCCAGGCTAACCGAACAAAAACAAAACCAACCTCCCTCACATGACATTAAAATGG
This sequence comes from Nautilus pompilius, assembly GCA_018389105.1. Taxonomy (NCBI): domain Eukaryota; kingdom Metazoa; phylum Mollusca; class Cephalopoda; order Nautilida; family Nautilidae; genus Nautilus; species Nautilus pompilius. The sequence continues at coordinate 184,895 of JACATO010001023.1, forward strand.
CCACCAAACTGTAGCAGCCCTAAAATGGTTATGGTCAAATATGGACTTCATCACTTTCTCCTCATCAGACTCGCTGTCACTGCTTTCTTTAACACTTTCAACTTTCCCATATTGCAATCTTCTGTTCTGCCCATGCTGCTGCCGCCAACCAAACAGAACGCCCTTCTTAGCTGTTTTGCTATGGCAGGCCACAGTGTGTGGCTGGGATAATGTTGAAAACTGCTGTAGACCCAGCATTGTGACCTGCTGAACCTGTTGTAAAACAGCCACTTTGGTTCGTTAATAGCAATATTTACAGTGTGATATGATGTAGAAAACTACTGCTTTTATATGCTATACGATGAGGAAACCGAGCAGCAAAACAGTTAATGCAACCAGTTGGTGTTATCGTTGTCTTGATCACTGAGCCAACCTGTGAAATAATTTTAAAACCAGTCTGAACTGCTAAGCTTGTTGAAAGAGACATCTAGTGGCTGTAGTTGAAAAATCATGCCTCCGAGAATGACTGAAAAGTCAGGCTTTCCTTTCAACAGAGTATCTTTTGCCTCTGCAGTTAAATGTCTGTGGTGAGCATCTGACACAAGTGACAAATTTTAAGAGAGCTCCAGGCAGCCACAACCAGACAATGCAAATCCACTCCTGATGTATGGCAGAAGTTTCACTCTGTCCACAATACAACACATGACAGTGGTGTAGTTTTTCATAAACAGTAAACCACACATGCACATCTTTGCCTTCTTTTCTATAACTGTTAAAAAATATCTAATCAGTTTCTAATTGTTCTTCTCTGTTTTCATGCATGAAACACGTATATTCCATGAGTTTATTTAACGTTAATTTATGACAGATGGCAGTTCAGAGTTATAAGAAAAAACCAAACTGTTTCATAAAATGAGGCTTCACACACCTTGGCTTGTAATATTTCTGTGGGTGCAGGTAGGCAGTCATTTCATTGCTTCCCCACAAATTCTCACAACTCACATTCCAGTTCCACATTATATTTTTGTTCCAGTCCCATGTTTACTGATAGCATTGTTTTCTCCACCATTCTTCTCCCCCACACTGAATTCATGTTGAGCTGTACAATTTGTCTTGCAAAACCAATCACTTTCTACTTATAAAAAGCGCTAATAAACTCTAATTTCACTTCCTCAATGATATCATAGCTATTTCGTAACCTATACTTTAAGTTAAAAGTGCAGTGATGGATGACCTAGGTAATCAATATATTTTGGTAAGTCTACACAAGACTTTGTGATAAGAAATAGGCTAATACAAACATGAAATTAATTCCTAGAAAATTTGGCTCCAGTAAAGACAAAAGAACTGCATGTCACTCTGAGCCAAACCCTTGTTTTTTGAAGAAAGGTTGACTCGCATTAAAATATGATCATATGGTATTTTGTCATTTATGAACAAAAATAAAAAGACAACGAAACGAAGCAATAAACATCAATAATTATAATAATTTCAATGATCACATAACATTTTGGCACATACTGGAGGTAAAAGTATTCTTCAAAATTGACTTGAATTTTAAAACAAATTGCTTTTTAGTTGCAAAACTGATGTTAAACTCATTTAATAAAGATGTGCCTAACTCAAAAAATCAGATTACATTTCTGTTCAAGAATTCTTTTAACTCTACCTATGATAGATACAAACCCATCTCACCTTTTTCAGATCTGGAGCAGTTTTACTAGGCTGCAAGACTGAAAGGTTACAATAAACAAAGAATTAGATAAATAAAACAAGCTTATTTTTCCAAGTCATTCCTGAGATAAATCTGATATCAGGTTGTCCGATATAATAGAAACCAATAAAACTTTTCTGGACTAGCTACTACTGAAAACATGTACACATTGTGTAAGGTTTAAACTCTCATGAAACTAAACCTAGGTTCACTAGATATTACACCTCAATTTCTCTCATACAAGGATGAAGATCTTGATAAAGACCTTGAACGTCATCCTTCTAATCAAAACTACATTGTAATGTTTACAGATATCATTTAGAAATCCCGACTCACTTTCAGGCTATTCCATGTCAGATCACCCAGGGTTTGTAATCGATCTCTCTCTCTCTATATATATATATATATCTATTTTTTTTGCACCTGCTGATTGTGAGGGTTTCCTTCCAATTCTAAAATGTCTAATTGTTAAAATATCCATAGCTTGGGAACGATAACATTTGGGGTTTTTCACTTGGTTGGGGTGTGGAAGGATGGAGAGGCTGGTTACAGACGGGAGATCTGACATGGGACGGATTTCTCAGTGGGTGCAATACAACCGGTGTACACCACGGCAGGGTTTGTTTATCCCCCCACCGGCTCCAATTAGTGTTTGTTGTGCGTATTCGGCCGTGGAGTGGCACAAGTACGAGGGGTAGCCGGGCCGGGTGCAGGTGTCGTTAAGCTACCCATGTAGGGGAGAGGGAGGGGGGGCGCCCGTGTACACCACGGCAGGGTTTGTTTATCCCACCGGCTCCAGTTAGTGTTTGTTGTGCGTATTCGGCCGCCGAGTGACACAAGTACGAGGGGTAGCCGGGCCGGGTGCAGGTGTCGTTAAGCTACCCATGTAGGGGAGGGGGGGCGCCCGCCCGTCTAGAACAGACAGAGGGCACTGGGGGTCGGCCCGATCTTACCGTGATTTCCATAGGCCCCCATGGCAACAGCTAGTCCCCCAGAGAGTCCGCCGATCCTCACGAAAGCGGTCCCCGACCGGAACCCGTCCCTCGAGCAGGGCAGGGCGCGGTCGTCCTTGGTTCCGCCCATGGTGGGAATGCCGAACCGGCCCCAGCCCCAGGTCCCGCCGCTGCAGGCCGCCGAGCGGCCGGACCAGGGGACAAACGCGCCAATCAGGGAGGACGCGAAGTCGTTCACGATCGCGTTGGTCTGTCGGAACAAATCCATCTTCTCCGTGACCGCCCCCGTCCCCCAGCCACCGCGACAGGGAGTTTCAATGGCGACCGCTCGTCTCGCCCGCAGAAGCGAGAAGTTCGCCTCCCGCGGCAGAAAATCGGAATTCCAAGGGAGACTACTCTCGAGCCCCGGCAACAACCGTGTCTCGATGCTCTTAACTATCAATTCGTCTTTTAGAACATTAAAAAGCCCCGACTTTGGCAAGCAATCTAAATCGTGGCGGTATTAGAGCAGCAGCACTAACGACGAGGAAAAAAAGAAAAATAAAGAGGGGGGGTCTACTTCAGAGAGGAGTTTAGAAAGCAGGGGGGTCATCAAGACAGAAGTACTACTACAGCATCACTGTCACTGATGGCGATTTTCGTTACTCGGGCAAATTCTCTGCCCAAAAGAAATATTTTCGAAATCAAACCTCGCAGACGGGGGTAGCTAACTTACAGCAGCCCTCTTTTCACCAGGCCACTGTCACAGCCGTTGAAAACTACTGTATATGCAAAATTTATGCATTAGTTCAAAGTTGCCCCCAACCAAAATTAAAATGTTTCAACTGCTGTAAAAAAAAAAAAAAATAATAATTTACACTAAATGCCCAGTTGTTTCAGCTCGTTATCGGTTTATTACTAGTCATAGTATTCTTTTGCACCCATACATACTTCAAAAAGGAGTTAAATTTGAAAAAAATACTTTCAATGAAAATGTATTTAATTTGTTGTTTACAAAACAAGACTTCTCTTCCACATTCCTGATTTCATTTCCTAAACATGGTTTTTATTTGCAACATAGCATCAGGAATAAACCGGCAGACATTCAATTAAATAAACAAACATTATTATAGATTAACTATTATTGATGAGGAGCATAACTCTGAATAAGATGAGAACAGTACCTTGACATCATTCAAATTAAAATTATGGTCAAAATTTAAATCATATGGCAAGTCAAATTCTTCCTTCCATTCAAATGTGCAGCAAACACCAGATATGAATTTCATATATTTACATTTGCATTTTTTTATTTTTTAAAAAATTTGTTTGTTTCTCTCCCTTGCTAAAGTTCAACCTTATTGTTGCAAAAATTAACTGTTAATTACATAATAATAATTAGTCATTTATCACTAGAGGTCTCTTCTTGCCCTAAGCAGGCATGATTCTTCTCTTAGTCTTCCATCAGATTTTATCCAAAATTACTACTATCGGATATCCACTAAGGGGACTGACAGTCAACGAGTTCTTACAACACTAAGCATGGATAGTGGATGAAACAGTATTCCCAGACAGTACAATTATACATACATATTATGTATTTTACATACACACAATATAGGCTTTCCTAAAAGTTAACTATCCAATACTGAAAAGCACATTCTACAACCAGCTCTCGGGTTATCAGTCACATGGTGGGCAGCCGTATAGAAATCAACCAATAGATCTGAATAGAGGCACAACAGTTATAAAAAAGTCGAAGAGTCCTATCAAACTGAAAAAAAAATAAAAATTTATCAGCTTTGAATCAAATAGGAATAAAGAAGAGAGTCAACATCATATCCTTTCTTTTCATTTACGTTGAATAAAAATTATTATTATTCGTACAAACTTAGTAAAATTTGGTTGTTACTGTGGTTCTCTTGTGAATTTTGAGACCTCTCCTTAGTTTAGAACAGAAAGCTATTGGTGTACTGTTTAGTAGACAATTAGCATCCCACCAAACAGTGATACAAATGACTAACAACCAGCAATCTTTCCCCATTACAGTTAGAAAAAGGTAGATAAAAGTTTAAGGCAAGCAAAAGCTTTGAGAGTTACTAGATGATGTTAAAAATAGAATTTCTTACTCCAGCATATCCCCCAAAGGTTAGCCAAAGCTCCACCTATGGAATCATTCTTCTTTTAAGGGGACTGACAGAGTTGTAAAAATTTAAAACAAAAAAAAAATCTTACAATTTTCATATTTATTTATTTCCAGCAGAACACAATCAAAGATGTACAAAGTTGTCTGGATCAGTAGTCAAAGCTGGTGTTTTTTTCTGGTTGGTAGGAATTGGATTAAGGTTCATTGTTCTTCTCTTGACATAATAATAATAATAATAAATATAGCAACGAGAACACCACCCAAAGTTTAATCATCAATCAGCCTTTATTGCCAACAATCCATTAACATTTACAGCTTCATACTGCAGTAGTGTGTGTGTGTGTGTGTGTGTGTTACTATATCAGCACACAGAAAGAGTAGGCTGAACCAGGCAGACATCACTTGGATTACCTGGACAGTCACAATGAAGTTAATATCATTTTTTCAGAGGTAAAAAAAGAACAAAACTATTAAAAACAGGATCACTGTCAGACTTTTGAGGCAGCTTGATAAAAATAATTTTAAAAAAATTTTAAATAAATAAAATGGGCTGATTTCAGCATATGATACAAACAGCATAACCATTTAATTTAAATATTGCAATGGGGGAGAATAGGGAAATAAGTCTCGTGTGTTTAATCTCTCTTAATGCTCCACAAAATCATATTCCCCATCCAGAGGTTCAAGAGATACAAATGCAGCAAAAAAACATACCACCTCATTTACATTTCTCCCTGGCCAGAGTTACTGACATAGCAGTTAATTTTTTCCAATTATCATCTAAAAAAAAACAAAAAAAAACTGGGTAATATCAACGAAAAATGTCATTTATTTATTAACAAATTATACAAAAATATAGATATCATTATTAAGAATTATATTTTGCATTTTAATTTTAGAGAGAAACAACAGAGGAATAGTTCAATGCTTATAACAACAAAGTAAACCTGCAGATAGAATTAAAATCAATTTTAACAATAAATCAGTATTCTGTTAGAACTTTAAAATCTCCTCTAATATACAAAATAAGGACGTGCAGTACTTACAAACTCCCGAAGAAAGCAAATTTAGATCCTTTGGGGGGGGGGGGGGGTTCAGGATTATTTCACAAATTGTCCACCTTTAAGAAAATCAGGTTTCTGTTATACTACCCCACCCTCAAGTGGCATCGCTAGACAGAATTTCAAACGAGACCAGAACAATACCCGACAAATTCAAGGAAATTATGTAAGAAAAGAAGAAAACGAGTCAGCTCCCTGAAACATATTTAAAAAGTACGTCCCTGCCACTCAGCCAGTTGAAATCTAAGAATGTTGTTACATCACTATCACTGCATTTTACCTAGCTTATAACTAAGCCTTAGAAAATTCACCACCCCCCCCAAATCTAGGAACTAAAAACCCCTCCTGCTAACATTTCCCAGTAGCTGGAATACATCCATTACTTTTTTAAACTGTGAAAGAAAGAAAATTAAGCTACTTGGGGGTCAAAGGAATCAAAAGTTCTTAGCGGGCCCCATTTCCAAAATACATCACTTGCTCAATAATACCGATTAATCATCAAAGCATCTCATCTTTTAAAAGTGATGATGGTCCACTTAACTGGTTAGATTTTGACTTTGGATAACAAGTTTCTTCTGATAGCTTTTTTTTTTTTTTTCTGTAACAATTACACATGGCAAAGTAATCAACAACAAAACATGAGTTTTCACTTTTTACCATCAGCTAAGGAACAAACCACCAATTCAAAATGGTACTAACAACATGGGAAAAGGTAGGAATCCTACCGATGCAATATTCTGCACTATCACACTAAAAAAAAAAGTTGTTGTTTTCAAGTTCGTTAAATAAAAATCACTGTTATATCTGCCCGTTTTATTGGCCTTTTCTAGGTTAAAATTTAATAGTTACTTCCCTTTACACTACACAAATGAGAGACAGGAGACTAGAATGCAAAGTACCATGAACAATTGTTGCAGACAGATTTCAAAAAGAAAAAGTAATTTAACCAAAGAGAATCTGAATAGACAAACAAATATGTAGGCATTGTATCTTTGTTAATTAAAAATTTTAAGCTATAATTTTTTTCTTATTTAAATCAGAGTTTACTGCCGTTGTGATTAAAATGAATGCCGTCTCTAGTCACACACGTGCACCAGTTACGATAAAGAATGAAATTTCAATTCAGACTATCGACATTAAGGAGTCTTTCGAGAATTTAACATCACATTTGATAACATGATTTAAAGGTAATTTACACAACTGTACAGTCTTAATTTTTATACAAAAATTTTTTTTTTTTCAAATACAGTAAATCTAGTTCCCAATTGGAGAAGCAACAGTGTCAGGCAACTAAATTAACAAATATTTAATCTGGTAAAGTAACATTAGCCATCTGCTTTGATCTTGCGGAAAAAGTCTGTAGGACAGACAGCAAAAACTGATTTAGAGAGATTAATAATGCAGTGCAACTCCTTCAAAACCTGTTCTGCCAAATAGACAAATCGCACCGGGGTTGTGTGAGAATTTTTAATCTGGATCAAGACAAACAGCCACTATTCACCAAGAGATGCTGTAACTGTTGGCAAACTACTTTTGGCACAACTGGAAAGAAAGTTTAACAAGCAGCAAAACTTTATGAAAGAATGTTTATGGATTCTAGTTCTGAATTTGAAATCTGAAAGAGAGATAGATAGATAGATAGGTCTGAAATGCCATGTACAGTCATCTAGTTGCATTATGTTTCATTCACAGCGCTAAAGAGTATCGAAAACTTGTTGCTTCTTCATTTTTAAACGTTTAATTAAAAACCATATTCTGGCATAAAAATCAAAATCAGAATTTCAATGGGATCTCAATATTTACAAAAATTAGAAGTGGAGCCAAAACAGCTCTGATCTCATACGAGTGCTACTACTAGTTTGGGAAAGGCTGGCTTTCGCCTGCTACAGAACACCTCTAATAGGACTGCAATGCGCGGATCTCGCAGAGTTATGCGATCTTTAACACCGGTTTTTGTTCAATGACGCATGAAATAGATATTTTCTGGTGCGTGTACGTGTGGGGGGGGGGAGGGAGAACTTGTGTCACGTTAAAACTACCACATTTCTCATACAAAAATCCTTGCCGATTAAGTGTGAAGTAATACTAGAGATGTTCAAACAAAATCTCGCTGAAACACCATCGCTGCAACGGTGGCTGGCCAGGTGCCATCTGAACGTGGTGACAGCAGTAGAGAAATTCTTCACAGTGTACCATGGGAATACTTTCTGGTGGACAGAACTGTTTGTGCGTTGCCAAACAGGGATAGTAATAATGGCAACGTTATTAACAAGTGTGTACCCTGGCTAGAGAAATCAGCACATGTTACAGGAATATCTGTTATAATATAGTAAAGTTAAAAGAGAAGTGAAGATAATCTTGAGACTGCAAGTTCCTGCCGAACAGACAAAGCTGATCTGATGACAGCACTGACTGCCAGGCTCCAACACCTGCTATCCATATGAAAAACAGAAGCACAGCAAGCAGCAGAATATATGGTCTCTGTGGTTCAGTTTAGTGACCTCCTCACCCCCCCCCCCCCTACCACCACAAACAAGCAAACCAACCAGTCTTTTCATTCAGCTAGTCGTCACAAGCAAACCCAGTGGCACTGACTTGGTATGGTCCAAACATACTTTGGCATATTCCTGGTTATTATAGGTGAAGCTACCAAACAAAAACAATGCTTTTTGTTGCATATACAAAGTTAATTGGTGTTGTAGACTTAAAGCAAACTTTCTAAAAATTATAATAATTTCTTTCAAAGGCAGGTCGAGAAGGATCACAGACAGACAGGATCACGATGGAAGGCTAAATGAAATGGTATGTAGCCGACTCCACAGTGGGTTCATATTTCTTTCAGCATCCTTCCACTGACGAAGTAGTTAACGGAATTTCTCTTACACACACCCAGCCTGTCTAGTTATGAATGTAATCCTCAAAATGTAACTTTTTCCACTTCCATTTGAGGTCTGGGGGGAAAAACAAAACGCCAGGCAGATAGTAAAAATAGAATAAGGCCGTTATATATGACGACGCTAACAAAACCAAAAGTTGAGAACATGCTAAGCACCTACACGAGCGCCGCCCACACTCTCCCAGCCCTCATCATCACTTGAGCACCATCCAGTCTTCCACAAGAAAAAGCAACACTGAGAGAAGTTAACATCATATCAAAACCCCCGATAACATTTAGCAGCAGCGCAAGTACAGATTTCTCACCCCCTTCTTCTTTCCTTTTTTTTTTCCAGTTTGCATAAAGTTGTAGTTGTTAACTTCCTCACTAAACAGTCACAAAGAAAAAAAAAAAGAATCTGACTAATGTAGTCACAAATGAGTTGGCAACGACGACTTCTTCACTGCGTTGATATGCTTCCCTCGGAGAGTTTCGCATCGAGTTTACGCTGGATGTTTTCAAAGCTGTCCTCACCCATGTAGTCAACCTGACCCTGCTCCCACGCCATGCGCCGCTCGTATTCACTCCCGGTCTCGCTGCTGACATCGTGGAGATGCAGACTGGCAATATTTTCTGCAATTGCAGGCTGTGGAAAAAACATAAACAGAACAAACAAAATTACGATAGATTCAAAAGCAAGCAGCGACCGTGTGCGCACGCACTCACAATGTATAACTCTGGTCGGGTCAGTACCAATCCACCAACTACTTAGGCATCTTATTACTACTGTACAATGGAGAATGGAACAATTTTTATTTAGATTCTTATTGAAAGGAAGACGATGAATTCTTTTCTGTGTATGCTAGAAGGATCAGACCAGATAGTTTTGAGAAGACAAGATGCTTGTCTATATTCACTAAGCCTTTTAATTTGAAAAAGGAATTAGTTACACAAACGAAGCATCAAGTTATTCTTACATGGTGATGACAAATATTAAAAGAAAAAAAAAACGAGAGACTAATAAAAGAAAAGTTTATAGAATTTATTTTAGTAATAAATTACTTAGCAGGTATAGCTTTAATATTTGTGAAAGTAATTATATATTTAAATAATTTTTGCATGTTAAGAAAAAAAGATGGAAGATAATGTTGGTGCTGTGCCAAAATAGATGCACTGAAGGAATGAAAATACTGTCCATTATTTCATATTCCCATCACAAAAGTTCTCGGTTTCAATTACCTTCCTGCATTTTGTAAAGCTACAAATTTTGCAGAGTAAATAATCAAAAGTTTTCATTAAAAAACATAATTATAAGGAACATTCTTCTTCCACAATCTCTTGTCCCGACAGAGAGGGACAAAGTTCTTGGAGGGCTGATAATGTCAATATTAGCACTACTGACCAGGTTAGGTTAACCTGTGTAGCCATCAATGCCCAACCTAGGGTGAGTCCTCAGAATCCGGGCACTTGCAAGTCTCAGTCATGCAATGGTGGACAGCACAATCAAGAAAAAACCCACTAGAAGTCGTTAACTAGGAGTGGAAGGAAACGGAGTAACTGGAAAAAATCAACACAGATGGGTTGACGCAGAAGAAAAGATGTCCCACCACAGAACCAACAGGGAATTAACTGAAATTGCAAGCCACAAGCTTGATGGTAGCACACTATGCTTATCTGCTGCTCAAAAGAAACCTATATTCCTGCTGTCTGATGGCTGCGACAACAATGAACAACTTACTGTTTGTAATGCAGTTATCTTCCCTTGAAAAGATAATTTACTTTTCTAAAACAACACCAACAAACATTAAAAATGAATAAATGAAGTAAACACTTTCAACATCAATATTAGCATTCAGAATACTAAAATCAGCTTGCACCTGGTTGCAATTTACCTAAATATCTTCTCTCATTACAGAAATAATTCTTTTCCTAGGTGGATATTTTATTTTATCCAGTGTGGAAATTTTGAAAGCAAAGAACGGCATGAAGTGGAAAAAATCTCCTCAATACAAGAATGGTCGCCAAGAATACAGATCAATAATAATAATAATAATAAACCAATTGTAGAAACACACGAGGTACTTCAGGATTTTTCCGAAAGGCATTAATGAACATCCACATACCCTAGTTGGAAAAGTATCTTAGAGAGTTTACTTTGAGTAAAGAAGGGTTTCTTACTCCACTTACTACATCATAAACTTGGACCAGAAGCACGCAGGTTAATAGACAACTGCCTTGGTTAAAACACTGGTTCATCCACAGTTTTCCTCCTTAACAGATTGGGGCCACACCCCAGCCGTACACAGACCAACCCCATCTAAGAGCAGCTGTCTTTAGCCGCTCCATTTTTTTGAAATTACATAAAAACAACAGAGTGCAACCATCAGGAGAAGGAACTAATGCTCAAAACAAAGTATTTCGAGGTAGAAAACAAACAAGAAACACAATATTAAAAATAATCGGATTCCTCATCTTTATATCTGATACAATTTAAATGACAGTGCACACCTAATCATGCATATGTCTACCTACCTTTTGTTAGTATAGTAACTGCGTGTATGCACACACCTATTGCTTATAACCTCAACCAATTCTCTACTTCTCAGTGTTAATTGTTTTCAAACACATTCCTTTGCTAAATTCTATTGCTCAAACAATGCTTATTTCTACAAAAAGCTAATTTAATTTAAAATTACCAATTTTTTTTAAATACTGACAATTTATTATTCAAACATTATGACTAATATTACAAATTAATGTTTGTAATACACACACAATTTAGTAAAGTATAGTAGAATACCCCCAGTCTGGCACCCTTGGAGCCAAATAGTTTTGGCGAGGCTGGACTATAGGTAGCAATATTTCTGAGGGAACCTGATTGTGGACTGAACAGTTCCTGAAACACCACAGAACGTGGAGAGCTCTACCCAATAAGGGTATTTCCAAAGTACTGAATGCCAGGCTGGGGATACTCAACTGTACCAAAAAGAGAGACTAAAAAACAGAACCCAAAGATGATTCACAAAATACACACCTATAATCAACTTTAACTAATATACTGGAAATGAAATGAGAGGCAGCACTTTCTTCTTTTTGAGCTGGTAAGTTTTGAACAAATGTATCTGCATGTAGCTGAAATTTTAAATTGTTTTCAGAGGTCAGAGTTTAACATATACCAGTTTAAAGAATTTATCAGTTTCCTGCATTTTTTGGCATTTTGGCTCAATAATATCCTGGTATAAGTAATGTTAGTAAACTTAAAACAGAGCTATAGTACTATAAAAAGGGATTTCAGTGTTATCAGAGATGTAAAAACGTGTCCAGAAATGAATTAGAAAGCATATGGATGTGGTGTGCAGTCTACTAAGGGTTAACCTGATGTTTACTTTTACAAAGGTTGAGAAAAGCTAATCAACCATGAGTTAAAAGAATCAAAATTTGTTAAATGTTACTTTCCACTTCCCTTTCTCTCTGTAAAGATTTTAAAACCTGTCACATCTTTGGGTGCCATTTATATTAGAATTATTGTGGTGGTGGTTCAAGAAGAATCAATCATAAAAAATACTGTACCTCGAAGCTTTTGGACTCGGCAAGCTGTAGTGGGAAAAGAAAAAAGAGAAAGAAAGAAAATACACAAAAAGCAACATGCAAATAGAAGCTGGAGACATTCATTAGTTTCAGAAAAATGTGAGCAATGGCAATACTTCATCGATTAGTTATTATCGCATAATTTAAACTGGAAAAAATCCTCCAACATTTTATTAATACTATACAGTCGCATTTAGAATACTCTGAAAAAAGGAACCACCAACAGCAGTATTCAGAAGTGCAGTGCAGCATTAGTGACATTTTTTAGAAGTGAATAGATGTGCAATTCTAAACTTAAGGGCAAATGGCAAACTGAACAGAACAGAGTAAACATACATAAAGAATATTGTAAAGCAACACCAAAACCTCAGCCGCCAAGGTAGTGCAATTCTAGTCAGAGTGGTGTGACTCTGAGACTGGATTCAAAATAAGCCTCCACTATCTGCACTTCCAGATCAGTACAGATGTGAAATTAAGATGTTAATCACTAGTGCAACAAGTCAAACCAGATGGACAACAGGGGTCCCGCTTAGTCAACTGAAAAAGAAGAGTTCTGAAGCAGCCAGTTACTGTACAACAACATTCTGTGCATCCATGTTCTTACTCTTTTGTTTATAAGTCATGTATACAATGCATAAACCACCGCAGGACTAAATGGTCTCATTATAAGTATTAGCTAAAACAAACTCTTTCTCAAGCATAAATACAACTCGCCACTGCTATGCCACAGTAAATCAAGTAAAACTTTTAACGACTTCAGCAGCGACAGCAGCATTCTAAATATGAAGTGATTACTGTATTTTCCTTTTGAAAGTAAAAATCATTGTTTCAAGAAAAGAAAGAAAACTGTCAACCACAAACCAGCTTAATTTATTTTATTTCTTTAAGGTGGAATGTAATTTAAATATCAAATTATTTTTAAAATTTGAGGCCAAATTCATTATAGTTCTACAAGGGTAATAAAGTTAAAAAAATATATATATATATTTAATTTTTCAACTTTGGATACAAAGCTTCATGGAATATTTAAAACTTCAACAAAGTTCCAGCAAATGCCACTGTATACTTTGAATTTGTAGTGAACAAATTGAAAAATAAATTTCACATGGATGCGTGAGATGCCAAGCAGACCATAGTTCTGATACATGACCCCAAACTCCCTAGTCAAAGTTACCAACCTAGACATTTAAATTACAAGCATTACAAAAAAAAAAAAAGTAGAAATACACAAGAAACCATGCCATCCCTTATTTGCTAGTAAAAAAAAAAAAAAAGGGAGGGGGGGAGCCCAGATAAATGCAAAAAACTGCTAGCAAATTAGTAATGAACAATAGGGCGATGTCAGAATCATCAGCCTGAAGTGAGATTAGTAAACTCTCAGAACAGATTATGACATCAGTCACCAAACAGCTTTACATTATCACATTATCCCAAGCTATCTGGAAATGTGTTTCCTTTTTTTTAAAAACCAAATATCTGATGAAACATCTCATACTTTGTACATCTACATCTAACATCTAGAAGAGGTTAGCTTCTTTTGTTATTAGTTGTTATTTTTTTAAAACTTGTTCAGCTGATACTGACTGTTACAAGTCCTAAGGGCATGTTTAGCAGTTGGTTCACCAACAGTACCATCCAACTACAACCATGGAAATGATTTGCAGAAATTTCTTAGCACCGTGCCAGAGATCTCAGGTTCATGTGAAAAGATGTAATTCCAATTGTGAAGGCAATACTTTGAGATTTAAAAAAAAAGAGAATACTAAATTCAGTCAATTTTTAGAAATTTCCACCAAATGAAGTTTTGAAGGTCTAAGAAAAATTCATAAATCAAGCTGTACTCTCTATAAAAAAAATAAAGACAACGACAGACAATAAAAACGAGATAATTTTCTTATAGACTTGGTTTACTGAAATTATTTAAATCCTGCAGATCAGGCATTGCTAGCTGTTCATGCAAGTTGCTAATGAACAGTATGAGTAAAAGAGAAAATAGTTTTTTTATAATTCAAAAATAGATTATCATAGATCGAGATCATCACTTTGTGCTACATTAATTTGTGACAGACAGACAGACACCACACACATTTAACAGAGGAAGAAGAAAATAGTTTAGATATCTTGGCTGCTATTTTCCCCAGTTATTCTTGATAGTACTTCTAGAAGTCAAACAGAAGTGAGAGCTTTCAATCAGGAATACCACAAAACCTCCAACCAGCAGGAATATAAATTAGTCAGCATCACCTTAAAAGACAATAACAAGATTCATTCAAGACAATCGGATGAGCCATTTCAAATTGTCACAGGTAAGCAATGCTTTGCTTTATCATTTTACTTGTAATTTATTTGTTAAAAAACTAAAATAATTTCAAAATATTTTAATTTACATATATCAAGTATCTGATGTTTGTTTTAATTTTATATTTATTTAAATAATCATTAAAATATTAAATAAGTACACCAGTCTTAGTGGAAAACTGGTAAAATATTTTAAAATCAAAACATTACTTGTATATTAAAATATATTGAAACAGGTCTTTCTAAAGTATTTTTTGCTTATACAAACAGAAAAATCTATACAAAAATTATTTATAATACAAAGAGAATTTATTTTTTTTTTTTTTCAAATAGCTGAGCTGGTTCTTTCCGTTGGAAGTCAGGGTTGTAGCCATTGTTACTGAAAGTTGGTTCGCCTGCTTTAGCCATTTAGACCACAACAGCCCATACTACAAGCAAGTTCATTAATCAACTATCCATCTTTCAAGCAATCGAGAGCTTTCGGCTGCATATAAGATGGAATGCGATTTCTACTTTCTTGCATGCATTGGAAGAGTGGTCTTGAAAGTAAACTGTGCTCTCAAAATGAGTGGTCAGCAGTCACACGGGTCAACCATAGGACATTACATAACAGTGCAACAGTTTGGGGTAAAGACCAATGTAAATGCAAACACACCAACCCAGTCTGCATCCACAAGGGGCTTTATGTCCACCCTCTCGCATAGGGCTCTGCTTACGTTTTTCCCATTTATTTACAAAGAAGAAGGGGAATACATTCATCACCAGGGGTGGGGTAGGTAGGAGTTGGGGTTGGCTTACTGGGATGCAAACTAGCATGATGACTGTATTTCTGACACAAACATTTGTAATAATTCAGGTCTGGTTTAAGGTGTAAGAAGAGTACCTACAAATACCTAAATCAACACTTACCACTGCAGGTTCGGGGCCTGAAAATGATCCAATTTCTTTTTCCCTTGAAGGGAAAGTTGCACCACCTAAACTGAAGTCAGAACTGTCCCGTTTACTAAAGCTCACACTGGACCAATCACGCTCAAACTCCAGAGCAGTGTACATCTCAATTGGAGGTGCATCAGGGTCTATGTATGACAATGGCGGGGTTGAGTAAAAGCTTTCAACAAACGCATATGGCCTTCCCTCATCTTCTTTCACTGCTATAATTTGAGGAACTACAGACTCACTAATTGCAATGACTTCCTTATCTGCTTCAGATAAATCTTTAGTGTCTTCATCTTCAACTGGCTGGACACTGATGGGTATGCCCATACCTTCAACTGGCTGGAAATTGACAGCCATGTCCATACCTTCAACTGGCTGGAAATCGACAGCCATGTCCATACTTTCAACTGGCTGGACAGTGAGGGGTAATTGTGTTTTCACCAAAGATTGATCAAAGCTGGACATGTGAGATGGCTCTACATCAGCATGTGAAAAGGGCAAGCTTGGTTTGACATAACCAATGGGTCTTGGTGCTCTTTGAAGAGTGACATCAAACTCCAACTTTGGCGTTTGTTGTCTGTCTATGTACAGAGGTGGTGAAATAAGGGTGGAGAGTTGTTGGAAGTCACCCTCTAATGAAGGTGTTTCATCAGATAGAATTTGATCTACAGATGGTGGCTGATAAGGATACAGCAAAAAGTAAGTTTCTCTGGAGGGGTTTTCCTTCAAAGCTACCACATCCACCACAGGTTTCGTAGTGACACAGCTCTGCAACTGCACAGGTAAAAACAACAGAAGACAACAAACATGCAGAAAAACATAAATAGAAATCTAGAAACAAAACTTACTGGTTAATACTAGAATTTGGTTGCATCATGTAGACCAACAATTTTGCATACAGTGTCAAATTTTGATTTGAATCAAGAATTGGTTCCCCTTGTTTACAGAGATTTTTCTTATATATATACACATACACACATACACACAAATAAAAATACTGAATTAAATAGTTATATGAATTTCTAAAAATAGCTCTTTAAAAAGATTATCAGCAGTTCTCATTTAGAACTATACAATGCTACAGTTTGTCGGCAGCCACAGACCAAATAATCTCCTGAAGTATAGCTCTGAAGGCATTCAGTCCAAAAGCAACCCTCGATTCTCGAAGGCTGATACATTTTCAACAGGAACAGCACAGATTAAACAGTCAACTGCTTATGAAATTTGAAAATCAATTCATGTCTCTGCTTCCTTAGATAGAAAGTCAAACTTTTTTCTGTTGTGCAATAGCTTATTTGAACCAGATGTGATTTAGGCATCATTCTCTCACTATACTGCATCAGAGGCTAATGAGAGATCCCAAATGTTGAAGCACATTATTATTTCTTTTTTAATCACTCTTCTTCAAACGTTTCAAGTCTTTCAACAAGATGGTACTTCTGATCTTTCAGTTAGTTCAACTAAAAACCTGTGGCATGTTCCGATATAGCAATTATCTCCATGTACATATATAAACCGCACACAGCGGCTAAATGCTGATAGCTAAGTGAAAGTGTTTAAATTACAACTTTTGAAAATAGTCACAAACCTTTTCCAACAATGTTGTCACGAGGCCAGACTAGAAGTGGAATGACACTGCCGAGGAGGACGACGACACAGTATATTGTCAAGTTTCCTAAACCCTAATAATGATGATGAAACTTAATATAAACAGAAAAACTATTCACTGGTAAGAAATTCCCAATCTCACAATATTAAGCCTAAACTGTATTCAAACAGAAGATTTAAAAAGTCCATATAGTTAAAACATTGCTAAGTTATCAAGGAACTCATCTAAAACAAAGCTAAGATAACAAGCGATAGATTACAGAATTCACCTAATAGCTTTATAAAAACTTCCCAAATTCAGTATTGTTCCATTTATCCAAAACCATTTTATCATCCAGCCATAATGATCTCAAAGGGAAAAACTATGTATATTTTAAAAATGCATGTCTGATCAGGGTACATTAAGTCGCATGCTGCCATGCCTTTTAATGTTAATGCATTGTTATTGCCCAGATTGCACAAATCACCAGAGAATAAAAATCAATGTTTTGATATATATATATATAAAGCAAGCAAAACATCTGTAATATATTTATATGATTTTCTGATCCTAGAAGTACAGCAAATCATTCATCCACAGATTTCTACCAAGCAAGCAGTATTCACAAAATTCAAATATCAAAATAATCGTATGTACACGCAATGCATATTCTTGCATCCTACAGAATGTGCCGACAAATCAGATGTCATATATAGCTACGCAAGTAATTGCCTGTTTTATAACTACAAAAGAGAATAAACTATGATGAATGTGACAAAATATGGAAATATTTAGAGATGTACAACTATTTAGTCACTTTAGTCACAATCCTTTAACTCATGTGATAGTCCTATTGCCTCAGATGCTATATGTGGTTGCCCTTGGGTGGGGTGTACATGCTAGTCACACAACTGTCAGATTATTTCAAATTTGCATAACAATGATTAAATTGGGTATAAAACCTGACATAAATGTTCGCATAGTGAAGTTTCTGCAAGGCTTGGCAGAGGGTGCCACAGGAAACTGCACTATCTTGGCATGCTGCATCCGGAATCAGTTGTGGCAGCTCTGTGAAACCCATATCTCCAGCAGATTATTCAAAATTGGATACATTAGAAGTTCAGTATTTAACACAGTAGGGCAAGAATGGAGTGGACTAGAAGTTATCTACACTGCACATTGGAAGACTTGCACCCGGTTTGCTTCTTTGGTGAGTAAATTCAACTTTCGCTTTGTTGGTGGTTGTGCGTTTGGCACAAACTAAACCAACACAACGACCATTTTGCACATTAGAGGCAGTGTTCTAGTCATCTAGAGTGCTGCCTGGACAAGACCATGGGGTTTATCATTATCAGGGTTTGGACAGAGTTGGCCAGCCAAAGTTCAAGGTTCACAAAGTTATCCAAAATACCTAACCCAACTTTTTAAATCCATGTTGGATCATAAAAATAATTAGAGTGAATTTTAATTATAACATTAGATGAGTTTTTGGGATTAAATTAGCTTAATTTACCTAATACATCACATTTTGTACTAGAGTCCAGTTCTTCAGAGTGCATGAATAAGAAATTAGCAGCAGCTGTTGAATTTGTTTCAGTGAGTCTTGTATTTAAGTATTTCTAGAAATGGTCTACTACTTTGCCAAACACCATGTTCAATTTTCTTACTTCTAAAAAAAAAAAAAAGCCCAAAGATTGGTCAAAGTTGGAGCGCACAAGGCACTTTTGTGTTGGCTGTAAATTCTGATATTATGCAACCATCTCTCATGTTCTTGGTTCTGGTCTATGGAAAGTCAGGTTTGGGGCAAGAACTTTTAGAGACCATACAAGCAGTAGAACAGTAGTCATTTCACCTTTATGTATGCTAATGTAAAGGCCCATTGTTCAAGTAGTGGTGTAAACCTTCAAGAAAGCCCTTGCTCATCCCCTTGAGCTGACTCACACAGAATGCGCCTAGGGTACGCTCTTTAGCCAGTCAACAACATGCGAGGAAGGGAAATAGCAAGCCATGTTGCACGAAAGGTTGTCCAAGCCAAAGAATAAATAGTTATGTTAAATGTTTGTTGCTTTATTTGACGCAATGCACAGTACTTCACTTTTTAAAGTTTTAGTACAGTAAACTCTGGATACAGTGGCAGCAAACACAGCAACCCACTTAAGTTTGTTTACAGTCGCCATCTTGAAAGTGTGCACACCTCATTTCTCTCTTCTTTCATCATACAATAACCTTTTGCACCCCTCAACAATGGCACCTAAATTTTACAAAGCAAGTACGGGAGAAAAACGAAGGACTGCACTTAACATTGCCGATAAAATTGAAATAGTCAAGAAATTAGAAAAAGGTGAAAGCAGGAATGTTTTGATGCGCGAGTACAATGTTGGTTTATCGGTTGCTCTCCTGATGCAGCAGCCAGGGGAGCAGGAGGTAACAGAAGAGAAGTAAACAGTGGTATGTAGTGCATAATTACAGTTTTTTACATGTACATTCCTTATATAACTTGTTGTGCATATATTTTTAAAAGTGGAGTAGACTGTTTTATTTATGCATATTTTCCGTATGCAACTTGATGATGTAAATGCCTTTTTTGAATGTTTTGATTACACTGGCAACACATAAGTGTCCATTTTATATTCTGCTTAGTCACACCCCACGGCATCTCTGGGGGTGCCGGTATTTACAGAGTTTACTATACTCCAAAAAAAAAAAAAAAACACACTAAGAAATCCAACATGCTTCTATTTTTAATGCTACAATTGTTTCATAAGCAAATATTACATTCACTAAAGGCATTTATGCTGTTACTGTGGCAAATTATACAACTGAATACATTAACATGACAGAGCAAAAAAAAATAATTTCTAAACAGTCACATTTAATGAGATTATGGCTAACTACGTACTGCCATCAACTCATGGTGTATCATGAAAATGAATGGAACTACTACAATTCTCAAAGCCATAGCAGATAACAGTACCATGACCATCATGAAGTACAGAGGAATTACCATCAGGTTTGCTAATTACTATGAAAAATTACACATAGTATACTTATTCAGTGTAATGCAATATACATACCTTTGTGATCTTATAACTAGATGCAACTATGTTTATGCTGTTAATTTATACATGCAACCTGATGTACCACGCGTTGGATTAGTTTCTTTCATGCGAGAAGATTGTTCTGTGTTGTTTTACCTCAAAGGAATGCAGAAGTGGGAAACACATTTCCCTCAGCATCTTTTAGCCATCAAATCATGTCATACCAGTACAGAATTTTCCCCAAGGTTAATTTTCTTCCTGCATGTAATCATATGTAGCTTTTTGAATGGCTTCTAAATTGATCACACACACACATGAGAGAGAGAGAGAGCGAGAGAGAGAGAGAGAGAGAATTTCTATGGATTCCAATATTTTGTTATCTTAACAGCAAGTTACTACTAAATGAAAAAATATATATATTTATACACACACACACATGTAGTACATATATAAGATCTAGATTCTTTAACTTCTTTATTTACAATACGAAATTCCTGGAAAACTGTAGGCACATCACATAAAACGTAAATTTTTTTTAAAAAATATCCTCGACCTATGAAGAAAACTTACAACTTTAGAATATGAAAATCTTTTGTACAAACATCTTTATCACGCCCACTCTTTACTGGTAGAATTTTATTATTAATCAATTTTAATGTGTATCATTAACAAAACAAACCAGCAGGATTTTTAAATCTCAAGACTATTCACCTAAAAGCTCTGTAAATGTCAGATGGGAAAGCTGCTGCCATAACTACGATGTTGAAGGGGAAACTACTTTTTTGTTTTTTTGGCCTCCAACTTAACTTCTGCTTTTTTTTTTTTTTGTTTTAAGAGTTCACACATTTTAAAATTCAAAAGAGAAAATGCTGTATAAAAACATCAAACCATAAAGAGACATTAAACTCTACATAGCATTATATAATACTGGCTTTATAGACCCAGCTAACATCACACAGTAGACTCCGTCACGGCACATGACCCTGGTGTCATGTATGGAGCCTTAGAATAAGTGATGTATGGAGCAACAGTACAAACGGACTGCGTACAAACAAATTACTAATGTATATTTTTTAAAACTTTACTTATTTTAAAATTTATTTTTTTTCTTTAGAGTATGAGATTATTTTGTGTTTTATTTAATTTATTGTTATTAATAATTTTAAAAAATTATAGTTACAATCTGTAAACTTTTTTTTAAATCAACAGTTGTTCAGAAACTCTTTGTATATTTATTTTTTTAAAATTATTTCAAGGATTAACTTTGATAAGAAAATAGTAGAATTAAGTTGGGTAGATATCTGGAAAAGAGAATCTTCAGGAAAATGCAAAAAGAAGAAAAACAATGCATACATCTAGAGTATTCAATTCATAAGTATATGGCATTAATTTTGCTTATAGTGATTTTTAATATATTTTCACACAAACTCTGAGAGAGTTTTACACCTTACTGACAAAGGACTGACTAATTCAAAATGCAGTGAGCAACAGCCATGCATTCTACTAATGTGGTTCCTAACTGTGCCTTTGGGGAATGAAAATTATATGACAGAATGGACAGGAAAATTTACTCCAATGGTACAACGGGCAACTTCAGTTTCATCAAAAAACAATATTCCATATAGCAGTTTCAAAGAGCAAAGTGGCTGGCAGCAAGATATTAGAATAAACTTTAATAAGGGCCATCAGAGCATCTCACGTTGAAATACCAGAAAAATAATTTAGGAACTTCCTCGTGCATGCATTTCAAAATCCAGTATTTACCATGAAGGTGCTGTAACTGCTGACTAAAACAGAGATAGGTGCAAAAAAGCCGGAGAGAAAGATAAGTGCAATCAAAGGTTCAGTCAACCCTGCTCATAGTAAAACACCAACAAGAACAGTCTGAAAGTTATAGTCATTTCAGGCAATAAAATCTTTAAATATGTATATTAAGATTTCTCAACAAATAATAAGGTCCACTTAGTACAAGTTTGCTATAGTAACAAGGTTGACTGCACAAGAGCTGTTGTATTACTAATGCTCCCAAAAAACTATAATCTATAGTTTGCAGGTAGCAGCATTAATTCAATCTATAGTGAGCTAGCAAGCTAAGACATGCTGGAGATAATAAGTATTATTATTTTATATTATGACTGTGCAGTGGCGAAAAAATGTATACCAGAGGTGTTTATAAAGACTTAGATATAATAAACACAACTTTAGAATCATAAAGAAAGGAATAAAGTACTTACCACCTCTTTATCCACAGGTAAAGACTAATAAATGTAACGGCATGCAGTGGTGAGAAAATTTAGAGAGAAATTTAAGATTGTAGAGTAACCACAACCATAAGACGGAGAGAGAGAGAGAGAGAGAGAGGAATAATTAGATACTTACCACCTCTTTCTCCATGGTAAAAGGCTTACAAAAGTAACGAATCAAAAGGTTATTTTTGCATGTTTTCATAAGTTTGCTTTATTAAAAAGAAACACACAACACATATAGAAAAGAGATTCCTATCTGATTTTCCTGAGTGACAGGGGAACTTCCCCCATCACTTCTGACTACACAAAAAATAACCCAGTCCTAGGGTCAAGGCAGATCACAATCATCTTATAAATAATCTTTATATAAAAAAAAGAAATTGTTAAAAATATGCAGAGTTTTCTGTTACTAAGATAAACTTATAAGACAAAGCAAAATAATTATCTTAAAACTAAATGCAAAACACAAAATTTAATTTATTTCCTTTGAATGATTTTTTTGGTGTGAATAACAAAAATAATGTTGTGTGTACTCTAAGAAATACCTCGAGATACGCCAAACAAGACAGTGGCAGCAGCCACTCGGCTACCTGCAACTTTCTCACACCTGTCAAACAACTCTTTTTCATAAGGTAATCTATTAATAAATGGTACTATTTGTGCAATTACACCATCTTTTAGGAAAAGCTTCTTGAAAATCAGAAATACTGCATTATTCACATAGAACATGCATGCATATTCTAAAATGTTGTTTTTTTTAAAGATTAGAATTTGCATAATACACCATATCTTAAGTCTGACACTCAAATAAGAAATAACCAAAGTTCTACACACTAGTCAGCATTTCAGATGAAAGGGTTGAGAACAAAGGACATGACTCCTGCCAAACAACAGAAATGGGATTTCAGAAAATATATGACATGGCAAAAATCTATATACCTTAAATGTGTTTGTTCATTTTGTTAAGTCTCAGCAATTTATCTGAATTCCTGGTGAAAGATCTCTGATGTTGATTCTAATTATGTAAACGCAAACAGATCAGTCCCATAAACATCAAGCTGAGTTAAAGATTAGCTTTTTTCTCATAAGTAAATTGATGAAAATAAGTTTTCTCAATGCAATAATTGTCATCACATGGATTTTGATGTCTGTCTGCATAAAGGTAAATGAGAAGTAAACTTGTACAACCACACCCCCAGCAGAGAATTCAACAGTAGTATACACAGCCTCATTTCTAACTGAAGTAAATTTCTAATGTTATTCTTAATGCAGAAAATAAAAACCCAGATGTTTTGACATCAGCTACGTAAATCTAGACAATGAAGATATAGTGAGGAAGTCAGCTGCTAGCCAGCAAACTGAGCACATAATTATCCAATTTCTAAATGGAAAAACAGAAACAGACAACAGAGAATGTTCACTAATATCAAGATGTTGCTACTGCAAGTTTTAGTTCATTTCCCATATCAAGTTATTGGCTAAAGCACTACCAACTCTATTCATTAACTAACTAACACAGGGTATATTTGAATACTTTGCCAGCTATGTAGACCCTACCTTTAGTTTAATAGTTAAAGACTGTGATATCTCCAACTTTTTCAAGAAAGATGATATTGTCATCATAATCTAGGCTTGGATAACATTTTTTTCCCCATTCCACTCCCAACATATATATTGGATGAACTGAATACATTTTAGATATGTTTCATATCAACCAAAGAAAACATCTAAAATAACTACCACCAACTGTTACTTTGGTGACACAGTGTTCGTTCTTGATAACTGGTCCTTGGAAATAACCACTCCCTTACCAAAAAAGAACTAGCAAGTTCACAAAAGTTAACTGGTAATGAACACCTAATATTTGAGATGCTTCTAACATTTGAAAATTAAAAAAAAAGATAATGAAAGTGAACGCACCAAAAATCCAGACAACTTTACAAATCTTAAAACGCGTGCACACACACACTTCAATGTCTGTCTGTCTAACCATACAAAGAATAACTTATACTATTGTCCTGAAAACTATAGCCATACATACAAAAAATGGAATGTGGGATTACTAGTTTTCCTTTGTAAAAAAAATTTCTCTGCTGATGGTGCCAGAAATAGCTTAACTTAATTCCTACGAATAAAGTAAAACTACCTACCATTATCCATTTACACCATACCCCAAAGTAAGCCAGCAAGGTAAGTCATACAAAACAGCAGTTCTGTTCTTCCGACAGAAGAAATATAATGTACCACACTGGTTCTAATTTCTGCCTATGTACCTCAGCCACAAAAAAACTATCAAAATTAAAAAAGAAAAAAAAAAAACATTCCTCAGTTTGAATCAGTTGTAGCCTACTCTGTGCATCAATAAACAAAGAAATTTTATTATTTGTTCAAGTGCCTCCCATACTCAGTGCTCTCCCCTTAGCATTGCCAAAATATCAACTTGTTTGATTACATATCGTCAGTTTTATAGAGCATTGTGTGATTAGCAGAGAAAGGCGTAAAAACTCCCTCAACACCAAGAAAAGGTGGAAGCATTCAACCGGTACATCATTAAAATGCAATCACTCCTTAAGTGTTTCACTGCCAATATTTGACACGTGGTTAAAATGGCTATCTATTTTGATATACCAGCAACACACTGCACCATTCCGGAGACACAAATGTCTCAGGCAGCAACTCTTATGCTTAGCATGATGGCTGATCAATGAAAATTACTTCCACAGTTCTGAAAGGAAAATGAGAACTGTTTCATCAATTCCTGCAGATGCTTTAGGCAGAACGAGCCCAAATGGTTTGTTAGATAAACTGCAAAACACACAATCAGCACGTCCAACTAAGATCTTTTTTGGGACTTGTTTAGGGTGCAGAGGACTAAGACAATGAGAGAGAATAAGCAAGCATACAAAAGGTAGTTGCAATGATTCTGGCATTAGCCGAGTTCAACTGATTGGTGCATCCCACAATCAACTTTTCTAGCAAAACATCCAAAAGAAATAAAGCAATTGGATGCTAGTTGCAGAGCAAATACCTACACAAAGGGTGGGCACATGACATAGCCAATCTATGAGAGCCTTCTTCAGAGAGTCAGGGATACATGGAATTTGTCATCTTCTAGTGATCAGAAAAAGTTTCATGATGATGGGCTTGCCCAATTCTCTGGAGGGCACAGAAGATAGTGTGAAGCATGGATTCCAATTCAGAGAATTATGAGTTGAAATTTCTAGGATGCATGTCACCAAATTGGGAAGTGTCAGGTGCAAAGAGAAGCAGCTGGTCGCATTGAGGATAGATAGCTAGGACAACAATGCCACGACAGTCTAAAGTGATGTCAAAAACTCAATAAAACCAAAAGCAGTTGGTTTGTGTCCATTGAAATTCTTTTTTCCTTCCCTTTTTCCCAGAAGGTATCCAGATTTCACTTTTCAGAAGGTTTGTGTTGTAATTTCCTTTTTCTTCTTTCCTTACACAAGGATCTACGCTATCTGTCAGCATGCAGTGTCATTTGGGAGATATTCTTATACAGTTCAGTTCCTACACAGCTAGGCATCAACTGTTGCCAATCACAGATTTTGACCTTTCTGTCCCTGTCAATTCTCCAACTGCAACTTTTAAATTTCTTCGAGTTCTAATAAATACCAAGACAGATAGAACCGATAAGGTATACTTTTTACGGTCCAGCAGAAGACTACCAGACTGGCTTCCTGCCTGGCAGGGTCTCTCTTCACTCTCCTCTCACATCTAGAGATGAAAAATTCTGGTAGGGTTTTCTAGGTAAATGTGGGAAAGGTTCTACATGTAAATATTGACCGGCTCACAGACTGACCACCACTCAGGAGTCCCCAGCCATAACCAGATAACTTCTTTAATCACCAAACCTGATACCCCTACACATTCCCTTTCTAGTTCCCTCCTGTACAAAGTCCTTCGACCTCGACTGCCAGGATAGGTTCAATAAAAAGAAAATAAATTATTTACTTATTCCCAAAGCCCCATTTTTCTGGAGTTTGTTTAGTGAAACCTTCAAATGATTTCGTGTGAAACACTTTTTAAACTTTTATTTTCATTCTTGAGACTGGTTCCAGTTCTTGGAATGTTTGCAGTTGCAGGCTCAAGCAAGATTTTCTAAACTGTCAAGATAATGCAGGGTAATACAATTTAAAGATAATGCATGATGCTTCATTTAATAACAGTAGTAATGTGTGAATTCAGTATGTTATAGCCTTACTTACTAAACAAGAATAACCAGAAGTATTTATGTGAAAACATTTTTGGAATAATGTGCCTAGTATATTCACTGACACATTCAATCAGGGTGATCTTATAATATGTCCATATTTGTTTGCGTTTCATTCATGGTTCATTCATAGTTGTGTATCCATGAAAATTATTAATATTAGGCAAATGTATGTAGCATAGTTCTTGAGATCCTGAGAGATACAACTCATTCACTTAGCATTGTGTTATTGAACAGCTGTAACAAAATAATAATAATATAGAATCATGATACTTCACCAGTAATAATTAACCAACCGGGTTTCTTCAATAGGGAAATAATGTAATAAAAAATACACATTGCTAAAGAGACTGGAAAACAAACACTTAATTTTTAAGACTGATTCTTGGAGATCAATTAAATTACAAGCAAACTACTGTTTTATGAGAGTTTTTCATTCCTAATTAAAAATTACCACTATTTTAACATATAAACAGTAGCATAATGTTGCATTTAAACATTCAGTTACTCTCTTCTAAGATGCAAAAAGCTTAAAAAAAAAAAACAAGTATGTATCAGCAACAAGTTAACCAATCATATATCAGGACGAGGCTACAACATGTAAAGATGTTCTATATGCAAGCATGCAACAAAACAGATGCATGCAGAACAAATATCCAAGATGCTTGTATGTTTACCTTTCTTCAGAAAAATAGATAAATAGATTCAGATGAAAGGAGGGAGAGGGAGAGAGAGAGAAACTCAGCTACTTGCATATTACTATTTTTCTTTTCACTGGAATTATATAGCTTTAGTGAAAAAATGCAAGTAAGTTTTTGCAATAGTTCTACCTACGTTCACAATGTATACCAGCAAGTATTTTACACATCTACAATATTTCTATTTACAAAGTTTACATGCAGATCCAAGCAAGGACTTTTGGGCCTCACAAGCTAGGTAGGCCTGTTCAGAATTCACCTCCCCCCACCCACTCCGTCTTCTCAAGTGGATTTTTTGTCTCAGATGATGGGAAATTGCTCGAAAATATTAGTTCCAACTAATGAAATGAGAAAAAAAGTTGATGAACCCTAGTCTCAGGGAATGATGGGTGATTTTATGCAACTCACTTGTGTAGAAAAGGATTTGAGTGCTTTTGGAAAACACAGTATAACGTTATATGGATCAAAATAGGGAGTAAAAGGCAAAAATAAAAAAATAAAGAGGAGGGGGTTGGAAAATGTTAAAATTTTATCTGCTTAGGGTTACAAATAATGAGCAGGACTTTAATTAGTGTACCCACAATAGTTACTGTGAACGACAATTAGTTAAATACGATTCTGTAGCACTGTAGCGATTACTTTCTTAGAAGGTATTTATTTATACTGCACTATCAAATTGCATTACACTTATTGCTGACTTAAGCTATGAATAGATTTTATCTATTTTTTTTAACTTTTCAGATAACTATTTTGAGAATGATGTCTAATCAGAGAATGTTTCAAAGTCAAGCGGTAAATGTTCCTGATCCTGAGAACAAACCACCAAGGAAACATTCTGATCTCAACTAACTAACCACAAGGTTAGCCACCAAGATCTTCCCAGTACCAACAACCAGCTTCCATCGGTGGATTCAAACTGCGGACAAATCACTAGGTGTTCCAGTATTTTCTGCACCTGAAACCTGTCCCTTAGTATACTGGAGATGCTGGAGAGAAATATAACAATCAGTTCTTTGCCCACAAAGCAGATGACAGCGATACCCATAAGACTAGGAAAAATTCTATGCTGCATTTTATATCTCACCATGAGAAACATTGAAGTTTTGCCAGAAATAAGAGCAGAAAAGTGATTCAGATGAGAAGAAAATCAAGTGCCAGTTACAGCTTCATCAACAGTCCGATACAAGTGCATCTGATGCCACAGAGGAGATAAAAGCCAGCAAGCTGCTCTCCAAAGAGAAGAGGAGGACAGCTACTTCTATCTGGATCAGCATGGCGACAGACCCGTGTCTAGTCATGACAAGGAGTTTGAGACCAAGGCACACATCACATCATAACGCTGGTAGACTAGAGGATGAAGATGCTTCACCTGCATTTTTCTGTTCTTGTTTCACTCATCCCTCTTTCTATCACTTCCCCTGTCCTAGTCTGCCAGCTGGGCAATGATGTGCTCTTATTTCTGACAAGACTTTCATGACTGACTCTCACAATGTAGTTGCCTGAAAAGATTAAATAATAAATATAAAATCTATTCACAGTAGCAGCTTAAGTCAACAATAACTACCTTCTAAGGCAGGGGTCGGCACGATACGGCCCGCGGGCCGGATCCGGCCCGCGAGGCACTCTCATCCGGCCCGCGGAGCCTTTCCGGAAAAATGACAAAATATTCAGTCCTTGAGAAATCATGGCTGTGTGTGCCTTTTATTTTTCAAGCGTTCTTGAGTGCTGCACGCGCTTGCAAGTGGGCGCTCAGACGTGTGAACACGTGTGCGATGCACGCACAAAATTGACAAGGCGCGCGCAGACTCAGGTGTTTTGTCCGAAAGCAGGTCAGGGTTACTATAAAATGGCGTCAGCGCACACGTTGATAACAGTCTGTCAGAGTTTTTGCGAGCGCGTTACGCATTAATTACTTGTCATCGGTAAGCTGTGTTAACTTGCAATTGTTAAGAAATCACTTAATTTATAGATGTAAAGTGGCAATAGAAACGATTTTTGGCAACTCATAACCATCCGGCCCGCGGACATGCGGCTAATTTTGAATCCGGCCCGCGAGCCGAAAAGGTTGCCGACCCCTGTTCTAAGGCATCAATACAGCATCACAGGATCATACTGCACCTATTATGGTGCACAGTAACTGGGGTGGGTACCCTAATTAATAAGAATGCCCTTATATCCCTAAGCAGGATCAAATTTTAACCCTTTATTGGCTATGATCCCCACCGTTTTATCCAATATAATGTCTACAATGTTTTCCAAAAACATCAATCATCTTAAGCATAAAAGAGCTGCATAAAAACATCTATCATTCCATAAGACTAGTTACGCCAAACTTCTCTCTCATTTCAGTAGTTAGAACTGTTATTATTGAACATTTTTCTATCACATGAGACAAGAAATGCACATATCCAAACCAGAAAATCATTCAGCAGGGTATGGAAAACAAAAAAACAATTAAATTCTCAACAGGCCTAATGCTAAGTAATCTAAGCTATCTTTTAACTTAATACATTGTTGCACACTGAAATAATATTAATCTGTCACTTCCTGAACACAGATTTAGATGAAAAAATTATAAAAAAAAAAAAAAAATCACATAAGTAACATCACTTGTATCTGAAAAGACATGCATTTTTTTTTTTTAAATTTTATTCACTGTAATACAAAATTGTGCTGTCTACCCTGAAGTTAACATTGAAAATTAAAAACAAGAAAACAAAAAAATACATGTACGCTACTATAATTAAGGAGAACGATAATACAAATCTCACAAACAAATAATTATCAACTCAGAATAATTGTTATACATCAAAATTCAGAGCTGTTCTTTTTCCCCTAATTAAAAAGATTTTTTTTTTGAAAAAAAAAAACAAACAAACAAAAGACACTTATAATGTTATAAGTATTCACTTGAAACATGAATTTTCAGTTACATTTAATCCCAGCAGTATTTATTAGGAATGTGATTTGAAAAATAAATTGATGCACACACAGACACACATTTTC
The DNA here is from genome assembly GCA_018389105.1 of Nautilus pompilius. NCBI lineage: Eukaryota > Metazoa > Mollusca > Cephalopoda > Nautilida > Nautilidae > Nautilus > Nautilus pompilius. Next base: position 215,234 of record JACATO010001023.1, read on the forward strand.
AATTAGCTAGAAACACTTTAAAGAATAACTTACCTAAATTATTTAAACATTTTTTTGTAAACCTAAACTTTCAATAGATTTTGGACATGTTTGGAACTCTCCTCCTGCCAAGGAGACCACAAGTAATTGTGCATGCTTGTCAGCTGTGATGGCTCAAAAACGTTTGAAAAACATAAAATGGAGAGTAGTCCCTGAAGTATGGATGATGAAAAAGGAAAAGGTACTCAACCCCTTTATGCATTTAATAATTTCTAAACTTCAGTGCACCTTAAACTCCACATATTACCTGTTTATCAGAGGCAGCTGGCGGCCCAATGGTTAGGCCACTGGTCTGCTATGGACAAGGGCATGAGCTTTATTCTTGGTTTGGTGCACCCCTCCCAGACAGTTTCTTCTCAATCTTCCCCAACTGGCCACTGGGATTTCTTCCAACATCTAAAACTGAGGAGATCCAGTAGGGATTTGCCCTGCCAAAGTTGGAAATACTGAATCCCTTGCAGTGCAGGACAGGCAATGCTATCTAGCAGATGACCACAGCACTATGCTCCTCCTCCCTTATGGAGTTGTCTCCAACATAGGTTGGTGTACAACACAACCCATTTGACGTAATAAGGGTTCAGGCACATAATCGTTAGGGAAGCTCTTATTTAAAAGAAAAGATTATGTTGAGAACATCAAAATATTTTTTTGCTGCTGCATGAAACACAATTCCAAACAGATAATATATATACTACAATACTGCAGTCATTAAATAAAACTGCCACAAATGAAAATTGTAATATATGTTTCTACCCACTTTTTAATGCAAATTTGTTCTGCAGAATAAAAAAAAAAACAGCTCTAATTTAAAATCATGCAAAATCAACAATAATCTTTTCCACCTAAAATATCCAAGGTGAGATAATCTTTAAAAATTTCAATCTATTAAGCTTTTTTTTCTTTTTAGATTAGAGTTATCTCTCTTTTAGGTGGCAAAGTCTTTCAAAAGAAAAATAATTTACTACATAATAATCCACTATTTAAAGCAAACTATAACAATTCATTGTAATTAAACAAACACATCTGACTAAAGAACTAAATTATTTTTTCTACTCATACTATTCCATCCAATTTACTGTGGAAATTTTAACAATCTAATAATGCAAAAAAATTATAATACATTTTCTTTTGGTGGAAATTCAGTAAATTAGTAAAGAACATGTAATATTTTAAGAATAAGGTAATCGTTCAGAAAACAAAAATAATTAAATAAATACAAAAAAGAAATCATAGCATCAACTTTATAATGTCAGTCAAAAGACTAAAATGATAAATTATATAGCAAATTTTAGAAGAGAGAAGAATTTAAAAAGCTTTAGCAGCCTTGTCTAAAATATAAACAAGAAGTTCTTCCTCTCCACTCCAAAGTTTCTTTTCATTGGCAAAAGTTCTCATCTTAAATTTTTCAAAATACACTAAGAGAAAAAAGTCTAATTTAAAAATTAAATACATAGAGATGTTCAATCAGAATATTGCAACCACAAGTCATAGGTAGCCATGTACCAATATTATGATTTGACAACTATTTAAATTTTTAAAAAAAATGAAATATTGGATGATAGAGTATTATAAACTTATCATTTATTGTGAATTAAATTTAATTACATTCTTTAAAATTAACATGTCTATTTTGTGATGTGTACTGCTCCTCAAAGAACAGAAAGTCTCTCCAAGAAAGTACCTGGTAATGATCAACTTCATCTGCTGACCTCATCAGGGTTCTTCTACCAAGAGATTGAGTCAGACAAAAGAAATGGGGAGGGACAACTCCAAACCATGTTCTTTGCACCTATTTTTTTGGTTAAGGCAAATGAAATTCCACAGACCATGTCAACATTCATCATGGACTGGAGTTGGTATTTGTTAAGGAGAGAGAACCTCGTGCTGAGGAAATAATAACTGAGAGTACAATAGAACAAAATAAATTTTATTATTTTTTAAAAGATTTGCTTAGTTCTCCATTGGAAAGCTCAATATACTAAAAATATATAATATCTTAGCTAGCATTAATCAGATGTGTTTCAAACAAAAAAACAACATAAGAAGCATGTCAAAAGAAAATGATAAGCAGTTCATGCAACAATTGTTTCATGTGACCTTAAAACCAGTTAGCAATACTTCCAGAGTTTATTCCAAAGAATTACAGAAACAATAAAAGCTCTAGTTGATCAGCAAACACCAACTTAAAATGGATAGAAATATTGTTATTTTAACGCAGACCATACAATGACACAGAACAATCACAAATACACCAAATCAGAAAAGCTAGTTTTAAGACTTTTCTAAAAGATAATGGCCAACAATACTCTTCCTTGCTTGCTTTTAGATCATAAGCAGCGTACTACACCGCAGAGTCTTATAGTTTCATAACTACCGAGAAATAATCTATGAAAGTATTGCTTTATAAACAAACAGCTTTTATTCTCCCTTATAAGGAAATAAGCTGATCAAGGAACAATTTCATTGAACAAAGACTTAAGTAAAACATCTTTGTCTAACCAAAGAATAAAACATAGGATTTTCGCATCTCTGATTTTAAATTTAACAAACAAACATAACACCCAACCCATCTCCAGCCAGCTAAAATACGCATAAAGATATTGAACAAAAATTAAGAAAACTAGAAAATAACAATAAGAAGATTCTTTAACCAGGAAAACTTAATTTAAGATAATGTAGATTGTTTTCAAGCAATGCAACAATGTTATTAAGCTACATTTTCTTTTATTTTCTAAACGGATAGTTGTAAAATCAATGCAAACAGGAAATTCACGTACTCTTGTAAATGACGAGTAATATTTGGGTAAGGTTTTGCGCTAATATGGTTACCAGGTTATGAAAATGTTAATATTTCTAAACACACACACTCTAGATCGCTATTTCTTAAGCAAACATTTAAAATCCAGACATTTCTTAGATAATTTTCAATTGCAGTTTAAGTGTAGCCTAAAGTTAGAGCAGGGAGATTCCTAACTTTCTGGAGACAGAGATCATATTATGTTCATATATGGCAGCACACCTGGATGCTTTATAAATTGTAATTTTAACGACTTTCGCTGACATGAGATAGCTGAACACCAACAGTGAAAGAGAGACACTCTAATAAGTATAAACAATGCTGCAGTAAAACTGATCAGAAAATATTTAGTTTATTCACTTTCACTGTTTTCTTAACTAAAAACTTTCATGCTGTTCTTTCTATTTGTCTCGTTTTACATTTTTTAAGTAATCCCCTTTACAGACTTAAAGAGCTGTGTTTCGTTTATTTTTACATTAAAGACCATAAAAATTTTTTTAATTTATTCAATGTAAAAAAAAATAAACAAAATGTGAGTGTGGAACTTATTTTCACAAACACAGGTTTTTTCACTCTTACCATCAAAACTAAATGACCATACACATTTCACCAACACATTCGATGCAATTTAATAAAATGGCATTTAAAATTATACATACCAGGACAGGATCAAGAACAGGGTAGATTGAATCAACAAAGATGTCCCACCACAGCTGTAGAAAGTTCTGGTCAAAGCTGCTACCTGGCAGAGGAGTAACTTTATGAGTCAAGGGGTCAAACGTATGTTGCCATGGCTTTATTGGACCAATAAAATGAACTATTTTTATATTGTCTCGAAATCTGAAATGAAATTGTTACACAGAGTTTAACAGTTTGTTGATGCTGAAGTCTGGCATTGCTTTTTTTTTTTCTCTTTTAAATGAAGTTTTAGTGATTAATAAAACAACATTTTTAAAGCTATATAACAGTAATAAAATCACATCTGCTATTTTCACAATTTTTTTTTTAAAAAAAAAAAAATAATTTTCAAAAACAAGGAAAACATTTGAAGTCAATTACTGCATTCAGTTGACTGATGCAGCAGTTCAGGAATGTATATGGTACAAAAACCAAACTAATCTGCAACCTATACCATTTATTAATGTCCAGTACTATAGTAGGTTCAACAAAATAAATTCAGTTAAAAGTTTTAAATTTTAAATTGTCTAGATTATGTAATTGTACAGAGCAAATAGTGATGGACTATAATTTGAAAGCTGAGCTTGAAAGGGTCAAGTTAAATGCTTATTTCTGATTGGTCAACCCAAACATATAGGTTAGTAATACGGTTAGTCTCAAGATGCCAATACAAGAGAAGTTATAAATAAAAAGTGATCTTGACTGTAAACAAAACACTATCACTAAGATGAAATAAGAGATGTTAGGCAGAACACACAGACATGGCAAACATCCAGGATAGAAGCATTCATAGCTGAGCCTGTCACTTCAGGCATTCTGGAGACATCATGGTCTCAACCCTAACTCCCTGTTATACAACATTACATTTATGGTTAAAATCTTGTGCACTGGTACCTTTATGATTGAACAACTTTTCTAAAAAGTTTTCTGATTTCTTTAAAAATCAGTGCTGACAAGTAGATTTTATTTAGATATGAACTAACTCTTCCCTAAATCAAAATCAGACAACAATACACCTTTTCACACACACACACACACACACACACACACACACACACACACACACACACACACAAATCAAAATACAATAGGAATACAGTACATTCATTAAAGTAAAAATGATTTATTTCTGAAGCTAAAAAAAACAACAACAATTGAAAGTGAATAGTACAATGGGATTACATTCATGAATTATTTCCTCTTGCACTTAAATTTAGCTCCTCTTTAGAAAAATGAAAACACTTCTTCTAGTTATTTCTTGTGCCCAGTGAGTGCTCATATTTGTTCCATTTTTTTCTTTTTTTTCATGGATTATTTTTTAACTATTCATCTGTTTTTTTTTTTTTTGGAATTCTGTATGCTACTGTTCAATATCACTCTTTAGCAAGGGTCATCCTCATAAACCCAGTCATTTTTCAAACTGTCTCTCTCATAAAAATTCTCCTGTTATAGAATAACGCCATCTTGCGATTTTCTTAGCCAAGGAAGGAAAAAAAGAGGGGCATTCCATGTCTCTGGAAAAGTGATATTCTCTACTCCTCCTAATTTCTTCTTTCCTTTTTATACAACGAATGAGGAAAACTAAGGAACATTATCTCAGGCCAGTTTGGCACTCAATACTAATGCAACGGGTGAGTTTACAGAGTTAATCTAACCAATTATCGGCACATCTGTAAGGCTTTTGTTTCCTTCAGAATAGGGAGATCCTGTATCCTCTTAATGGATGAACGCCTCGTCTTCTCACTAAAAGCTAAGCTTAGAATGTTCAAGAGTTTAAAAAAATAATATAATGCAATACAAATATTACGTGTTTACAATCTGGGCTCCAATTATCCTGCGAAAGGAGAAAGAGCGTCAAGCAGCCTGTGAAATTCAGTGCAAACTCTCCATTTATTGCTCAAGTTAAGAATAAACGATACAACAAAACAATGGGTATAAATGCCATTTGTTTCTGTCTCAAAAGTCTGAAGCAAGGAAAGGGGTTTATGAAAACGAAACGCCAAAAAAAAATATACATAGATTTTTAAAAACATTCTTTAAATATTTAATAGAAAAGTAGCCTAATTACTAAAAACAAAATATATAATTAAAAAAATTCATTCAAAACAGAAATGTTTAGTGATTCTCAATTTAATTTTCTAAAGTGTTGAGCAAACTCCAAAAGGACACCATTCAAGTTCATTCTAAACAACGAAACTAAAGGAAATTATCCATATGTAGATTTTTAAATTTTAAAACCAGCTCATCTAAATGTCAAGATAAAGTTCCCATTAACTTACTGGTTTTCAAACTTTGACAGAATCTAGACAAGAATAACAAATCTGAACTGTAAAAGACAGAAGTGGGAGGGAAAAAAAATTCATGCAAACAACAACAACAAAGAACAAACAGTACTCTCCTAAGGCGAAGGTATAGGGCACCAAATGTCTAATGAAACCCAGTGATTTATTCACATTTTTTTTGGCCAGAAGTGCTTTTACCAATAAAACACACGAAATTTCCAATAAGTCTAGTAAGCCCAATGACTATTTCACCCTTTTTTTTTTTTTCGAAAAAAATTAATATTTGTGGCAGTGAAAATGTAAATAAATGACAAGCTTGGCCTAACAACTTACTTATTGAATGCAGGGAGGTAACTGTAAAATGCTTGAGATACCATGTTGTAGGTGAAGGGCAAATGTCGAGCAATATCTTTAGTGGGCCAGTCACTGAAGAACATATTTAATAAACCTTGGTCACCACCTGCAAAAATGATTAGAAATCAAAATTAAGTGAACCATGGACATAACAGTTGTCAACATCACAAATCAGTAGAGTGGGTCTGTGTAAGAGAGACCTGTGTGTGTAAAACCATAGCCTAGTTGTGTGTGTGTGAATAGTTGGAGATAAAGATTCAATAAGATTACTCCATCAGCTACAATTTTGTTTATTCAATCTTCAATTCTTTAGTGAAATCTATAAAGTAAAAAAAAAAAAAAAGGTGACCTCCAAAGGAAAAGCTATAGAGTTGTAGCATGATTATATCTCATGCTTAAGTGCCAGTAGTACAATATTATAAGGAATGGCTTGATTTACCTACTCAAATCATATTTTATAATGTTGAATTGACCTTACAGGAAGAGCTGTGATGTACTTGTATTTTCATTAAATAAAAAATGCAGTAAAGTTAATTTATTAGATAACACAATAATTTCAAGAAATGTTTGCTTGCATGAGACAACACATTATGTGGGTTAACAAATTTATAAGCAAATGTATTGAATTTTCACAAACATATAAGTTGTTGTTGTTTTTACATACACTGATGTCTACAAAAGAGAGAATCTTAGTGAAAGAGTGTAGTGACATTTGTCCACTAAGCATTGCTAATCCTACGCCACAAGGGGATCCAGGTAAATCCTAATTTGGCAGGAAAATATCTACTAGTAATCTTCATCTTTTAGGTGAGAGGAAAAAGGTTGGAGTCCAAACAAAACCCACACAACTAGCTGGTAAAGAAAAGGGAGAAGGAACCATGGCCATTCCTGACCAGAACTCAAACTTAGGCCCTCTACCAATGAACCATCATGCCACCCTACAGGTCATGGCAGAATAAAGCTACAGTAACTAAAATAACTATGTTACTTTCTCATCTGATGTGAAAATTTATCCTGTTTAAACTGTAACATGTGGTAACTTCATGTACACAGTTTTATTTGTAAATAAGATAAATTCTGTACCTATAACAGGCAAAAATTAGCAGCTTACTCAACAAACTTACCAAAACAAGTTACTACAAACAGACTTCCAATAAAAATTGACAAAACTGATTAAACCACCTATCTATATTAAAAAAAAAAAAAACAAATAGGAAACAAACAGAGTATACTAAATACCCAATCAATAATATTACAGCAAATTTCTAAAATGTCTGTGTAGAGATTAAAAAATATATGTGGAAAAATTCCAAATAAAAACAAGTTTTTAAATTTTAATGTATCGGTTGTCAGTATCAAGCAGAGTGTATAAATGTTTCGTATTCAATCCATACAGATGTCATGGTTATAAATACAGAAAGAGAGTACCATCAAATGTTCCTTTTGAGCCAGCAAACTCCAGTAACGAGGCATAAGTCTTCTCACTGGGAGTAAAGACAAACACTCCTGAGTTGAAGCAGTCCGGCCAGCCAGGGTCAGGAGCAGCTGATAGTTCCTCTCTGTCAAAAAGGTCATCTACATTTTGAATCACCTATTACGGCAAAAATAAAATGACTTCTTTTTATTTGAGAGAGACAGGGTCAGTCAACTCTACTAAGAATTTAATGCTACAGACGTCTTGGATAACAAAGTACAGGTCTAAACTTAACATTTATCTTCATGCAGAAGAAAGTTGTTTTCATGAGCATGTTTACAATGTTCTTCATGAAACTGTCCGTCTAAATACTCCAGATTAAATGACAGGTATATTTATATTCCAAAGTCTCTTTAACCATTAGTGAAAGTGATGCATCATACGGCAGCCAAAGGGTGATTATATTTGCATTAATCAACAGTTCGTAAGAAAGACCTGAAATGCTGCCCTCCGCCCAATTTCATTTTATTGCAGCAAATAAAACAACTAGAAAATAACCTTACTCACCAGTGCATCAGCATCTAAGAAGACGCCTTTCTTGAACTGCGTCAGCCTCCAGCAATGAAATTTAGAGAATGTGACATTGAGGCCCGGACGACCAAGAAGCTGGAGATTTTGGTAGTCAGTACTAGAAAGAATATCCACCTCCTGGACAATATCAAAGATTCTGCGCAAATTTTTCCTGAAACACACAATAAACCAACTTAGTTTTGTAAGCACAACATTTATTTCAGTCTGTAACAAATAATAATATTAGAGTTTTTTTCTTTTGTAGAAAAAAAAACTCAAAACTCTTGTTACAAAGAGAAAAGTCCATCTTCATTAGCAGATAGGAAGGGGGTTAGTTACTTACACATGCATGTCACTGGTACAGGATAGAAAGCTTTCAGTAAGAATTCCTCAGCAATATCTATAGAGCAGCATACAGATTTTTAAATACAACAACATCGATCCAAGTATAGTTACATAAATATCAGCATATGGCTTAGAAAATCTTTCCATGTTAAGTTTATTTAACTTTTATTCCATCAAAATATCTTCCTTTATGCTTGTGGAATAATTGTTTCATTGGTGAATCCAGTTATGATTGCCACAGTCAGAGAGAGAGAGAGAGAGAGAGAGAGAGATGATGACAACGTCAGTACAGTGTGTCCCCCATGCTTGTATTTATTTTCAGCAATTAAAAAAAAACTATCCTCAAGGTCACACAAAGCCAAGGACATTCATAACTGTTTTAATGATTTACAACTTTATTAAAAGAATTCGTTGGTTTTTTGCCCCCCCCCAACTCACTAACCAGTTGCAAGAACACAGGTAACTCTCAAGTTTTCAGATGCTGTGCCAAGACCAAGACAATACAGGGTGCAAATTCCAACACTAAATAAGGCTTTGGACTACAGGAATTTTACAATGGGAACCAATCAGCACCTGGTGAGGCAGTAACATTCTTCAATACATTCTGCAATCATTACTGTACACAATAACATGTGATATTTAAATTACATAAGACAGACTGTTTTGCACAAGTTATATCCATGTTAAAAATAATCTGGCTCTCAAACAAGGATATAAAATCATCCTTCAGGCTTCAAATATATATATTTTTGCAAATATTATAGCAATTTAATCTAAGTTGTGCACTTTACTAATTTGTGCATAATTTGAGATTTTAAAATCTACAACCTACCAGGTGATCATCATATAAAGATGTACCCACCTAATGTTTATCTTCAAAGAATATACGAACATAAAAATTAATTTAAAATACATAGGTTGTAATTAATTATAAATTTACATAAACATGTTTGGTATGGAATAAAGGTATGATTATCATTAAAACTTCCTCCCTTAAGACCAATTTCATCAAACACTGCAGTTATCAGCAAAAGAGGAGGAATTTTCTCTGTGTATTAAACCTAATTACTAACCAATGCTAAAAGAGAATTTACAAAACAAGAGATGCTTTCAAATTGTTTACCCACTTAATATTAGCAAACACCTCCATCTTCAGTTTAAGTTTTTTCTTTTGATTTATATATACATGAGCATATAATTCAAAGAATAAAATAATGAAAATAAATAGATTTGCCTATCTTTAACTGGTACTGTAAATTTAAACAAATAAGGTAGATTTCAGAATGACGATATGCTAAATATAATTATTTATATCTAGCACATGATAAAATATAAATCAATCTAGAATAAGAGTCAGTTGAACTTCTGCTGAAAAAAGCTCAAGTATTAAGCACTCAAATAAGCAGCTACAGTGAACTGTCTAAACTAACATTTATTTTTTGTCTCATCAGCAGACACTGGTTACCATCATCTGAGTAATCAACCTCAAATTCCAAATTCTGGCACTCAGATGTAGTTCCCAAATACTATTTTATATAGAAAATACCTTTTTGTAACATTGTTGGTTTACTGTGATCTTGAAACATTTAAAGTGTATCTGATTGACAGCTGAATCAAAGCAGATAAATAACTGTGGAATTATGGAATGTTCACTACCATGTACCTGGTAACAGGAATGGTCAGAGAACAATGAGTTAACACAAGTTATCTTTGAAATTCATCATTGACTCTGCAGCTATATTTACAGACTATCTTGTTACAATGTTATAGCATGCAATAAACAAGTGTATATATAAGTGATATATTTCAGGTTGAGGGAGGCCAGCTCCTGTGTTATGTGACTGGCTATGTCATTAAGTCCAACAGCTTCAGTTCTTGTTCTTATTACAAACGGTGTTTTGTCAATGATTTCATTAATTCTGTAAAGATGCCATTTCAACCATTAAAACGTGCTATGAGAGAGCTAGAAGGCTACAATCAGCTGCCTTGGCCCACAACTAGCTGATAAACATAGAATTGGTTGTGTTACTGTGTCCGACATCATTAAAAGGAGAAAGTTGTTTTTTTTTTTAAATTTCTGAAGATAATACAAGTAGTCAGAAGAGGAGATTGTAGCAGTTTTGTTTGAAGATTTAAACCAACTTGCCCATTAATGGTTTCAAAAAAGCCAAAGGACAATTTCTAGCTCTGGTCCAATACAAAGGGAGAAAGTTCAACGTCTTGCTGAAGAGCTAAAAATTACCAGTTTCAGGGCATCAGAAGGTTGGCTGATGTAAAAAGAATCACTGTAATATAAAGCAGCTCTAGGTTAGTAGTGAAAGTGCAGCCAGCAGTCGATCAACATGCCATTGATTTCAAATTCCGCCTACTTGTTACCATGGAAAGCCATGCTCCAAAGACATTTTCAATTGCAATGAAACTGTTTTTTTTTTTGTTTTTTTTTTTTAGAGTTTAGCCTGATAGGACACTGAAAATTTTCCACAGAGAGATGGCCCATGTTATTGTCCTACTGCGCAACTAGAGAAAAATTCAAGGACCCTCATGATTGGTAAATCTATGCAACCATATTGTTCGAAAATATTAAAGCAGAGTCCCTTTCTATCATGTGGAGAGCCAATCATAAATCATGGATGACTACAAGTCTGTTATTAAACAGACAAATGAAAATCCAGAGACAAAAATTCCTTTGTTCACAAAAAATGCAGCTTGTCATTGTTGCAAACTTAGGTTGAGCAACACTGAGGTTAAATTCCTGCCTACCAATACAACTCAACTTTTCCAATCATTTGAGCATTTAAACCAAGATATCACCACCACATGGTCACGCCACTGATTTCCAGGAATAAAGATTCTTCAGAGTTTGATGCAGTTAATTAGATAGTAAAATCTGACAAGAAACAATGAAGCAAACAATCAGCAAATGTTTCCATGACTGCAGCTTTCCAGACAGTGCCTACAAAATTGATGTCAATGACGACAATGAAGACTGGATTTCAGATGTGATTTCAACACTTAACCTGAAGAATCAGTTACATTTGTCAATTGTGAAAATAACATTCCAGCAAAAATCTCAATGAAGACGGCAGTGGCCTCCCATCATGAGACAACTTGATTCCAACTAATGCTTAACTGACTTGCTGGCATTAATCATTTTGCAACAACGAAAAGAAACTTGGCTGCTAGAATCCTTCCAGAACTTCGAAGCAATAACCGAGAAATTTGCCCTAGCCTAAAAAAAATGACCCAAATGTATTCTGCAATGACTGATTTCAACTGTAAAATGTAAATCAATCAAACATTTGCTTTTTGTTGTCTATCTTTTGTCTATGACATGAAGAAACAAGCATTCAAATAGCTAATGAATTAGCTCTATTTCCTTTCTGCATTATGTTAATTACAGTTAACTTCATTAGGAAAGATAACCCATTCCAGAGTATTCAACACTCTCACTAGCCCAACATTTTCTTGTAGTCCTTTAGACAGAGTCCACTGCATGTGTATTTTTTCTCTCTCTATTTACATCTAATAGTTTCTCTTTGTACTGTTGTGTTACATCTGCAGCACCAAAATGACGTTTTGTTGGGAAAAAAACTAAAGGTGGAAACTCAGGTTTTCTCATTTTACTGACAAATAAAAGCCTCACTTATTCAGACTTTTAAATGATCCATCCTTTTCTGTTAGCTAATGACCCGTTTTACTTTGGAGGTTTACGGTAAGACTATGTATATGAGTTGTTTCTCAGACCTTCACCAGCCTTTCTTCCTCCTCTTAATTCAGGCCAGAATTATAAAAATTCTGAGAAATTGTATTTTTAGTTAAGCACCAGCATACAAAAATGACAGCTAGTTTTATATCAGTACTATTCATTAAAACCATGTTAGTTACCATTTTTTGTCTCTCGCTCTCTATCACATCCCATATTTCATACACAAAACAATTTACTGATGCATAGATTATGTATATTAGAGTATGACTTAAGAAATTTATATGTTAAAAAAGTTCATTATCAAAATTTTTTCATGCAACCTTTTCCTCAAAATATCATCATCTCATCTCACATATGCTTGTTGCATTTTGTTGATGAGTGCACTATCATGTCCATTAAATTCTATTATAATAAAAATTAAAATGAAGTAACAATTTCAATGTCTTTTCTAATAATACTTGAAAACTAACAAAATTAGCAAAAATTGTTCCTTACCAACTTTTTAAAAAATGTTATTTTACCATAGAAATATAGTTTACTCATAAATTGATGAAACCGAAAGTTGGAAAAATGATAATTTTAAAAATACACCATTTGGGGAACATTCATTATTTTCAGAGAAAGATTGATTTACTTAATTTTTTATTGTTGTTCAAGTGTCTTCATTTAATATTTTAATTTTTCAACTGTTAGATTTCTTGGGAAGTATTTTTCCCCACAGTTCATAATCTTGGGGACTTTACAAGTAGTAAGTACTGAAAAGTAGTACAATTGTTCCATAAAGTCAAATCTTAGCATCAGCAAGTCAGTCTACAGTAGGAAATGTTTATGTGAACAGACTTCCCCCAGGAATGCAGAGTAGCTAAGGATCATCTTACAAAAGACACGTTGTCAACAAATAAAGCCACAACAACTGCTAACTAAAGTAGTAGTAACATGATTTTAACAAAAAAGAATGGAAAAAAAATTATCATTAGAGAGGATACTTTGGATAACAGGCCAACAGACAGAAAATAATATCATCCCAACAAACAAGATACTTTCTCGACCTGAGTAGTGCACAGACAGAAGAATCTGAAAAACTTCCTTCTGGCAGCAGCATCAGTAGCAGATACTCCCTTAAAACCAGGACTATTTTTATCTTAATGTTCCTTGTAACTAAATCAGGCCCAACAGATTACATTCCATATACACAAAAAAGAAGTAATAAATTCCAATTAACAGTGACTTCACAAACAAGTTAACAGTGGCACTACTACTTAATGATAACTAATTGCCGCTAATTTTAAAAAAAAAAAATCAAACCAAAGTTTTGTTAAACATTTTGCATATCTAAAGGATACCAACTTCCTGTTATTATACGCCTCCTAAAACGACATCAGGTTTCCAAAACACTTTTCTTTTTCTATAGTGAACCCTAAATGGTAACTTACAACAGCGCAGAGCCCAAAATGTTTAATTTTGGTAGCAGTGTTTTGTCTCTTTTCTGATGATTTAATTGGGTGACTATATATCAAAGTGAGAGCAATGGAAGATAACCCAACTGTCGTTTTTAAAAGTTTGATCCTTGGAATATCAGTGAGAGTTTGTTTTTCTTTCTTTCTTTTACATCGGTGTGCGTGTAGAAAAGGGAAAACTACAGAGTACAAAGTTTTCTAGAACCTAATGCAAGCCAAAACATTTTTATTCACTATTTTAAACAGTAAAAAGCAGCAAATTATGTATTTTTTCTTTTATGATTTAGATTATGATTAAAAGCTGAGAAATAATTAGAAGACTCTCAAATTTAATTTTTATTTGCTTTTAGAAAGTTGTAGAAAACGTTATTCAAGTAAATGAATCAGTGATGCTTCATCATACATTATATAAAGTTACTCCAGTGTGTTACTAGCACAATCAGTAGACCTGAACAATGATAAAAGCCAAGTTAATAATACTTTTGATACCATACAATCAGTTGCAATCTCAGCAAGTAACCATTCACCATAACTTCAAAAATGTTTCCATCCATCATTAATATACTACCACCAACTTGTAAAACCAGAAGGTCAAAATCATTAGCATTGTCCGTAAGTTAATTAAAAACTGTACATAACTCATAAATATCAAGATGCTTAAACTTGTTAAAGATATTCACAGAGACCTTCCCAGGCCCTGCAGTTAAAGTTAACTTTTGAACAGTTACTGAAGTCATCTTGAAGTTTTGAGCCATGTAGAAGAGGGTTACCCTTTTCTTTTTTGTTTTTCTTAAATTTTATTTTAGTAGATAAACTTCCATAAATTATCCACCAGAGAGTATCAACATACTGGTGAAGCTGCTGTATACAACTTGTCTCACTGGCTATGGGTGGGCTTCAATAAACAAGGACTGGAACTTTTATTTGTAGCTGCTTACACGTCATCTGTTATTTTCCTTCACAATATAAATTTTAAAAAAAAATAAATAAAAATTTACCTTAAACCATCCGAAACATCTGACGTTATGAGTACAACCAATTGTCTTTTGGTTCCTGTTTTTCTCAATGACTGTCCCAACACAAGACAACCGACAACATAGGTATCATTTGTTGCCAGGGTCACAT
>JACATO010001023.1:235000-434188 GCA_018389105.1 Nautilus pompilius
AACTACTGTTTGCTTTGAAGGTAGTTAATGAATTATTTCTGAGAGCTGATGCACAGCAAAGTAGAAAATAATCAGTGATAACTGCCAAACTAGTTCAGCTTCTCAGACTAGTCTACCTATGCTACCATTTAGTTTGATATTTTCATTGTTTTTGAATTGCCATTAATAAACTACTTGATGCTTAAATTAACTTTTATATAAGGAATTTAGACATTACTTGGCAGTTCATTAGAAATGCATCGTGTATACCAATAGCTATTAAAATGGCTAAATCTGATAGTGTGGTGGTCCAGTTGGTTATGTTACTAGACTAAAGTTGAAGATCTGAGTCAGGACCAGCTCCATTTGGTGTATCTCCCTTAGGTGGTTTTCTTCTTACTTTTCACTAACTGAGGAGGGCAGTTTTCCCTGAAAATGAAGGGGTCTAGTAGGGACTTTTGATAGGTTTGCTCACCATACTGGCAGCACTTAAACATATTTGATCATCTTGGAAGGACCTGGTTTCTTCCCATTCATCCCTCCCACGTACTATTTTGGCCAAGAGTAATGATGAGACATCTTGTCGTTGCTCATATATAGTAACAGAGAGATGTGTGTGCTACCTCGTGATAATGTGGGAATACAAGTGTTTCTTTCCTTTCTTACTGACAATTTTGGCAAAATCTGTTTTGTATTTCAAATTTAAAAAAGGAAATTTAAATTTTAAGAAGTCAACTGATATTGACTGGCCACTAGCAGATATTTTTATCTCTTGTTAATTTAATATGGTCTAAAGTTTTGCTTTTCAAGCTCTGCAGAATTTCTCATCTTGAATTGTGATTTTAAGGGATCCATTTACCTTTTATTAAAATTATTGGGATCCATGGAGTGTCTGAGAGATATGAATTCTGAGGCAGAACCTTCAGTCTTTGGTTGGCATTTAGGGTTCTTTTTAAAATTAATTGAAGACCTGTTTTGTTAAATATAATATTTTAAAATTATGGTCATTTGTATTAGGGTCGTTACAAAAGTTGTCGGTTTTTATATTAGGATTCATTTTTAGCCTGTTTGTGAAGGTGTGTGTAGATAAGTTATATACCGTTCTGTAGCGTGAGCTTTGGCACGCATTATGCAAATCCTACCTTTTTAAAAATCATAAAACAGATATTTGTTTCAGGGTTTTGAGTGAAACAGAGAAAGGTTTTCCGTGCCATTTTGCTTCACGAGATCAAACCAGGCCACAAAGAGAGCGAGGCGACCCGTAACATTAAGGAGGCGGGAGGCGAGGAGACGGCGAATGAGCGGACAGTACAGCGATGGTTTGTAAAGTTTCGATCAGGAGATGTGAGCCTCGAGGATAAGGAAGGTAGCGGACATCCTTCCAGCTGTGATGACGACCGTCTGAAAGCTTCAGTTGAAGCTGATCCAAGAAAAATAGTGCAAGAAATTGATGGAGAACTTGATGTCAGCACTGCAACTGTTTCCTGGCATCTTGACGCAATCAGCCAGGTGTAAAAGCTCGACAAGTGGGTGCCTCGCGAGTGGAATGAACAACAACAAAAATCATCGATTGGAGATCTGCTCTTCGCTTGTCATAAAAAACAAAAATTACCGATTTCTTGACCGAATCATTAGGTGTGATGAAAAATGGATCACAAACGATCAGCACAGTGGCTCGACAGAGACAAGGCGCCTAATCACATCCCAAAACCCAGCCTCCACCCAAAGAAGGTCATGGTCACTGTCTGGTGGAATGCAACTGGTGTCATCCACTATAACTTCTTGCAACCTGGCGAAACCATCACAGCTGAAAGGTGCTGTTTTGAATTAACCGTTGTTCATCAGAAACTCTCCCAACGACAGCCACCATTGGTGGATCGAAGAGGTCCCATCCTGCTCCACGTCAATGCTCATCCTCATGTTGCAAAAGTGACTCTTCAGAAACTGCACCCGTTGGGGTACGAAGTTCTCCCTCACCCAGCCTATTCACCAGACCTCTCTCCCACAGACTACCACCTTTTCAAACGCCTCGACAGCTTCCTCCGTCAACCAAGCAGCAATTGAAACTGCAAGAAATCCAGATTTTTTCAAAATGGTATAAATGTGCTTGTAACTCGTTGGCAGAAGTGTATCAATTGTAATGGAACTGACTCTGATTAATAAACTTCATGTTCAGTAACGATATGAAGTCTCGTTGTTGCAGCAAAAAAACTGACAAAGCTTTTGTAGTAACCTAATAGTTGAGCATGGAGTCTTTCTCAACTTATATGATATTCAAACTTGTTTCAACTTCCATAAACTTAGTCCACTTCAGTATATAGTATGAGACAGAAGTTTATTATTTTTGTCTGTATGGAGGAGGTTTTGAGCTAGGGATTTTGAAATTAAGTCCATTTGAAACAGCATTGATGTTACGGTATCTGCCAGGTTTAATTTGAGCATCCCTATTATTATTATTATTATTATCATCATCATCATCATCATCATCATCATTATTATTATTATTATTATTATAAATCGTTTATATTACAGAGAAAATGGACCCTATTATTATCATCATCATCATCATCATCATCATCATCATCATTATTATTTTTATTATTATTATAAATCATTTGTTTATATTACAGAGAAAATGGAAAAAAAGAATCATCATTGGGTTGAAGATTTGTACCCTCCGTTGTTTACATATGCTGTAGAAGAGCACATGAATTGGAATTTTAATGAAAGTGAAAATGGACGTCCAAAGAGATTTTCTCGCCTGGACGCTGAAGACATAAGAAACATCTATGAGCGGGTCAGAATCCTGGAAGCAGCTGAGAAACAAGTGCAGGTTTCAGGAGAAATCAAAGACAAAGCAGGTACAAGTTACCATTTTCAGTGCTTTTTGTGTGAAACAAGTTCTAGGTGCAAATAGTAGGGAATTCTTTGTCATTGCTCTTAAATTGCAGACAGAAGAAAATGGGTGATTTTGAAAGGTTCATAAAGGACGGATTACTCTTAAAGCTAAAAAAAATCTAAATGCTTGAGGACAGACTTTGTAGCAGCCTGGGTGGCATCGGTCATCTGGTCACTTTGTTTCCCATCAGGAAACTCGAGAAAATTACCCTTATAATAAAAGACTGCTTGACCATCTGAAATGACAGCCATGTTTCAAGATAGCTTTCAATGAATACATTGGGATTCTGTGTATTGATTCTTGTTGGAAAATCCTTAGCTTAACCCTCTCCTCCTCATATACCATATCAGTTTTTACCTTACTTATGCCATCCCAGCCTAGAAGCACTAGTTAGTATTTGTATTGAACTGGCTGTAGATTTATTGTACACACTTGTAATGCAAAACAGGTGGGATTGGTGCAATTTGTCATTACAAAGGGCTACATTAATGAGAATGGTATTGTGTGTCACAGACCCCATGGCTCATCCTATGCTGAATAAAACAGATTTGAATGGTAGTTGGGTGATTGCCCCACAGACGGTATATAGAGGGTTAAAGTTTGTTCGGTAGTTACTCAGTAAACTGGAAATGTACAGAATACCAAACAAGGTCCTGTTTGTCCTTAATTAAGTAAACATTCACACAATGCAATGCTTTTAAAGCTAAAGTTAAAATGGCTAATTGTGTAATCTGAATCCATCTGCTGATGATTTAGAAAACCTTCCCACAATCTGGAAGGACAATTGTTTAATTTCTCGTTTGCGATATTTAGAAAAATAAAGATGTGCGAGAGAATCAGAATAACTTTTAAAACTCGCCTCTCTGACTTGTTATGGAAATATTTAAGCTGTTGGATTTGTTTTGTTGATGCCGCTATATAAGCTAGGAAAATAGGTTCATTTTATCCAAGGTCACGTTAACACTTTTCAACGATTGAAGACAGATTCTGGTGATTATTTTTTTCCCACCTGTATGATGTCCCACTAACACTTCCATGTTTTCACATTCAACACAGAACTCAGCCAACAGTTGGTTTGGTAACAGAATGCCTCAAGCAGCAGTGGAACCTAAAACAATTTTTTAAGATTAAGCCTTTTCATATAGCCTCATCACACAGCATCATGTTATAAAAAACAATTCTCTTATGTCATAAGTGAACAGCCAAATTAAATTTGATCATTTTATTTTTATTTTTTTACACTAACACCATTCAATGGAGAACATACAAAATGGGCAAGGTGTACTGCTCATTATATAAGCAAAGAAAACATATTGTTAAATGAATGAGAGATACTTATTAAATAATAAAATTATTGATTCAGCAGTTATGAAACTGTAAAAACATATTGTGTTATAGTTACTTATTTTATTTAAAATCTTTCAATTATATTGTACTAAAGATGAATTTATTATTGCACGAGTAAATATATAAAAACTGATTTCTGTATGTAGAACTTGTGTAATCAGACGGATTCTTGTGGTTTGAATTTGAAACTGAAGGTAGCTTTGTGATGGTACCATACTGAAACCATGGAGAATCAACATGATTATAATAATGCTAACTACATTAAAAAATAATTAATATCATTAATATATATATATATATATAAAAGGTTGATACCATTATGTATGGAGTAAATTGACTTATTGTAAGCATTTTGTTGATATTATAAACTCTTATGCTTAGCAAAGTGTTGTTTTTAGTTGTGTATATGTGAACAGGTGATGAGTGCAACTTGATAAGCAAGTAGTGATGAAGAAGAGGTTTTCCCAGACCATAGTATTCTTAAGAGAAATTATGAGCTAGACTTCCATGTACTATGTAAACAAAGGGTTAGATTACCTAAATAAAATCAGGCTACTTGAGGAGATGGGAAGGAAAAAATGTCTGGTCTCTGATGGAACATCTGTACTATCATTGAGGCCAGTCTTAAAAACAAATTTACCCAGCTTATATTCTTTTTCTGGTGAAAAAAAAACAAAAACAACAGTAGTTTACTGTTATATGCAGCATTGAGATTGTAGATAATAATAATAATAATTTTCTGATTGAAGTGAATTTATCATAAAACAGCTTATATGGAAATGTTGCCTGGACTATTAATTTTCTGGTAGATTAAGCACCTTGATTACAGGAAATAAGCGAAGCAAGCCAGAACATCTGAAAACCATATCGGTACAATCTTTTGATGAGAGGCTATAAAGCTTACATTAACTTAGATTGCAGACTTTTTACTTACCCTACCTAGCTTGAGTAGAAAGCAAAAATCTTTTCAATTTTGAAAAGTTATATTGTTAGTTTGAAGATGCCCGCTACTCTCCATTACTGTAGTCTTATTACAGATTATGGGAGAACTGGATAAAATATGGAGCGGAGTTTGTACCGGCCACTGATAGTAGTATACCTGCATATTAAAGAATACAGGTTTAATTATAATAGATAATCCCTTTATCAAGATCAGAGAGATTTGTTTTTGATGATTCTCCTAATATGGCATAAACACTTAACAGAAATGCAGTAAAGAAGGATATCTCCCAAGAAACCATGGAACATGGGATAAAGAGCAAGTTTTTTTTTTTTTCTAACTAACAAGCTTAGCCATTCCTGCACCTTATGGGTTCTAATGCTTCTATCGTCAGCAGAAAACAGGAAAATGTCTTTTAAAAGTCCTTTGTTTATCTATAGGAGCCAGATTCTGGTGTGCCCAGAGAAATTTCACATCAACAGACTCGCTCCCCCAAATGGGATTGAACTGAGACTCCTCCGCTGCCAAGTTAGCTGTATATCAAGATAGAAAATACATTGATTATTGACAACAAATCTAGCACTGAAAATATTATTTCTCTGAAAGATAATAAGTATATGTGTTCTCTTTCTTACTCCATACAGTGTCTATAACCAGTAGACTGTGTAACCAGTAATTTTTGATTGATTGTTTTAAAATTTCTGTTAACGCTCAGGCTCCTTTTATAAGAATAATATTGTTAAAAGAGACAACAAAAATCATTGGTTATTGTCATAAAGAGATGCATCTGAGCCAGGGAACCATGTTCATTTTGTGTGCGAAATGAAAGGATGAGTTATTGTTAATAATGTTCCTAAGAAAGAACTTCTACAAGCTAAGTATTTTTGTTGGAAAGCCAAACCTGACAGGCAGGATATTGGAATTGTGTCCTATAGGAGGGAATAGTGAAAGTGTGGCTGAGAGGGTTACAAACCCATTCAGGATTTTAACCAAACTCCTTTAAAAAAAAAAAAAAGCTCTAAACTTTTCCATAAAAACACTTTTTTGTTATTTTTCAGAAGAAGTTTTAACTAAGCCCAAACAGGATGCTCTTCAGTCCAGTCAAGACCACGATAATGACAGAGACTCTTCCTGCCTCTGGAACTTGCAAGAACTCAGTGTGTTACGGGATTCCCACAGAGCCATGAAGATCAGAAACAGAGAACTGCGGAAGAAACTGGCCGAGACAGAAAAATCTTGCATGCATTATGAAAAGCAGCACAGCGACCAACTACGTTTTGAGTCAGCCACGGCAGAGCTCAGCGAAGCAAAGAAGGCTAATGCAAGATTCCAGATTCTCTGCAGTTTCCAGGCATCAGAGCTTAAGAAAGCAGTGGCCCAGATCAGCACCTACGAGGAGACCATACGTGACTTGCGGAACAGTGAATCAAGGCTGTTCAAAGAGGCAACAGATTTACAGATGGTAGTGAACAAGGAGCGTTTACTGAGGAAACGTTTAGAGCATGACATTGATGCAGAGCGCAGAGCAAATGAACAAGAGCAGAGACTTGCGGAGGAAACTTGCAATGCAAAGTATGAAAAGAAAGTCAGTGATCTGCAAGACGCAGTAGAACTACTAACCTCTGAGCTAAGAAGAGAGAAAGAAGTCCACTCTCATACCAAAAGAGGACTTGAACATCTTCGGAGACATTTTGCTAGCTTACCATTCCAAGAGACACGTCCACCAAATTCTGTTACTGAAAATCAAGTTCTAAATGTAAACTATTAATTTGTATATAATACACACACACATATATATATATAGAAATAAAAGAACTGTTTTTTCACCCCCTCTGTATTCATCTGAGTACATTGATGCGTTGCTAAGTTCAGTACTTAGATCTGCTCTTTGTCTATGCAGAACATGAACACATTTGTAGATTGAGTCCATGTACTTATTGAGGATCTCTGTACTTCTGAGAAGCCTCTGTATATATTAAAATGTATTAAAATTACAAACTAGTGCATCATTAAAGGCTTGATGGTATAATTTTTCGAATAGGGTTTGGAAAGAACACAACCCTATTTGATGGTTAGAAGGAAACCATGCGAAGTAGTAAACTAGTATTTAAAGGTAGTATGGTAGATTACGGAGATAGAGAGCTCAGGTTCATATCCTGGTTGAGACCAGTTTGATTAGGCATAGTTACTTTACCAACCATTTGTGTGGGTTTCTTCTGTATTCCTGTTTCCAAGGCTTTGCTAGATGACAGATGTTTTCTACACTCTGCTCCTTCACCTGGGTTTTCTCCCTTGCAGACATTGGCATACAATAGAACTGTTATTTGAAAATATTAGAAATAGTATTTATCTTCCTGTAATTAATTCTGATAGAGTTGTTCTAAGTTAAGGAAAATTTTAATGTTATGTATTACTTTAGATAATTTTAGATGGCCCTTAAAGAAAAACGGAGGAGAGAGGGAGGTCTCATGATAAATCTACATTTAAACAGCTGTTCGGTCTTGTATGACATCTTTCATGTTAACTGTCGCAGAAATGCATTTGTTCATTTATATCTTGAGATGCACCCTGCTGACATGGAATCTCCATTAAAAATGTCTGACATTTTGTTGCTTCCAAGCATTCTATTAAGTGAAATACTCTGGTCTCTGTATTTTAGATTTTTGTAAATAAAAATAATTCTTAATATCTTTTTCTAAGAGGTCACTGTAAGACACCTGGATTGGGCCGCATTATCATTCCTTCTGACTGCTGTCACAGTTACAGAATTCCTTCAGCAACTGCTAGCACCATTTAGGCCACAGAGTATATGACTGTTCTTAGAGTGAGAATGTCAGTTGTCATCATTACCAGCTATCAGTCAGCACGTTAAATGGTCTGCTCATTTGATGTTGAAACCAAAGCAAGGAAATAGTAACAACATTAGTTGGTAATTCATTTATTTCCTCATTTGACCCAGGGTGTGTGAAGTACAGTATGTTGTAATAAGTGCAAAAATGAGAGAAACTCGTGTGAACATTCACAGACAGAGCAGGAGATAAACAGAAGTGAACATTCCACTCTGCCCGTACTGTAGCAAATTTGGTCTGCCATTTGCTCAGTGAAAACTGCAATACCAGACCATCCACTTAGCACCTGTGTGACTTTGAATTGATGAATATCGAAGACACAACGACGTGGAAGGCGGCACTGTGCACACCTTTTGATGGGAATGAACACCAAAGCAAAATACTTGTATGACCATAAATATTCCGACCAAATGGAAACTGTCAGCCAAGCAAAGCTATTTGCAGGGATCAACAGAAATGTGCCTACCACAGAAGAAATCCATCTTGATTTCAACTTACCCTGGCCAGTTTGTCTTTGATGTTTTTTTTGTTTCATCTGGATGAAGTAAATAAATTTTAGCAGAATAATTTACATTACTAATAGAATATATTGCAATGGCGTAAAACAAATTTGGCCACCTTACAGTGAGAAATGGAGCTAATTGCACGCATCCCCCTCAAAAAAGGGAAAATAAACAAAACTTGAAAGTAGCTGCTTCAAAATTCTACTCCCAAGTCAAAAGTAGGATGACTTACATCTTGTACATGTTTTTTTTCTTTAATAAATGATAATGCAGTGACTTATTTTGAGGAGACTGCCAATGGGAATGGTTTAAATTCTTTATTAACAAGTTGAGCATGTGTTTGTGTGTGCAAAGTTTCTGTTAACACACCCAGCCCCTCCATTTACAACTCTAGCAAGGTACACAGAATGTGAACGAAGGACTACTCGTTCACACCTGTAGCTCATCTCTCTTCTGAAGCAAATTGAAAACCCACAAGTAGTCAGTCACATTATTATTATTATTGTCTGAAGAGTACTGAGAGCCTGTTCATTACTTAGACAGGAAAGATTAAACCTGGCCCTTTAAATGTGCATGTATATAAAATTTGAATTTTAACAAAAAGTTAATTTTTGTTTGTTCTTAAATTTATTTTAACTATGCAGGCCATTCCTTAATTCCATTTTAGTATTTTCACTCTTGTTGCTACTTCAGACTTGAATTGTTCCGATATTTTGGAATATCCTTTTCTCTTTGTTTAAAGATGAAATAGACTTTAGAGAATCCCCTAAATAAAGATAAGGGGGTGTCTGTGTGGTGTGGCAAGTCTTTATAGGAATTATTCTTTGCTTTATTTGGCATAACCTTAATTAATATTGTTACTGCAACCTAGTTCAACTATTTATGGTTATCAATACTAGAGGCCATAATTATAAATTAGCCAAGATTACTTTATAGCGCTAGACATGATCAACTCACCATATGCTATGCTGCCAGTTTTTATCTTACACTCCCTCCAGGCCCAGAACTACTAGTTAGTACTGTGTTCAGTCAATGCTCACAATACAAAATGCATGTGGATGGAGCGATACAGGTTTGTATTAATGAGGTATGTACTGCATCACAATGCCTATGGAGGAAGTTGGACACCAATACACACCAGATGGCAGACTAAGCAGCAGGCACCAGAAATGATTGTTTGGTAGATAACTCGTTCACCGCGGCATTTCCGCTTTCGGCTGTTTTCCACATGGTCACCGAAATCGCAGAATTGACACCCCCCCTTTTTTTTTTGCATTTTTCACATGAACCCCCTGCCTCGCTGGAAACTAAGCCTGGCAGAAGAGTTATTTCCCTTACATTAAAGCCAACAAATACATTCCGCTGAATTGTATCGATGAATTGCTTCATCCCACCAGACAACTGGGTGTGTGACAGACCAGATAAATATTCACACGAAAAACTTCTTACTGTAATTTTTTTTCTTTCTAATTTCAAGATTTAGGTAATTCTGAATTATCAGAAGTAAGTTAACCACTTACTGGTAAGAACTGTCACTTGCCATGTACAGTTAACCTATCAGCTGATCACTGGATTATGTTACTACAGCCATGTATTTCATTTAATTTCTGCCCATTGCTAAATTTAAAACGAAATGGTGCAAGCATTAACCCGAAGTTCTCGTGTTAATTGTACCTATAGTAAGTAGCCTAAATAAATAGTATATACGTAACTATGATTAATTAGCATTAGTATCAAATAGTAAAGTTGTTCAGAAAGAAAAAAAAAAGTTTTTTCCGCCCTCGTAGCATCTTTTTCGACGTGGCAGCTGGAGACATTAAGCATGTGTGTGCATGTTTGACCTTTGCCCAATATCTGCATGAAAACCAAATGCCACACCAGTACAGTTACCCCAAAATCACATACCGATGAAGTCAATAGGACCAGCTTTGACTGCTCAAACATAGCCAGGGAGGGTCAGATACTGAGTCCTAAAACAACAGAACTTCCAGTTGGTAATTTCTGACAGCTCTCTTTCAATCAACAGAGATTTTAAAAAAAAAACACCATCCACTTGCACGAGCACACAAAAGTAGTATAGATACGCTGAATTACTTCCCAAACACCTTTATTTCAGATTGAGCATCAAGTTAGACAGACAGACGGACAGACATGCCTCCAGATGTGGCTAGATAGAAGAGTAACAGTAATACAGGTTGAAACAACAAAGAAGTTAATTTGGTTTCCTTATTAATGGAAAATACTGTACGTAAGGGAAAAGATTTGGATTTTTGTCATCCCCCCCTTTTTTTGTTCCAATTATTGTTAATAAACCGATTTAGTTAGGTGAGTGTAACAGAAAGCATCATTGGTTTTGAGAGAGAGGAAGCAGCAGCTAAATTGTATCTATCTCTCAATTAGTTCACCTGGCAGCATCATAAAAGTTATTCGCCAAAATAAAATACCTCACCAGCCCAATTCTTCAAGAACAAGTGGCGAACCCCAGAAGTTTCTGATTATAAATCTACACAATGGCATCAGTGTAAAGCGCATTTTAAATGTTTGTGCTTTCATTTCAACTCCTTCGGTCATCAGCTTCGAGTTAGTTAAGCTACATCAAGTGTTTTAATCTTCTGATTACAGGAACACCGTGTACTAAGGTTACGTAGGTAGAGCTGTTGTCCACCAGAAAATGGAGCAACTAAAAATAAGCGTTTTTAAGTTACTTTTGTTAAATACAGTAAAATCTCAATTTAACCAACTCCCCCCCCTCCCATTCAACAGACATGACAAGAGTCTATGTTGAGCTGGGCACCTTTTGCACACGTGTGTGTGTGTGTGTGTCTGGATTTAACCCTTTTCTCCCCTGTTAATCCGTCATATTGAGGTTCTACTGTATATGAACTTTTACAGATATTTACACTGCTTAAGTAAAAGGTGGAAGCTGGGGTGTCTGCTCAGATTTTTTTTTGAGTTTTAAATGCATTTCAGGAATTTAATGCCTGAAAATTTACCATCTTTGATTGTCATTCCATAATCATAGCACCTGAATTAGTTATCCCAATTTCTACCTGGCATCTCAATTTATTTTCAAGGATTGCGTTAATAAACTTCATTTCAGAGTACCATTTTCACAACATTTAACTCAGGTTTCTACAATGTCAATACATAAAAATGATAAAACAAAAAATGTATTCATTATGAGGAACTTTTTCTTTTTTTTTCCAATCAAGCAAAGACCAACAGAAGACAAAGATAAACACATTGTTGGTCTGCTTAGACTTAATGGAAGGTAAGGGCATCATACCAACTTTAGGCTTTCATCGATGTGTACTATATTACAAAAACAGAAAACTCTACATAAATTAGGAACATAATACATGCTGAGATCGATCAATAATCATCCATCATTCACAATTCCTGCAAACTGCATTCATAAATATTGAGCAGTAATAATTTAATTTGTTTTAATAAACCCAAACCAAAAAGCAAAAGTGGTAACAAGCAGGATACACACAGGATGCCTACACAACAGAATCATCAGAACCATAGATAGTGCCAGTATACACAGACACTTGATAACACATACACACACACTCCCTCTTTCTCTCTCCACATTATCTTCATTGATACAAAACAGCATAGTAGTACTAACTAACAGTGCACAGCTTCCATGAGAAACTTTCATTTAGTAAATACTAGGATACTGGAGCTTCTACAAGCTCTCCCAGGTTAGAGAAATGTATCAACTGGTTCCTAATTACACTATTTACAATTTTTTTCCACTTATGAAACGCTTCTTTAGAAAATTGCTAACATCAGCCATGCCTGAGAGAGACTGGTTTAAGATTCTTAAAGGATTTAATTAATTCTAACACACAAAGAAAACAAACAAACACCCCTAGGAACAAAGTGTGGTAAAGATGCCGCCACCGTTTTTAACACTCTACACGTTCAAGGCGTGAATTTAAGATAAATACTAGGCACATTCAAATTAAACGTGGTCAGATACCATTAAGGTAAAGCTAGATCAACCACACTTAATCTGAACGTCCCTAGTATATGCACGAATTATAGTCATCACTGTAAAGACCAGATTACCTGGTTTCTTAGAAAGGTCACCCCCTATTAGCACACTAGTCAAGGGATTTGCCAGAGAAACTGGTAGTAGGCCTTTCTGCAGTTGGTCCTTTACCAAAGGCATTAAAAAAAAGATTTGGACTTTTTTAAAATTCCAAAAATTAATCAATTTAGCTGCATTGATTTTTTTTATTCCTCTGAGAATATTTTCAAAATATTCGTGATGTCTTTCGGGATACAAGAGTTGTTCCCCTTTGATTTTAAGTAATATTAACAGCAGCTTCTGCATTCCTTACTCTGTCAAAAATCTATACTTGGCAACCCCCTAAATCAAGTGAATAATATGATGGCTGTCAGTCAACAGTACATTTGCCTTATTAATGCAAATTCTAAGTAAAACAATGCATACAAATCATGCAACAGCTTTTCGGTAGTAATTTTTTCCACCATCTTTAATGACCAGCACAATGTGGTATTTGCATGACACTAAATCAGACAGAGTAAACTTTCTTTCATGCCAATCTAATCCTTTAAAGGCACTATCCATCCTCCAGCTCTCTAAACTAAAACAGTCCTGCTTTAAACCTGATTTTCTCCAAAGAGTCCAAAAAAATGCAAACCTTTAAAGCTATTTGACATTAACTCAACAAACATAAAAAACAAAATGCCTGGCTTTCATGGCAGGAGCCATTTTGTAAAACATAGTAGTTTTGTCACCATGTTACCAATTTGAATACTATATTTAAGTGATGATGTTTTAAAGTTAGAAAATTTTTTTAAAACCTGCCACCACCTTATACACCTCTGATAAGAGACCAATCTGTCTTTACAGGCCATTTTTGTTTTGCTTTACAGTCAGTCATTTTTCCCAGTACACTGTCGGCTTATCCGCATTTTATGGTGAACTCTAGTGGTGTATAGTGCAATATTAACTATATGCATGATTTGTATGTATTCCACAAACTTACTGTAAATGACCAAAGCTGCGAGGAATTACTTAGTAGATGCATACACTCATATCAAAATATATTTACAATGAACAAAGAATTAAACACCACAGAAAATGGTAGGTACTTAAAAATGCTGTGATGCAATTGTGAATACCCAATGCTTAAATCAACCATTAGCAACAGTATTTATGAAATCCACTGGTCTGAGGTGTAGAACTACTGGAATCTGCTGCTAAACCAGGGAATGTTAATTAGCTATGTTTGATGAACTGAAAAAAATATTTTAAGTGTACAAGACTACAAGACAACGTTCACTACTAAGATCTCTCTTCTCTTTTTTTGAAATGCTTCTAGACAAAAATTAATTTTATAATAACCATTTCATTGTCTCAGTAGAAATTTTAACTTTGCATAAAACAGGATTTAAAAAACAAATTGATAGTTTTACCTAAGACTACTATAACAATGAAAATTTGAGACCAGTATTGTAAAGGTCAGGACTATTGATTACGTGCAACTAGTCCTCAACAAGATTGGTTTTTTTAAACCTCCAATTACCATGTTGTTATTTTTAAAATTTATTACATCTGTTTTATTTCTCCGTTTAGCCAGAGAGAGAAGTTAATCTGGTGGCAGCAACTTTCTCGCGTTGATAGTAAAACAATAAAGGGGAGATAACACTGACAGTTTTTTATTTTCAACATTTCAAAATGCTATCATCTTTTTTTAAAATAATAAATAAATAAAAAAAAAATAATAATCTGTCAAAGCCGAAAAAACTATTGCCTGTTTTCTTCTAGAAGTGCTCAAAGATAATTTCTGTATGCTATAGTACAAGCAGCCCACCAAATACAAGAATTATCAATACAATCCTAGTTCTCAGACACACTTATACAATGGAGAACACTAAGCTGTTTTGTTCTCGTTAAAGCCGGGTAAATATGAAGTGTAAATGTTAAATGATTATGGCTAAACGATACAATACTAATATTTCTTGTCAATATGTCAGATAAGAAAACACCGAAGCACCACATTTGAATTATTTCAATTCCAGTA
Organism: Nautilus pompilius; assembly: GCA_018389105.1. NCBI lineage: Eukaryota > Metazoa > Mollusca > Cephalopoda > Nautilida > Nautilidae > Nautilus > Nautilus pompilius. The sequence goes on from JACATO010001023.1 coordinate 249,583, forward strand.
TAAATACAGCAGTACAAGTTGGGTAATAAGTCCGACTTGAATTTTATGCATAGTAAAAGTCTTGTTTACATACAAGGATTGAGATCTCAAGTCTTACATATCCACCTAGATGCATACATGCTGGACATCAACTGGCTTAAGTCAAGAAGTTTGTGATACAGCCTCAGCTTGCTTTGGGAGACAGACAAAGGGCACATGTCGTCTCTCATTCCATTTGATCCAGTCACCACTATGGTGCACTCTTAGACAGCAGTGTTAAGACTTGTAAATCCGGGAAAAGTTTCTGTACTTCTGCTGCTCAAGGTACAGCCTTGTAGGAGAAAAATAAAGAGTTTACATTCCACGTACAGTCAGCAGATGACGTAAACATGTCATCAAATGTTGTTCAAAATTTAAAAGGTAAAATAATTAACAAAAGCAGTGTGCTTACTGCTATACAGGTCATGCACAGAATTATTTAAAAAAAAAAAAAAAGGTTTTGTGAGACTGAAACAGAATTTAAAACATCTAAAGCAAAATTTATAAAATTTCCATTAGAAGCTCTTCTATTTCAGTTATCTTGCACCAGTTAATTAATTGGCACATGAACACCAGGTTAAAAAAATTTTTTTTAAAATCTTACAATAAAGCAGCACTTCTTATTCAGACGTACTGTTCCAGGTAGGATATCACTCTGCAAGGTTGTCAAAAATGGATACAGGTATGTTGGCCTTGGTGTTGGGATCAACTAGACTAAAATAAATTAATCTGAACTAAATCCCGTGTTTTTCTTATATACAGAACATGGACTTTGGGAGCTTGATACAAAACTGCCAGACTATGCATGTACAAAACCTACAAGCCAATCAGCCATCATGCACAATCCTATACATTAAACCAACAAGCAAGGATACAGGCTGGCCCTAGAAAGAGAATTTACCCCCAAAAAAGCCCAGTTCTCAGTGCTTCTTTGTTAATGTTTCTTTATAACAGGCCACTGATACAATCATTTCATTCCAAGATCCATAGTTATGGCAGTGTGTGTGGTCAAACACCTCGTGTTACAAAACCAAAGGAGAGCAGGCTTTTGCCAGAAAAGCACATGTGCACACACTCTCTTCTTGTTTGTTTCTGATCTTTAATGTTGTTTTAATGAATTACAAAGTAAATAAAACCCTAACAATTTGCACTGTAGATAACTGATCTGGTCTACCAAGTTCGAAGAAATACTTCAGTCTCAGGAAGTTAAAAATTATCCATGGTATGCATGGGTTTACCTAACAAGGCTCAGATCACCTAATTCACTTAAACCTATGCTTAGGCAATGAAGATTTAAAGTATTTACATTTTCTCAAATAAAAGAAAGTAATAATAAGTATTCTTTGATATAATGAAACTCAAGATCAAGCCATCCACACAAAATTGTCCAACTATACTGGACTTTATGGATGGTTGACATCTAGTTTCAAAGCAACAACTGTATACACTTTGCATTTCAGGAATACGATGTTTAAAAACGCCTGCATTTCTTTTAATAAATCAGTGACAAGTACCTGCTATGAACCTGTATGTTCATCATCATTTATTTAACCAAAACAAAATGGGATTGTGCTTCTTTTCTTCAGACACACAAAAGTAATAAAACCCAAGGGTATTTGTGTGTGTGCACCCATTAGAGACAATTTTTTTGGAAATTACCTTTTCCCCTTTTCTTGCACAGTCTACTCCCATACTTGTGTAAAACAGAGCACCTGTGGCCATATTGTCAGATGATACACCTCTTACCCAGTTTATGGACTGTGTTACATGTTCTTAACACACACCCCCACTTTAGTCTCAAAGGAACCTTCCTATTGTTTATGGAAGGATTAAGGAAACTGGACACAGGAAAGAAAAAGGGATTTCAAATTGTCTTTTCACTTAAAGTGTTTTAAAAAAAAGAAAAAAAAAACTGTCTCCACCCCAGTGTTTTCATTTAATACACTATTGCTTCACATAAAAAACACTTCTCCAAATGGTAGGCAGTCATTTGTCTCTCTCATTGTTGTGTTCCAACATTCAAATCTACGTCATCCAACATTTATGCCAACGGTATCTTTCCAATTTCAAGGGAGGAAACCCACACACAGCGGTATAAATAGGACTATCTCCCAGATCAAATTGTGAGCTAGTGCTATAATTCTAATTAAATTTTAAATAGCTATCTCTAAAAGGTCATGTTTTCTTTCACAATCATATATTTGCTTCAACGGCTTTGAATAGACAGTAAATATTTGTATCGAACCAATTTCAAATGAAACTAGAGATAAAAAGATCACACATACACACGAAATTCTATTTTATATTTTAAATATTATCAAAGATTTAAAATAAAACAACAATCTTTCAGAATTCATTATATTAAAAGTACATTTACAGTAGTGTGAGTTCCCTTTTCCTTTTCAAAATGCAAAATGATGATTGCTTATCATTTATTGCCTTGTACCAGATTTCTGCCCAGAAATTAAGAGGAAGGTGCCACACATGAACGATGTATTCATTTAGCTAGACAACATCAATTGAATTATGCACAGTAAATCTTGATATTCTGATACTTTACAGCAAAGTCCATTTGATCAAAGATAAAAATGAGATTAAAGGGGAAATGGGTGGCAGAAATTCAAAGATCACAGCACTCAGAATTTGAAGGAAACTTAGTTAAAATGTCTTTTTTTGTTTTCGTTTACTTCTGCCATTTACTTAATTTAATTTTTTTAAGAATAATATTTATATAAAAATTATGTTTCATTTGCCATAAAAATGCCAATTAACAACAGAGGGCATACTAGCAGGTACATCATGAAATTGCTACATTTTTTTTTTTAACTAAACGAAAAATGTTCCAAAACTCTTGAAAGTTTAAAATAGGTTTTCTTATTAGTAAAACTTTACAAAAGAAAACTGATGAAAGACAATGTACAGGGAAACAACGCAAATTTCAATTCTCATTTAACTTGTCTATTTCCTCTCCTCAATCCCCAGCAGAGTTACTTCCCATTCACTATGGCAAGAACTACCATTTAACCCAGTCATACAATACACCACACTCTGTCACAGATATTTTATCCAACCACCAAATGCTTCAGGAATATTGATAAATTAAATATACACAAAAACAAAGTCAGGGTTTTTGATTCCATTTTTGCATTTGCTTTTACATAACAGCAGGGAAAATTGGGTATTTTATGATATCCTTGATGATAAATAACTGGGTCAGATGACACACTCAGTAGCAGGTCTGGCAACTACTAAGCAAACATAATAATAGAATTACTTATAACTACTCGTCTATGCTAAGTTTCATAAACAGATAATAAGCAGTACATTGTTTAGTCAATTGTCTGTCAAAAGATAAAATATTCATGATCACCCATAGACATTATTTATAGCAAAATAACTGGAGTCTTGAATATAATTGTTTTATGGAAGAGTGCAGCTGCTAAATGGCAAACAGGTGTGAAGCCAGGTAAAAATCAAACTGTTTAAAATTTACAAAGAAAAAACAAAAATTCATTTAGTTAAATATTTTAACATTTTTGGCAAGGGAGGTAACCATGTATCTACTTGAACTAAAATCTATGCACAAATAATCTCAAAACTTACATTTTGTAGTTTTAGGCAAATTTTTGTTTTTAAATAAAGTGAAATAAATAATGGTTAGAACTGTACTTAATTACTATGTCATTGTCTTCTGTTGACTTTATCTATCTAGAAGGTATGATATCAAAAAATCTAAGCAATGGAAGACGTAGATCTGATTCAAATGGCAGCCTATAGATCATGCATTTATTCAAGTTAACATGTCAAAATTTTACCCCTCCATATATATGGCCAGTCATTCCCACTTTAGTTGGACAAAAGTAATAACTTCAGAATGGTTTTTATTTTACTACGAATTGAATTTATTTACTGTAAAACAGAACTGCATCATCCAGTGCTAATGCCATCTGAAAGATTTATCTTTCAAAGAGCATACGAAATAACGTGTGCACATCTAATTACATTAGTGGCTGGCAAATCTCAGCCTAAGATAGCATAACAGCAGCTCCTCTTGGTGTTTGACCAAAATACTTCCCAGCCTATTTTAAGCAGAATTTAAAGAAACAATTACCCAGCTCTGCATGGTCGGTTTACAGCACGCCAGCTGGTGCATCCCACTAACACTCAACAACGCTTAGCTTTCCGTTCAGTACGGGAGAACTTGAGAGTTTAAATCAGGTCAGTAACACTGGCACCTTTATCTCAACTTCAGGTCTTCTTAATACGTGAGGAGAAAGAAAGAAAAAAAACAAAACATTACAAGATTTTTACTACAAAATTTGGAAAAAGAGCCCCCACAGATACAGTATCTGTGGTGGGGATACAAATACACAAATATGTTGCTTTTTTTTTTTAAAAAAATTCTTCCAAAACAAAACTTCATGGCCACATTTTTCAGCGATGCCTATAAACTTATGAGCGGAGGTTAAAGGTCTCAATGCACCCCCACACACACAAAAAAAAACCTTTTTTAATAAAATACAGATGTATGATACTTCTGATGTCAACAGATACAAAAATACAGTTGTAGATTGACCAGCATTCAAATACATTGAAAACAGTGCCAACCAGTGACAAGCCCCACCAAATTGTATTGTTTTTTTTTTTAGAATTATTTCCTTTTCAGCTTTTAACAGGGCGGCAAAGGAGATAATAATAATAATAATATACAATTATGATTACCTGCCCCTCTTGCCAAAGATTATATTTCCTTTGAAACAGTATGCTGGGCAGGAGTCTTGCTATTTCCAAGGTATAAACTGACTATCAGTCCAGTTGTGAACGGTAGAAATGGCATTTGTCATCGCAGGGCTATTCTGGAAGCTATTTTGTTTAGAATTAGCCACTGAAAAATAACAAAAAAAAACTACAGCTTTTTAAAGTCAAAAGCGAAGATGTATGAGAAGACTAAACTCTCCTTTCATGATGCACAGATCGTCACTACCCTGATTGTAATGTCTACAGTCATGACGTTTCCAAAGCTGCTTTGTGAAACGGTTGTCAATGGTGACACCGCAAACAATTTCAGATATAAAATGACTTGGAGTGATTTACAATCCACACAATGGCCATCAAAGATAAAAAAAAGGGAAAGGAATCAAAATGATTTAAAATATATATATATATTGGTGTTTTTTTGTTTTCCCTCATAACTATAACGGAATATTTCTTAAAATGCTTTTTAAAGATTTTTTTTTTAATATTTCTTTTTAAAAAAAAAAAAAAGAAAGGTAATGTATCGTTTCACCAAGAATTTTTTTTTTTTATTTTTAAAGAGAACTTCCCAAATTTGAGACATCAGGAATAATAACCTTCTTCCTCTCTCGTCTTAAGCGCGCAGACATCTGGCTATAATCTCTCAAAGATTTACAGAACAATAAATAATACGCAGATATCGATATATATATAATATATATATATATATATTAAAAAAAAAGTTTTTAAATTTATACACTTTGACCTGAAACAACAAAACAAAAAATGATACTGTTGTGAAGGGCTTTAAAAACAAAGGTGTGTGTTGGGGGGAGAGGTCCGATGACATGGTGCCCGCTCTCGAGTTAGTCGTGACTTCCAGTACAAACAGGTGTTCCTAAAATGCAAGATCTGGTGAAGATAACTCAGATTAAGAAGCTCTCCTCCTCCCTGAAGCACTATCTTGCTATAAGTTGACTACAGCGTGTCAGCTAAAGCGTTGTGATGCTGGACTCTACACGGCAAAGGTTGTCCCTTTAATGCAAAAGTCATTCATCTGAAATGCAGGTGGCATGCAGCAACTCCTTCTAGAGCCAGGATTTCTTTTCTCCTCTCCCCCCCCCAACAACAACCCCATCACCACCCTAATTTTCAGTCCAAAGGAACCAAGACAGACACAGCAGCCAGTTGCACTGAAAAAAAATTCAAAACAGCTGACGATGCCAGGAAATCTTTCTCCAGCCACTCAAGCGAGTTTTTCCGCATGCGAGAGAGAGAGAGAGATCAGAAGCAAGAGACCTACAAGACGAACTAACTACCAGACACTGTACAGCACGTCAAGCTCTAAGTCAGTCAGGGAATACACGGGTCTACGATGAGATAAAATACTGTGCGGACGATACCAGCCGCAGTGGTGAATAAAACGCCAAAGGCATTAAGATGACCGTTCAAACAGCCAGGGGGCTACCCGTGCCCGGATTTAAAAGGGTTTTGAAAAAAAAAAAAAAAACAAAAAAAACCTGCCCTAGAGTTCACTGGATTGGTCCAGAGCTGTTTTTGATTCCCATCTTTATGGAATTCCCTCCATCAGTTGGCGAAATGAAGGACATGCTGAAAACAAAAAAAAAAGGATGGGGATAAGATCATCAACTGTGTAATCTGAATTAATTGTGCACATGCTAGGGTTGTCGTAATACATCGATCATTCACATACGACAGAGACGCCAACATTAAGAAAAGAGAATGAGGAAGAGAGGCAGGGGTACAGGTGTATTGGGGGCATATCAGGGGGGGGGCAGCCAGTAGTCAGTGGAATGGATTGGCAGAACTTTCTTTTTTTTTTTAAAAGAAATGATGACAACAATAACATTTTGGTGGCATTTAAGCAGAAAAAAAAAAACAAACAAAAACCATAAAGCTACCATTTTGCAATTTATTATTTTTGGAACAATTTTAGTTTTGCAGAGCAAAAGTTGGCATCTCTGATGCCCCACTCCCTCCAAACATTTAGTCATTTTGTTGTTTCCTATGTATGTGGCTATCTGGCTTTGGTCCAAAGTCCTATAAAATCCCATTTTTAAATTAAGCAGGCCCATTCTCTCAACAGAAAGCCCCTCTCTACTGTGAGAGTACATTCTCCTCATTAACTATAAGAATCACCTCTCATAAACAACATAAGCTGAATACTAAATTACAAAAAAGAAACTGGGGGGGGGGGAACTGTTCATCAGAACACTGCACCGTAGCTCCCTCTGTGATCAACCTTCCAGAAGGTTCTCCATGTGGAGAACGGTAAAGACAAATCTCTTTTTTTGCATCTGACTGAAAACAAAGCCGAAGAGGCTGTCACACACAAGTCCGCTGTCAAGACTTCACCACCCCCATCAGAACGGCTGAGCTGAAAAGACTTTTTTTTTCCAGAAGATTTCAACCGAATAAAAACTCCCGCCTGAGCAGAGGATGTCGTCAAAGTACCGCAGGAAAGGGAAACTGCTTGGTCAATATCCCAGACATCACTGATTCTCTCCCTTCCTTTTCTTTGTCCTCGTGACACTGGGCATAGTTTTAAGTCAGCGCTAACAAAAAAGGGCATTTGCACACAAGGGGCAGGATGCAGCAACTTACCTGAGACTTGAATTTGCACTGCGTTTTTCTGTATGCGCATTCAGTGGGTCTTCTGGGCCTCTTTTGCGGCGAGAATTAGAGGTACGAGACTGGCCAGCGGCTTTGCTAGCCGTAAAAACGGATGCTGGAATGAAGGAAGAGGACGTAGTCAGTGCTAAACACTTTTTAGCAAGTTCTGAAATGTCTTAACTTTAGATGTTAGTTTGGAATAAGTTTACTATTTTTGAAAAAAATAAAATAAAAGCATCTCCTACCCCACCCCCTCAACTGCACACGCGCACATACTTTTTTTTTCCAAATCAGAGGTTATATGACATGCTAGCCTGTATACTGTCAAACCTGACAGGAATCAGTAGCGCTAGTTTGTAGCTGTTAGTGTAGAAAAAAAAACTGTAATAAAGTTCTGACGCATACAATGGAACACCATGCCACCAGTAGTAACGATAATCTGTGAAAGCTTTACCTTCAGCAGTTCTGAGGCAGAAGCTCTCTTGTCAACATCAACCTCCAAACACTTGTCTAAGAAGTCCTGGAAGACTGGCGATAACTTGTGCTTCTCTTTGATGTCTGGTTTTCCGTTAGTTGCAATGAGGTAAAGAGCCTGGAAGAGAGAAACAGAGTCACTTTGGTATTCTCTACAGTGATGAGGCAGACTTGGTGCGTGCACCATGTGGTAGAGCTTTGCCAAGGCAAGTCAGCGAAACAAATTCCAGACGTGTTATCACCAGCTCTCTAGAAGTATTTTCCACTTCTGGACTTTTGGCAAACTGCTATGAAGATGATGCCGATGTGTCATAGGAGTGGTCACGTCTGACAGGGTGAGGGTGTCTCCTTTATGCTCTCCCCCACAGCTTACTGGTTTTAAAGTCAGCTAGGCCGCTGTGCTCTGCTAAACCTCCATACTGAATGGCCAAGGATTTTCCCTTACACCTAATAACTCCTTATAAAAACAACAAATAAACTCAGATTTAAAACAATGTTAAATCAATCAGCACTTAAAAGAAATACCATTGGAAACATTTTGATTTGTACAATCCTTTTAATAATATACATATGTAATTAGTGTTCTACAATGAAATTTTTAAAAATTAAGAGAGTTACTATCACCTCTTCAGGAACCTGGCACATATAGTCAAATATAAACATATGACTAAGTGGGTTGGGACAATTAGTTTAGTTAACGTAAGGAGGCAGGAAGCCACTATTGCTTGTATCAAGACCCCTCAGTATCACACATTTTCCAGTTTCTAGTGCTTTTACCCCACCCCCAACCTACACGCTGATTTCACCTACTTACAGATGAACTGAGCTCAAAGATCATCCATCACAAGCTTACCACAGATTACATACTTTGATTTTCTTCATTCATTCCATTTATTTATCAATAAAAATACAATATATAAGTACTTTTTATTATTCAGAATAACCATAGCTAAATATTTCTTTATTTTTTCATGTCAAGAAATATTTTCTGTGCCTTCCGAATCATCAGGAATATAGTTAACTTGTCAAAAGAGACTTAACTCTATTTGGGTTTTTACTATACAAATTGTGGCATCATTATCTTTATATGAAATCATCGCGGTAACAGTTTATTAGTGTCAAAATCAATGCACAAGGGCTCTTTTAAGCTTCTGACTAATAAAACTTGAAAATCAACAATCCAGATATTTGATCTAAGCTACACTATAACCATGAATAAGGAACTCTTGTTTTCTCCCACAGAGAAGTACTAGTAGGGATTTCTGGGTACTTGCAAGAGAGGTTCTGCACAGGTAACTGCTGCTCAAGAGTTCCCCTCCAACCCTACCTGGGTAGCTCGCTCAGTCGCCATGGCTGATACCCCACATTTTCTCCAACCCTCCCAGGTAGCTTGCTCAGTTGCCATGGCTGATACCCCACATTTTCCCCCTTCTGGCCAACTGCTGAGAGAATATCTTCAAGACCTCAAAGTCAGGACAAAGATTTTCAAAAAAAAAAAGAAGATTATCATAAGAAAATATAACCATTAAGCCTGCTGTGTCACTAAGCACCGGCTGGCTACACAGGCAGGGATACAGTAAACGTCACCATCAGAAGAAAAGCAAAGTGCAGAGTGTGTGTGTGTGTGTGTGTGTGTGTCAGACTGCATTCAAAAGGCGAAGATAATGGGTGACAGAAAAACAATATATAAGTAACACGAAATACACTACTGTGCAACGACCCAAAGTCAACTGGCGCAGGTCTTTTTAAACAGTCAAACTATAGTATAAAGTTACTATTTTGCAGCTTCTGAAGTATACAACAGGATTAGGAAGCCCAGCTACATCCCCATCAAACATGGCATCGTGTGCCTGTTTAAGATATCTGGCTATAGAACTGAGTTTTTGCCAAAACTGGAGTGGGGTGTGTGAAAAGGAATAAATCTCACCATTAAACAAGAAATTACTATGGCAAGGAGACACCTATTATAACAGTAAAAAAAGGGGGGGGCTTACAAATACAGAAGGTACATTAATGTCTCTATATTAGCTGGAAGCTACTAACCCTTAGAGGGTTTTCATTTAGGTATGGTGGCTCCCCTTCTATCATCTCAATGGCCATGATACCCAAACTCCAGATATCCACTGTGGGCCCATACTGTTTTCTGTAGGGAGAAAAATAAAGCAATTCAGAGCAATTATTTAAAAAAAAAAAAGAAAACACCTTATACAAAGAACATTTATAACTAGTCACAATCCTCACAAAATATGCACAACTAAAAGCTACCTTTGAGAAAAACTTTCTTCGTGTGAAAGATTCATGTAAACAGATGTAAAGCTTCTCCAGAGGCTGGAACTTGTGGCTGCAGTACCTGCTGCCTAGAAACCAAGTGAACAACAGGTATAACTGTTTGACAAACTGCCCTGCACATTTGCATGGTAGATTAGTTAAGCTAGAAAGATCTTGCTTTACAACCAGAAAGGTCAGCTCGCTGTTGCAAGATGTTGTGTAAGGCGCAGATCTAGCATATCACACTCGCTAGATAGTCATGGATATAGCCACAGTTCAGTCCCATTGGGTCTGGGACAGTTGTGCTGCTTTACCATGGGTTTTGTCCTGAGTCTGTTTTTCTCCAAACCACAAGCAGAAGAGACACAACAGACCACCGCCGCTGTTCAGTGTATGAGAGATTTATTCACAATACTAAAAACTCCCCTCTCCCACACATTTGCAACATAGCTGAGTAAAGGGTGATAATTCGTGTTTATAGCTGATGAAAACTGACTTCCAGCAGAGTTCTGATCTTCTGTTACACGCTGCCACTGATTCATCAGTTACATCGGATATGGGGAAAAAAAGAAAGTGAAAAGTAAATCTAACCTGGTGACCACCTCTGGTGCCATCCAATATGGTGTTCCCACCATCGTGGAGCGTTTGCTTTGTTCTGGCGACAACTGAGCACAAAATCCAAAATCAGCTGAAAATTAAAAAAATAAGGCATCCTTAGGGGAGCTAACTCTCTATGCCATTTTTATGTTTTCTTTTTTAAATTCCAGAGCAACTATCAGTTAAAAGATCAACAACTTCTGCAACACTGCTTCTGAATTATCAAACTTGCCAGCAGCCAGTATCCAACAGTCAAAGACCAAATTTCACAAAATTTTTTAATCTGAGAGCAGCCAACACTACACAGCTCTACAAAACTTTCAATGAACAAACCATTCTGATTAACAGTCCTGTCTTTTAACTATTCAGTCTATTCTAATACTGCAAGAATATAAATGCCATTGTGTGCTTCATGGCTGCTTACCAGTATAGCTTCTTCAGCACACATACAGGTAAGTTACATTAGTAATACCTTACTTCTCTCTCTTATTTTATGAACTTACAATGTTGGGGACTGTCTTACAATCGGATCAGTCACCTTTACTAATAGACCTTACTGCAGTTCAGAGCAGTAAACAAACTCTAATGAACCCCACCTACCTTAAAAGAGACAGACACAGACAGCAGGGAAGACATCTTTTTTGGATGAACATCAAACAGTTCAGTAATGATCCTGTCCAGTGAGATTTGTTGCATCATTTACCACTAGTCTCAGTAACGGAGACAACCCCTGGTGAGGGAGTGTGGTGTTGTAGTTAGCCACTGGAAACTGTTGCCTATCATACACCACATGGGACCCAGCACTTCTGGCTCTAGCAGCGAAATCCCTACTAGAACTTTTCATTTGCAGAAATGGGAAAGACATGCACACGACTGGCTGGTAAAGAGGAGCAAGTACAAATGTACACCAAATCAAGCTGACCCCAACCATCAAATTCAGGCCCCCAGCCTTGGTAGTCCAGTAACCAGGGGACCACCAGCTATGTAAATAATAACATGGCAGTAAAACAATGACAGCAAGCTCTACAAATACTTAGTGTTTCTAGAGATGGGTCAAGCTAGGCATGAGATACCAATCCCCACCCAGGTCTTAATTACAACCAGACTTCCCCAACAAACAAACTTACTCAGCTTCACACTTCCATCCATCCCTAGAAGAATGTTGTCACTTTTAATGTCCCTGTGAATCACCTGGTTCTCGTGAAGAAATTCTAAAGCCTGCAGACACTGGAAGGAGAAAGAAAACCAAATTACTACAACAATAAATCACCGAGCAAAAGTTGTCATGCTCTTTTTTTTCCTTCCCCACTTCCTTTTCACTGCAGGCCACTGCTATTAAAATGAACGATCAGATAGTTGACAGATAAGTAGATTAATGAAATCAATCAAAGACAATTTCATTAGTGGTGGGGTGAATTAGAGAAAGAAGAAAAACAATTCTACTGGTGTACAGTAACTAGGCTAAAGATAAGTATGAGCGTACAATAAATCTCTGCTTGTCTGCATTAATGAAACCATAGACAATGCGCATGGAAAAGTGGGTGTTCAAAGCTGTCAAACCTACACGCAAACTTTAAACAGTATAATAAAAGATAAAACCAGCAAAGTTTATGTTGTAAGTGATCTACAATCTGGCTATTTTCCTTTCTGTTTTTGACCAATGTGCTAACTGTAGCCAGCAAATGGCACCTAGATGTTCAGTGTGGACAGTCAAACAACATTACAACTGTCAGTGGTGACCAAGTGAACATCTCTACCCTTCTCCTGTTAGAGCCACAGCACACAGCCGCTGTGGATATCCAACAATTTTGGGAATATACTCAGCTGCACTTGGTTATCTGATTTTAAAACAAGGAATCATACCACAAAAATAAAACTGATAACAAAGCAGAGCAGACTGCACCAACAGTAAATAAATTTCAAGTAGGTACAGTGAGTATTTCTGGTCATGAAACTTCTTATCAAACATTATTTTCTGCAGATCACCATTTCAATAAAGAATCAAGTTTATTGTTACCACTTTCTCGTTCGTAGTTTAACAAAACCTAACAAAATCACCCATCCACTCACCTCACGACACACAGCTGATATCTGACCCTCATCCATGCATGTTTCCGTGACAACATCAGTTAAAGAGCCACCAGCCAGATACTCCATCACCACCTGTAAATAGAAATCCCTACATTAATTAGTTTTCCTTGAAATTACATGTCAAAGAAAGGTAGAAATATTTAACTGAAAGCTAATTTATATAAAGAACGAACAAAACTTCAGATTCTTTCAAAGGTTTTCAATTTTTATCCATGCTTTATTATATACAATAACCTGCCAGAGTTCTACATTGATTGAATAGTTAAATGATGGAACATTCCTTTAGTTATTGGTTTACTTCATACAGGAGTAAATCGTCTGAAATAAGTTCATGTGTTTGTTTGCTTCAAACAGCAAATATGCAGTGATTTAATGATAACACTGGTTAGCAATGTTTTTGCATCAAACTAAAGTATGGCAGCACTTGGCTGACATGATGGAGCTTATTCCGAAAATCAACTGTGTATCAGGTCTAGATTTTTCTATACACAAGTTGGTTCGTTTACCAGAATAGTGATTGGTATATTGAGTCTATGGGGGGGGACCCTCAAATTATAATTACCTGTATTCATAATTCTAAATATGTATCATAATATAATTGTATTAATAAATATAAAATAGTATTTTCAAATTTATATTCAAATTGCGACTGATTTTCAACTTTTTTTTTTGTTTGTTTCAGATCATACAGGAATGTTCTGGAATTAACCGGGCAATAATGTTACATAATATTTCATTTCAGAATAATGGCAACTCAAGGTTGTGTCGATGATGTGCAGACTCATTCCGTTATATCTGTGGCCTTTTCACGTCACCTCAACAAAGAAACATTACCCCAATTATAAAAACAGTTCACTTTCACTACTTTGGGTGCAAAATTGGAGATCAGGAAAAGAGCTGGGCACCACACATTTGCTGCAATACATGTGATGTCAGCTAAGGGACTGATTAAACAGTAGGTGGAAAAGCCTGCCATTTCTGCAAATGGTTGGCAGGAGCATAAAAATCATTTTGATGGTTGATACCTTTGGCAAACCAAAATAGCTGAGTTGACTTCAAAATGCAGGAAGAGGATTGCTCATCCTGTGACGAAATCAGCTATTAAGCCAGTAACTCAGTGATGAACTTCCAGCTCCAACACCAACAAGAGAGAAAAAAGTGCTGAATTTTTCTTCTGACGATGAATCACATGAAGACAAACCTGATGATGTGGAATTGCGTCCTTCTAGTGAAAACAGTCCACATTTCATTACACCAGAAGATTTGAATGACTTGGCAAGGGACTTGTACCTATCCAAATCTCAGTCTGAGCTTCTAGCTTCAAAACTCAAACAATGGAATTTGGTAACTTCAGATGTACATATAACATCCTTTCGAAAAAGCAGCTCAAACCTAACAAGTTGTTTAACAACTGTAAATCAACTGTGTTTCTGTTGTGACATCGAAGGCTTATTTACATTCTTTGAAATGGAACAATCTAAACTACTGGCATTTTTTTATCGACTTGTCAAAGTGAAGCTTAAAGGCGGTACTTTTGCATAATGGCTAAGCATTCCATCTGGTCATTCAGTTCATCTAAAAGAAACACATGAAAATATGGTAATTCTTCTTAATGCCATTTAATATGAAAGATACAAATGGAAAATCTGCAGAGTCCTAAAAGTCATTGGTCTTCTCACTGGAATGCAAAAGCAGATTTACAAAATATCGCTGCTTTCTTTGCCTGTGGGGTAGCAGGGCTGCCCAGGAACATTACATAAAGAAAGACTGGTCTCCTCATGAAAAGTTTCTCCCCGACCAGAAAAGTGTGAATATCAGCGATTAGTTGATCCTAAAGATGTACTGTTACCACCCCTCCACATAAAGCTCAGCCTCATGAAGAACTTCGTTAAGGTCCTAAACAAGGACGTATGTTGATTTTAAATATCTTAGCGAGAAGTTTCCTAACATCTCTGACACCAAATTAAAGGAGGGAATTTTCATTGGACTTCGAATAAGAACTCTCCTCAATGATGAAGCATTTTTTTTAACCATCTTGAAGGAAAGGAATTACAAGCCTGGAATTCATTCAAGAGCGTATGCCAGAACCTTCTGGGCAACAATAAATCCAAGAATTATAGGCAAATCATTAAAGAACTTTTCATGTTTATAAAGATCTGGGAGCATGAATGTCTTTAAAAATCCACTTTTTGGACAGTCACCTCAATTTTTTTCCTGAAAATCTTGGAGATGTTTCCGATGAGCATGGTGAGAGGTTCTGCCAAGACAAAATATATTAAAAAAAAAAAAAACTTTCAAGGAAAATGGGATCCAAAAATGATGGCAGACTTCTGCTGGATGCTCAGAAGAGAAACATCTGGTAATGATTTTAAACAGAGCAAATAAATCCCATTTTTGTGCATGCAAAACAATTGATATTTTTTTTGTTAAACTTTTCTGAAATAAAGGTTACAAGCTTTAATTTGTTTTATTTTTTTAAATGTATTTTGGATCACAGAAGCAAAATATTCTCGATACTAGAACCAGTTATCTCAAAATCCTGACCAGACAGAGGTAAACAAACCATTGTTGTATTTGTGATCAGCACCCAAAATTTAGTGGTTATCAGGTGTTTATGTCAGCAATGCAGAAAAAATGTGTTTTTTGTCGACCAGTATAATTATTGACAAAATCAGGCCACTCTCAAATGGCTGGAGTAACTTTTTGTGGTTTAAAAGATATAGTTTAAAACCACCTTAACATTTTTATTCATTTTTGTGACACTGGTTTTCCATAATTCAAACATAACAATTATTACTACCTATCTGAGCAGATGAACATGACACAATAACAATTAGCTGTAAATTTAGAAAGCCTTACTTGTATTTGATCCGCAACACCCCTCCCCCCACCCTTCCCACCCTTGTCTCTGCCAGAATACCACCAGGATACCTTATATTCAATGCATGCACACACTACAAGGATCAAAATGATACCAGAAGTAACTTTCTGCAAAATAGCCAGAAAACAAAAGACTACTTACCCATAATTCCTCACACACTAAATAACTGTCTAAATAATTAACAATGTTTGGATTCTGGTTTTCCCTCATCACCAGTATCTCATTGATTATCAGCTCTTTCTTTGGCTGCTGAGAGAGATTCATGGTCTTGATGGCCACCTCCCGGCCAGTTGCTATCTCTATTGCTATGTACACTGTCCCTGAGGCCCTGAAAATGAAATAACAGGAAGATTTAACATTTAACAGCCAGAAAAACTTAAGGCCAGAGTGGCCAATCCTTTGCCTACTTAAACCATAACAAATTCGTCTTCTAAACAGTGATGGCAAGCAGCAGATGGAGCTTGCTTAGCTTAGCATTTGACAAGCTTTAATCCCTGCAGCTACCAAAGCAAATAAGTCCAAGGATCTACAACTTACCCCTGTCCAATTTTCTCCATCTTTGTGTATTTCCTGTTTGGATCCCCTATTGTTACAATCGTTCTAAGTTTTTCTACTATCTCTTCGTCTGTCATCTTCTTCTTCTTTGGCTTCTCACTTTTAGTGCCTTGCGTTGCTCCATTTGTTTTGTCATCAGGATCGATTGGTTTAGTGTACTGCATGGAGAAGGAAATCAGAGATGGTCAGAAGTGAATGTACATCTGAGGCAGGTCTCAGGATACCACCCAGTGACAATAACAAACCACACCAAAAAAAAAAACAATAAATGCAACACCAGCATACATTTCAAGTTTGTCTGTTAATATATTTATTGAATAATTCTGACCCCTTACTGGAAAGTTAGCTAAACTTTATCAAGTGCACAGATAACTCCAAAAGAGTTTATATGAAATCAGTTATAAGAAACAATATGGTTGTATATCTGATTGCAATGAATAACAGTAAAATTACAATGAAGTTTGTTTCATTTCAGGTTTTGGACAACTTTTTCCTTCTGCCTCCTCCCATCCGAACAATGAGCTTGAAGCTAAAGATGATGTAGTATGGAGGGTGCCGCCTCGCTGCCCCCCAACAACTCATTTTGTTTATCAGTCCTCAAAGCATCAATAGAAAAGAGTGCAGTTTGTCTCTATTTACTTACTGATGACAACTGTGGACAGATTACTCACTGATAGTATTGCAATGGAAATTTAGTTTAAAAAAAATTTGATTAATTAAAAAAAAAAAGAGGAGGGGTGGTGATGACAGCTTACAATGGATTTTGTCTTATCAGGCCTCGCTGCTATAGGTGGTGGCGGAGTGTCTTCCTCCTCCTCCTCTGGTGTTGTTGGCGCAGAATTCTCCGGTTTCGACTTAAAAACAAAAGCAAAACAAAGTTACATGCAACAGTAGTGTGAACAGAACAAAAGGCCAGTCAAAGCTGAGTTTATTGCAACGTACAGACAACAAGCGATTACTATTTATTTTTAAAAAGCAGCTAATATGTATTTTTTTTTAAAATCAGCAGCAAATATTTTTTTTAGATTTGTTAAGCTGTCATCTGAATATCGAAAAATTTCTCATACTATCGTCTATAAATTTCTAAGGGGCCTCCTTTTAGCAAGCTGCATGTGGCTGTAAACTGATTCATGCAACAATGTTTGTTTTAGGTTTTTTTGCACAACAGGTGTTTGTTTCTGATGCTTTCAGCTTGCATGTGACTTTATAGATAAATACTTATACAGGCCATTAGAGAGAGTGGCAGATGTGAGTAAGGCATCTGGTAGCTTTAAAGAAAAAGCAGAACTCCTAAGACGGGTGGTTTGCTCAACTGATGAATCTTGCATCCAGAGGTATGAGCTGCCCCAGTGAAGGCATGTTTTCTATGTACACACCCCGATAGCCGATCCAATGAAATATTCCACATTTCTTAGATCCATGCAGCCCTCAAAATCAGCTTTTGGCAGTGCACTAGCCATGACAAGTGCTAACGTCCCTGCAGTTAACCAGTTTTCAGGACCAGTGCTAATGCAGACTCCCAGTTCTGGCAACAAGATCTGACATTTCATACCAGTCCAGGAACTCGCAGGATATTCTCCAAAAACACACCTGTTCACGATAATGCAGACTGTGGTTTTAAGTTTTTTTTTAAATGTGAAGTGATTTCTGTTAAAGAAAAAGCAAGCAAACATCAGACATGCTGCTGAAATCTGCATCCCTGTTAGTTTCTGCAACCAAGAAAACAAAGCTGTGTAGGAAGGGAGATCAAAATGCGTACCAGAACCAGGCTGCTGACAAATTTGTCCGACAAACTTGGCCGAACAGAACTCGAACTGGAACCTGCAAAGATCAAGAAAAGGCAGGTGAAAAACGGCATATTACAGTAATCACAAGTGTTAACAGAAAAGTTTTCCAGGTAAGCCCTATAAGTCTAAAATCTTTTTAATAGGTAGCTTCCAACCCAACATGGGTGGGGGGGGATTTACCAATAATTAATCCCTTCTTGTTCAAAATGGCCAAAATCATGGATCTCCATTCTGCGCCATCCATTGAGGTTTTCTGTGGTGGGGATGACAGACTTAGCATCAAAAGTGACGACAGTGAGGGGATTCAAGACACTGAATCAGTAACATGCAACAACAGTTGAGTGATTTTACGACATTTTTTAAAATTTTTTTATAATTATTTCCTACACTATAAATTCAATTTTTCTTTTCATTTTCTGGACATATTTCCTTTGGATTACTAATCTGTGTATGCTAAACCCACTTGTGGTATTTGAGTAATTCCATGACTTCTTGGTGTTTTTCTCTCTTTTTCTTTTTTAAAATGATCTTAATTCCAGTAGGTGCGTTTTGTGCAGCTGTCTTTGGAACTGCCCCCGAACATTTGTGGATATCAAATTTGCATTTTCCAAAGAAGAAACGACAGACTATCCATTCTATATCAAGGGTAGAGTTATCCTCAAAAACACGACCACAAAACAAGATCATCATAACCAAATCCATGCTGCCAGAAAGGGAAGAAAAGGACCAGACTGGAAGCAACTTTCGACAGTCCAAATCAGGTAGTAGCTGGCATCACTGTTGAGAAAAGCAGAAGTCCTGGAAACGTTTTTTTCACATCCGCCTTTTTCTTCTTTTTTTTTATAATAAACCCCCTCTAAAGCTAATCAAGATGGGTTGCATATCTGTTGTTGGCTTCTAGACACATTCTCCTCCTATCAAACCAAGTTTGATTCAGCTCCTCCTCCAATCCCCTGAGCATCCATCACAGTAGACTTTCACCAGCATGACCTACATTTACCAGGGTCAGCCAGGAGCCCAAAGGTCACCAGGAGAACAATGCTAATTCTGAGCTTCAGAGGAGAACAGTTTCAAGCATCATCAAAAACCAGACTGTTTTTCCTTCATATGTCCACTGAAGACCATGCAATTCTAGGGTCCATGACTTTGTGGCTTCACACAATAAAAGCAGTATTGTGTCTCTCCAGAGTAGTACATTCTCCAACAGTCACTAATATTTTGCCCCTTCATTTACATGTTTTTTGGTCACACATGTATCCCTACTTACATTTATTTATAAGGCAAAGATAAACAAACAAAAGCAAAAAAAATATCTACAGAATTATCCACTTACAAGCAGGAAAAATAGGAAGTCTGCTCAGAATCCAGCTGTATTGGCTTATAGACTTTACCATAGCTGACTATTTCTTTCTATCTTTTTTTTACCACAAAAATAACAAATATCTAGCATTTGTGTTCCCCAGAAAAGTTTCCATGAGGGCTGATAAAATGTTTCTGAGAAAATGTTCTACAGCTAGGTTACCAAAATTCTTCAATTTTGATTCTGAAAACATTTACATTCAGTTCAGGAGAGGACAATGGCCAGTTTTACTAACTTTTAATAAATTTAAAACTCAATTCATTACAGTCTCTTCCATCCTCATTTCAAAATGCTAATGATTGTTGATGCTTTCTTTTAAACTCTACACAAACTTCTCCGCTAGTGAAATCCTGATGTCAGTTGCAGACTTGGCAGTGTGCATCATCTACCCTTTTTTTTGTTTGTTTCCATGGAGAATAAAGGAAGCAAAGCGGAAAGTTGCTGATGCCGACTTGCGTTATCACAGCCTACTGATTGCTAGTGTATAAAACCTTATACAATGGACACTGCCATTATTGTTCTAACAATGAAGGGTGATGGATTCAACAAAATATATTGTGTGTCAAAGATGCAAGTATTATGCTACATAATTCAAATTTTACAAATAAATGAATCATCACCAAATAATTCCATTAGCAGCAGGATCATTTTAAAGAGTATTAACAAGAACTAAATAAATTTTAAAAAGCTAAAATCTGTAACAGTCCTTTTATTAAGTCCACTGCCATAAAAATCACAAACTTAAGCAGAGCTCGGGTAGGAAAGCCACTCACAACTGCAAAATCTAATGTAAACCAGGAATGGTGCCAAGCCATATGTACCAGAATTAAGTACATACTTATTAAACTTACTCCATTATTAAAAACACTTTTTGTAAAAAATTGTTAATTTCAGAAAATGTAAACTTTTGATACTTGTCAAAATTGTGCAGGCAGAGCCATAGCTCTCTTATCAAGGAAATCCCAAACAGCCTGTGCGCACCATAGTTGTACAACATGGCGTGATGTTGCACCAGTGTGACATCACCACCTTTTCTACCAAAAGGGCTCTAAAATACAAGACTCACTGTTTTCAAAGAATTCGTGAGAAACTAGTTATCCTTTATATCAATTTAATAAAAGTTTTCAGGTAGGCACCGAGATCAAAACCCAAAATAGTAGTAATGTATGTTAGAGCTGAGAGCACCTTTAATGCAGAACTGCTAAAAAGGGTCCAAACACCAGGAGGAAAGTTAATAGTTTAAGGATCCCCCCTGAGAAACAACAGGTAAGGAGGAGGTACAAACAGAACTTACTGCTGCTGGATTGCTTGATATGCATATATTTGGATTCCTTCTTTTCCTTGGTTGAGTTGTCATAGTAATTGAGCACGTCTAAAACAGCCTGAGGATTCTTCTTCTGCTCTAATTTGGAAATATTTGAGTTTTGTAACAGTTTCGCCCATAATTCAGGCATACCCTGAAGAGAGGAAAACAAAGTGTATTTAATTATTGCTTCTCTGATTCATGCTACACATTAATGAATTTTAAAGTACTGATACTAAATAAATGAAGGTCAGTTTTTAAGGCGTCTACTGTGGAACACTCAAATATGTTGTTAAGTCAAGAAGAAAATTGTATGATACATGTGATATTCAACTCAAAAATGTGTGGGTTCACAACTTTTTACTGGTACAGTTGCCATAGTGACCATGCAAACCTAACAAATAATCAAATGCAAAGTTTATTTAAAAAAATAAATAAATAAAATAGTGATCTCTGGGTTTCCATTATTTGTGGCAGTGCTTTATGCCAAAGTCTGCAGATAGAAAAACTTTTTTTTTATATTCCATAGTCTGTATCAGGAGTTCAGCTCTCCATTCACACCTAGATTACATTAACTTGTCTTGAAAACTTGTGAAGCTGCATCTGAAAATTCAGGATTCATAATGGATGCTAAAGTGTAACCGGACGAAATACATTGGAGAATTTTACCATATCCACTCGTTACGACCAAAAGCCCACCTGAAGCAAGTTTATCATTTTTTCCACCATAAATCCAGCAACAAAAGTCTCTCTTTCTGCCTAGAATGTTCAAAATCCAGAATTGTTAAAATGGTAGAAAGAAAAGCAGATTAAAATACAAAGAAAAAATAATAAATACAAAATTTTTTAAACTTACCCACCAAATCCAGATATTTTTTTGTTTGACTGGAAATATTTTTTTTTTTTTCCTTTTTTTCAACAGACCTAATTAACAAAGATTTATATTGTTCTTTATATTGTATCCTAAATGTTATTTTTAATCAAAAGGATGGAGAGAAAAAATGTTAGCTTCAACGGTGAGTGTACTCACGGTAAATTCGCCTGTATGAGGATCAAAGCCCACGTGAACCGTGTGCTCAAAGTTTGATGGTGATGATATGACTGGTTTTTCATTTTCCTTAATTTTTGTGATCTTGTTGCCTGCAAGAGAGAGAGAGAGAGACAGCAAAGCTGCTGTTAACGATGAGGATGGTGATGATGAATTAAAGGAGAAACTGCTTTAAAATACATGTCAATGCAAAGGGACTCAATCATTCATTTTCGGAAAGGAAGGAAAGATGTTCAAATTTTACATGGTTTCTTAAAGAAGCTGTTTCCAGTTGCTTTTTTCATCACCCAGCGTATAATGTGCGCTAGATCACTAATAAGTCCTAAACCAGCTCCACTTCACCGATGCTGATTCTCTCAAACAAAACTATTTATTAGTCACTAGCCATGCATTTAGCAAAATATGCTAGAAGTTTTAAATATGTAACAACTAGGGTCCATGATTAGAAGTTAGCTAAGATTCCCAGAGCTCATCTCTGGGTGGCCTCGTGTAAGCCATGACAACTCTTCCTGCGCCCCAGTGACCACTAATCCGAACCAGCATCATCAAGAGCGTTATTACTTACACTGCTGTTCATCTGCAAACCATAGTATTACTACTTCATTGGCTGCTTTCCAAAGTCATTTTGCACCTTCCACAATCCAGTCAGATTCTTTCAATCTGACTGGTTCAAAAAAGGTTGTTGCATGAGTGTTAAACTTACCAAATAAGTTCAATGTCAACCGTCCATAGTGTACAAATAGATTCATCCACAAATTATGCACAAAAAAATCCCATGATATGAATGTCTGGGCACAGGGCAGGTTTTAATGGAACAAAAGCAATGAGAGCTGACAATTAGTCCTGAAATGGCATCTAGATCGTATTTAGATGCTGTAGTTAAGAGATAAGATATACAATTTTCCAGCTTTATTAGCATCTTTCCTGCCAATGCAAGAAAAGCAAAACCTGGCCTGGCAGCCGATTTACACTGCACGTTTTGTTGATATCTGCCCTTTTGGAAAATACTGAGGCCTTCTCAAAAGTGCACAGAAGCGGGTTTCTTTCAGCCGGCAGTGTGCTCCAGCTTGGAGCTTCTGTTAAGGTCTGAATCCATCCATATCCTAGTCACCGAGTTATACCAGGGCCTTAAACCAAAACTGTCCTGGCACACGCTGCTATCAGGCAATCGATAAGTCATTGTGGTGCACACACCATTGCACCAATAAGGATTTTAACAGATTCTGATAAAATAAGAGGAGGGGGGGAGAGGCAAAACTGCTTCTAAACAATATCACAAGAAGTGACACTGGAATTAAGTATTTCTTACATTGTGTTCACGATCACCATCTATAAATTGTTTAACTAAGTGAAAACTCGGTAAAGGAAAAATTCTGAGAAAAAAAAAACAAAAAAAACCTACCTAAAAGCACTTAACTGTGATGGTAAACAGACAGACAGACAGAGTTACGTACCTGCGATTAAAGATAACTGATTATGTCAAGTAAGCTGGATCACCAAGGTGAGTTTCGCTCCAGTGTAACAGACAGTAGAAAGATAAGATCAAAATTTCTTTGTATAATTATATAACATTTATACATGAGACAGTAAGATAACTAAAAAAGACAAATGATTGTTCTAAACTGACAAATGTTTGTAAAAATCAGTTTCTTCAAATTACCCAGTATGCACTTATATATGAATGGTAGTTTATAAGGAAAAATGTTAATATACGCATCTGTATACACAAGTTACCATCCATCATGACTAACCATTTTTTAAAAAACACCAAACCACCTTTATAGGCTATAGGATCTTGCAAACAGTGTAGACTTTCTTATGCTGAAGAAGTAAAATATTCTGTTAAATTTACAAATAGCTGTAAATAAAATTATCAAAGTATGAAATAAAATTTAACAACTTTACTCCACCATTTTAAAAAAAATAGTAGTAGATTGCACGTTTTAGAGAAAAATGCGTGTATTTATTTTCTTCTAAAAGGAAAAGTACACATTTGTCTACAAAAGTCAAAAGCAAGCTGAAGACTAAAGAAAAACAAGCCCAAAGTACAAGATCCTGCGTTTTGCTGGAACGAGAAGACAACTATGGAACAATACTCACCACTCCTTCGACGGAATGTAAAGTTTTGCCACCCTACAGGCATTCCAGTTCTGTAGATCGTTACAAGTTAGTATCATCAATTCCAAAGAATGCACGGTTTGCAGAGTGTCTAACTCTGGTTTTGTTGACAGTTTAGGTTCCAATGATGTACTCTAGGTTAAATCCAACATGTTTCAAAAATGTGCATGCACAACTCTTCCCGAACTGAAAATCTCCATCACATCGGCCTTGACAAAACCCAGCTTATTTTAGTATGGCCTACATCAGGTGCAAGCAGCAGCGGAGTCATACCAAAGAGGACAAGTGGAAACTAATCTGAGAGGAACGATGACGACAAAAAAAAACAAGTCGCGTATTTAGCCACATTCAAGTTTTTCACATTACTAAGCAGATGGTGATAATTCCCCAAAATCTGCTCATTAGGGAATAAAAACTAATTAATATAGAAATAAAACACCCTGGAGTTCAGAAACCGCAGATCTTCCTGCTCAGCAGTTTTCATCTATAATCCAATTCTTGGAGCATGGGTCTCAAGAAGCATACCCAGTGTATGTCTGATTCCATAGATTCTCATTTCAAGCCCAATTTGTTTAAAAAATATTTTTTCGTTGGTCCACAGTAAACAGTGATTTTAAGTTGAATGTGTAGTAAAAGGCTATGCTCAGAGTCCAGGCCTCTTAACTGCATTTCCTGGTTGTTGTTGTTTTTTTCTTAATTAGCAAGCTTCATAGCATGACTCACATCCTACAACCATGAAGTGAACTCTTGGTCCAAGCCCCTTGACATAATGGCTTCGTGGCTATGCACAGATGAAACCCTGCTGATAAGCTGTGAGGCTTAGGAGCAGCTTCCTCCACAGCTGCCAAATCTTCAACTTGATGAGGCTGAGACAAACCTTTTGATTGTGGTCCACCAAGGCAACTGGATGTGCACCACCTCTACAAGGTAAGATGCATGTAGTGGAAAAGAAAAGTATTTACTTTAATGCTAATCACATATCACGTCAGTTTTTACAAAACTAATTGGTTCTCTTATCAACTGCATTGTAGCGATGTATCTCTGATGGTTCAACTTCGGTCTAGCCACATTTGCTCGCAATCATCAAATTAACCAACCTGTGCGTTCCACTCTCTCAAGTATTTGGCACAGAACAAAAGACAATCTATATATAAGAAACATTTTTTTAAAACTATAATAATAAAATAAGTCCACACACTAGAAACCAATAAACAAATGGTATTTTTGGCCATAACTAACTATTAATTTACAAACTTCCTACTACATCCACATTTCTTTTTTTTTAAAATCAGTCAGTCAGTCTACATACCAAAAGTTATCAAAAGCCTTTGATGTATGTGTGTGTGTTAATTTAACTCTAGTTCTCAACTTACCTAGAAGCTTCTAACTTTCCACCATTATATAAATCGAAACAAATTAAACATCTCTTTTTTTTTTAATGGCTGTAATCTGGGTTCCTGTGCACTCTGATAAAAATATTCTAAGTACATTTTGGCCGTTTCATCCAAGAGATGTTTGTAGTTTTTAAAATACATTTTCTCACAAAATACTGCTAATTATAAATGAAAGTATTCTATATAATGTTTTCTCTTCTTATAAGGAACTGAAGTGGGCAGATTTCATATGCTGATATTTTCATTTTTTTTGGAAGTTAGGTTTCTTAAATCAATCCCCTTTGTACAGGTTGATGTACTATTTTTCACTTTGGTGTTGTTTGTTTGTTTGTTTTCCCAGACTTCAAAGCTTCTCTTGTAGACCCTTTAGGGTTTGGCCAGGCAGACCAGCTGTCTGCCATTAGAACCTGTACTGATCTGATGTCCACAAGTAGAGCAATCAGTCAAACATGGCAAATTAACTTAACCGGTTTAATCTCTGCTGCAAAAAGGCTCCTGAAGCCATGTAACGTTACATCTCTGCCCCTATCAACAGTCCTGTCACCATCACAAGTTACCACTGCTTGGAAAAAAGAGAGGAAGATTTAGCTAAGTTTAGCCGCAATAAGTTTACCAACATCGAAATGCTGAAAATGATTTCTGCCAAAGTGACACTTTTAGAACTCTCTTATATCAGCCAGTCACTCTGCTTGGTATTATTCTGCTTTGAAAAACCAGAAATAGATAACTTTCTCTCTAAAGAAAAAACAATAGGCATGAGAAAGAGAGAAAAGGAAAGCAAAAATCACATTCTCAAATCCTTTTCTAACAGATGATTTGTTTACCAGATTAAATTTACATTTGAATACATTAATAGACTGCTTAATATTTACTACAGCATCAGCATCAATAATTTAAGGTAAAAAAAAAAAAAAAATTAAATTTCTAGTTCTGTATGGGTTAATGGTGTTTTTACAGCATAATTAAAAACTTTTGAGACTAAATTTGCTTATTTAGCCAAGAACATCCTTTAATTTAAATATACAATATGTGGCATTTGAAAAATGTATGTAATATAAAAAATATAACAAGATATGCTGAAACAATGTAGAGATTTTTATTTGATGACTACTATGGGTAATGATTTGAATTTTTGAAGTTTTTTGCATGAATGCAAAGTATTCTCAAGTCTAATTTTCCTTTTTTAATTTAGTAAAATACTTAGAGAATGGTCTAAATCTCTTTTGGCATTTTCCAGCATTTTCAAACAAAGATTACGTTCAGGGTACATTGTTTAGATTGTAACTGAGGTTTGTTAGGACAGAAAGACATGTGGCTTGGTGGTAGTGGTTGTCCAACCCTAATATTTATAACCTTTGATAGGAGACTAACAACCTACACATCAAGAATTTTGCGATAGTAGATTGATGTCTCAGGATGACCTGCTTGCAACTTTAGCGGACCAAACTGTACATCTTTACAGAAAATAAAGGTTAATGCTACTAAGTGATTTAGTCTTAGACAAAGTATATCTGCTTACAGAGAATTTTAAAATAAAATAAATAAATAAAATACCTGAAAATTCTTAAAGGTAGAATTCATCTAAAAACTTGTAGTAAGAGTAGATAAAGTATTTGTCTTACAATAAATTCAGATGCCTAAAAGGAGGGGGGGAAATTGCCAATTTTAACCTAAAATCATAAAATGTAACAGATAAATGAGTAAACAAAATCAGATTTGTTTAAAAAACTGCTTATGAGCCTAAACCACCTAAAAGAACAATGAAGTCATCTAAAAACACATTATACAAACAGAAAGAAAAAAAAAACCATTGCTACTTAAATCAGATAAGATTTAGATCTGTTAGCAGACTGGGTAGGCATGTAAAAGGAAAATGCAATTTAACACTAGCAAGTTTCGCCGCATCATAGTAAGAACAAACAAGACAATCTGATTAATAACCGTTAGAACTGTAAAGAACTCTAGCATTATCATAGGCAGTAACTTAAATCCAAAAGCAACATGAAAGTATGCAGAAAGCCAGTAGGGTTCCACGTATACTAAGTCATACTACTACTATTTGCAAAACAATGGTAGTTCTATTTCCTTTGTGCAAATCGCTTAAGCATAAAAAAACCAGACATGGAATACTCTTACCAAAGAAACATTACTCATTTGAAGGAAGTTCGTGCAAGCTTAATTACCAAGAAAGATTAATTGCTTAGTACACATAGTGTTATTTTTAGGGAAGATCTGGTCACATTATTTAAAGAGTTTGTTTTTTTTTTTGCATGTACAGGAAGAAAACAAGAGTATAAACAGGTACTTGGCATGATCAGTACAAAATAGACCCATAGCAGACTAGACAGAATGTCAGAAAATTCCTTCTGCTAGTTGGTTGTTGCTGAATGCTTGGAATGCCTTACATATAAGAGGTTAAAGCAACAAAAAAAAAAAATGCGCCAATGGTTCTGAGTCTTTTGAATACCTATTTTAAAGCAAAGATAATTTTGCGTCTTGTAACTTCCTTGTTCTTCTGTATCAGAAGATGCCAGCTGGGATTGACTGACAGATGTTTTCTATAGCAGTCAGTCTGCCACCAAGAAAATATGCATGTATCACAGAGGGGTGGGGGGGCGGGAGAGAATTACTGAGAGGAGATTAGTATTGTTTCACATCAGTGAAGTCAAGAAATATACTAAGCAGAGTTAGTGTTTAGCAGTAGCATCATGAAGGGATTAAAGTTTGTTTTTTTTTTTTTTTGTCGGTTTTAAACAGCTTTTTCTATAGAATCAGAGGAATCACCCAATCCCTCCAGACTTGTAGAGACTTAGATAACTACATATAGTTTTCATTTTATTTTAATTAGGTTCTAGCACACTAAAAAAATACCAGGATAACTAGAAGAGGATTTAACTAAAGCAGGAAAAGTACAGAATCTGAAACGAAGTTGCGTCCAGCTATAATTAAGGTGGCATTTCCAAATGCAACAGTACAGGAAACAACCTAATGCTTATCTCTGATAAAATGCAGCTAAGCATAAATGGTAAAACAAAAACGCCATCAGTAGAGTTGATGATGCAAATCCAATAGTCATATCTACAATTTAAAAAGCAAAACGAATGAAACATGCCCATGTTTAGTTCTGGGTGCAAGGCATCTTTTAGAACATTGTATTAGTTAACCCTTTACCTCCAGATGCCCCCCAAGAGGAACTTACCTATTGAATTTTATTTTATCCAGACCTTTTACTGAAAACAACAGAAATATCTTTGTACAGTCAAAAACATGCTTTTAGCAATCAGTTTTCCTTAGGATAAAGTAGAACGAACGGCCTTAAGGAGTTAAACCAGCATAGAAACATCAAAATGTTTGCTGCTATGTTAAGTGAGAGATCCACTGCTGAAGCGCACTTGTAAAATCTCTGCTATATTTCAAACTTCCACAAAAAAGATGGAGTCTAAATTCTAATACAAACTTGAATTCCCCCCTTTTCAAAAAACGTTTGGCATAAATATTTGTTATCTGCATCAACTATAATAATTTTTTAATTTAATCTTAGAATTTAAAAAAGAATTAAAAAAAAAAAACAGATTTTTATGAAAAATGTGGAGAACAACCTGTGAGAAGTAGATATCTTTTGTTCCAGAAGACTTCTTGTATTCTCTTAATACATTTAATACAGAATTAAAAAGCCGCCTGTTGTTGCGCCGCACTTGTTTTTGTCTTGAGGTGGTTAAATCGTTGTTGTTATTTTAAAGTGATATAATGAAACAGCCCATACACATCTTCCTGTAGGTTCCTGGTAGAATGGACTACATATCTTGACAGTAAATGAACTGGGTTAGACCCTTTCTCGGTTTGGGAACAAGCTGCAAGATGAACGGCACAGTTGTCTGTATATTACTGATGCTGGCTTTCAGTAAAAATCAATAAAATGCGTTATAGTTATAAGAAAGAGATGATTCAATACAGCTGCCAAGGGCATAATGAGTCAGTGAGACTGATTCACCACCCGGAAGATGGCCAGTCACTTGTTGGCGATTTTAGACTCAGCACATTTTCCACGTGAACCTGAATGGCACAGAAATAGTACACAACGGGGCAGCAGAAGACCTCTGCAAAGTTCATTAGACAAACTAGATGGCAGACCAGAAGAGTAAAAAGTGTAATGAGGAGAACAAACAGATCCACTTATTTACCGTGTGGTGCATAATTTTGTTTGAAAGATGTTAGACATGAGTTTGCAAGCGTCTAAATTTTAAAATATTTAAAACGGTAATAAAAAGGAAGGCATTCCCAAGAAATATATAGAAGTCACTGAGAAGGAATAAAAATAATTTATATTAGTTGACTATGATCCTCTCCCAAAATAAGGAAGCATTTCATATAGTGAAGTCCAAAATTTATTGTAGTTATAAATTTAAATTTAAAAAATAAAATATCAATGCTTTATACGTACTGAAGGAGTAAATATACCACAAATTGTTACAATGATTATAGCAACTACTATATATAAAATTGTTTGCCTTACAAGAATCTCTCTTTCCTACTTAAGTTGGATCTTGTTACCACACTTGAAGCAATAGAAGAAAAAAAAAAAATCAAGGTTACTTTACTGATGATAAGCTTTAGAACTTCAAAAACAATTTTTATAAAAGCCACCAGACTCTAATCTAATCTGTCATTCTCTCTAGAAAGGGAGGGGTGAGACAGGGGATGGTGGCTAATGACACCATGACAGAGTTGCTGAGACCTAGAATCAAACTGGATTCAAATTAGATTTCTTGAAAGATGCAAGAGAGTGAGCAAGTTTGGCTCAGCAGACATATGCTACCCCAAAACAGAGACAATAAAGCTGCCATGATATACTAAAATAATTCTACTTTCAGTCAAGGTAATGCCTAAAAATCTTATTAACAGTAAAATTGTCAATCCATGTGAAACTTTCCCTTTTGAGAAATGCAATTAACATAGTGGATTTCTCCTGAAAAATCACAAGGGGCTAATGAAAGCAAATTAACATATTTAGGCAGCAGCGAAGCTTTTTCAAAACATTCAGTACCTATTTGATGTCAGTTTTAAAAAAAAAAAATCAACAGAATCCAGTTAACTGAATAAAAGAAATCTCACTTCCATTTGAGAATTAATAAGCTAAAGCATTGTCATTGGTGACTAGTAAAGATTTAGATAGAGACTGACAGACAGATGGTGGGGTGAGTGGGTGTGTGTGTGTGTGTGTGTGGGGGGACACAAGCCTCGCTAATGAGATTTTTTTTTCCTTGGGAAAAGAAAAATGAAGTAAGGTATTAAATATCATCGCACCTAAGCAGGTAGTAGGCTAAAACAAGTTGCAATTACTCGTGTCAGTTGCCAGCCAATTCAGAAGTCCTTTACTGCTGATATCTGAACCGAAAGCCTTTCACAGAACTAGATGATAATGTGTACGCCTCAAACATACTTAGCGCATACGAAATACTTTCAAAAATGGCTGATGAAATTTGACAAATGCCCGTAAACAAAAGCACTTTTTTTGTTTGTTTTTTTAAAAAAAAGATTTGGTTTGTCAGGAATGTACATCAGGATGTATCAATCCTTCCTTAAGCAATTAGACGACAATTGTTTATTATTATTTTTTTTTGTTTTTTAATCATTGAAACTCAACCATAAATAAGCAGGTCACTTGGGGTCGACCCTAGAGGGTTGGGCGGCGAGTATTCAGCTTTGTGGCTATTGTAGATGGAAAGTCCTCTACCTGAAAAGAGTGGAGGAGAGGGGAGTTTTTTTGCCTTTGGCCTGCCTGTCTGGCTGGGAAGGTTAGGCATGTTGAGACCGATTTTCGGATTTGACATGCTGAGGCCTTTTCCCCAAGATTGTTTTTTTGGCTGGGGAAGCGATCACTCCCAACTCGAAGCTTCGGCTCCAACTAACATGGGTCGCTTACGCGGCCCTCACCCTGGCCGCTTCAGAAGCCAGTTACACGAGGTGCTTCGGTGCCTCAACACGGCCTTTTAGGCCTACACCAGGAGCTACTCCATTCCCTTTCCCCGGAGATAAGCACACATATACGAACTTTACACTTGCACCTGCACGCATGCACCACACAAAGAAAGAAAAAAAAAAGATAGCAAAGTAACAGAAAATAATCATTGAGCCTGACTAATGTGTACTACAGACCAGGGGTCATCGACCTTTTTGTGCATGAGCTACTACTTTTTGATTTACTTAAAAAGTTAGAATGCAAAAAATTTATTAAATCATACAAAAGCATTAAAATAGACAGTCACATGCAATACATTAACATAAAACTCCGCTGGATAAGTTAGTTGGGCAGGAGTATGTCATAGATGTAGTCATCCAGGTGAGAATCTGACATAATCTGATTTAATTGAGTGTCAGAAAACACTAATTCACATAAGTATGTTGAACCAAATAATGCTTTCAGCTGTATGGCGATGTTCTTTAAGATGAGCTATTTTTTTTTTCTTTTTACTGTCAACAAGACTCCAGAAGTTCTCACCTGAAGTTATGCATCTCAGTTGGATATTGTTTTGGAAAAAAAAAAGATGAAAAATTATAGGACATACAACCTGCTCAATACCCTCGACACCTGCGAAGCACCTCTCTTGTGGTTCTAGTCCAGCAGTTGAAACTACCACAGATTTGGCTTCAGTTGTTACCCTCTCCTTGCAGTTCTAAATTCAACTCAGTTAATCTTCTCAAAAGATCCATAAAAAAAAAACACACACTAGGTGTTAAAGCCACAAACTATCTTCTAGTGTTTTTTTTCTCTTTTGTTGAAAGTATCCACTTCTTCATTGCAAAAATGTCCTCACAAGGAACCACTGTAACGCCATTTCCTTTGCTTAAACATTATATTTATGTACATAGTATAGTAAAAAAAAAAGGTAACAGAATCCTTGTCTCTTTAGCAAAGAATATAAACCAACTAATTACACCAGTCATTGTGGGAGTAATATCCACTGTATTAACAAGTTTGTATAACAAAAAAACTTTCCTCATTAATATAATCTCTGAGTGACTTTTTTGATGAAGGGGTCATTAAACATCATTCTAACAAAGACACAAAGCTGCCCAATCCAACAATATTGGGGTTGACTCATCTAATTATAATGAAAAGTATGAACAGGAGTCCACATTGAATTTCAGCTGTGCAACTAAATCACTGATTTTTTATTTTAAATTCCCCTTGATACTTGACTTGATACAGTCTTTCCAGATAACTAAAGAGAGTCTATCACTGACATCATTTCAGCCTTACTTTTTTTTAAAATTGACCAACTAATGCACCAGCTGCTTCTAAAGTGCTTCTTTAATTAATGTTCCATCTTCAATGTATTTTCTTCGTTCTAGCAACAACATGGATGTAGTTGTTGCTGCCATTGATTTATCAACCATTTTTTTTTTATTTTTTTACAAAATAAGGTTAGTCATACCTTTAAATCGTGACTTAAGATCACAGAACGACCCTTTCCCTTAAGAGGAAAATCAGAGTCATGCTTGGCATGTTTTCCAACGTCTCTCTTTCTAGCTATAGTGCCACACTAGCATTACTACGTACCAAGCAAACGTCTTATTTTTGCTCTGGCGTGCATCTTTTATTATCTTTAGTCCAACATGCTCATTACAATTCTCCTAACAGTAGTCATTTGCAGTAGATCTATTAAATTGCTAACCTTAACCAAAATATAGCCTTTCCCATTGTTTAGTGAGAGTAAACACATACACACACACACACACAAATACCATCCATTTGCAGCTTAGCTTGTGTACATTTCTTTTTTCCTTTGCATTCTGTACAGTTTATCATTTGCATGTTTATTTACTAATTTTATTTTTTTTTTTCCCCCGTTGTTTGGCAGACTGTATTCTAAACAAATTGAATTATTGCCAGATGTCTGGCATTTAATTTAATGTCTCGTTAACCAAGCGATCAAGTTGTGTTTTCAAAACTGAGCTGCTGTTTTCTTTTATAGGGATCTTCACAAAGCAACATCCTTAGAAAGAATTCTAAAAAAATTTTAAAAAATCTAATTCGATTACTGCAAATTCTCTTTGCAAAATTTGCACAAATATACAAATGCATAAAGCACGAACATGATTAAAATGAAAACCACAATAATCAAAAACAATCAATTATGCTCCAAGGAGAAGTTTAAAAGAATGTTATAACAAATTCTCAATCTTTGAGAGTCACAAGCACAGGTTCTCGATTCCCGAAACCCTTTGGCTGAATAGCACTATGCTCACAATTTTCATTAATTATTAATGGCAATTTTAATTCTACAAATTTGTCTCATCCACCTTTACCTGGGTGATTCTTCATATTTAAAGGCATTCACCCACCTAGTTACCGGTGAGTAGTAACCCTGCCCTGAGCTGATATCCTGTTATGGTGATTAACCCTTAACTAGCCCATGTGAGCTAGCTTTTGTTTTATTTCTAATAATAGTTACCAGGCTTTAAAAAGCTGAGCAGCAGCTACTCCCCCATTATTTCCTTGGTCATTATCGCCTTAATGACCAACAGTAGGTGGAATCAGATGCTTTTCACGCGCACACTCACTCACTCCATTTCTATTTGCTTAGTGAACAAATTTAAAGTCCATTGTTATCCTTCCAACTACTTTCTGTAAATAAACTAAAAAATCTTACTCACCTTTAGGTGTTTTCAGTTTCCGTTTTTCTTCTTTGCTGTCTGGTTCTTTTGGTAAAGGTTTATTTTCCAGAGGCATAATTGATTCTCTGCAATTAAACATTTTCATGTTAAAAAGGATTTGGATTCTGTGCATGTAGGTGAGAGGTGACAGTATTTTTTGATAATTAAACATTCCATAATAGTAATAATCATCATCTAACAACCAATCCACAAGTAAACCCCCCCAAAATAGTGAGAGCCAACTTGCCAAAAAAAAAAAAAAAAAAAGACTTATTTTGTATCTCTTGTAATGGACTTTAAGCTTGCACAAAATAATGAATGAAAGATGAACTAGGCCAACTGACCATGAGGCTGCTGAGACAGTCAGTCAAAGTTAGGGTGCAAATGGAGTTGGTCATCCATCATAGCTGGGGGTAAAATATGCAGTGTGAACCCTAACATGGAATATAGGTGATCAATAGGATGCGCATAATGTAGCTAGGTGTTTTAGATCGCGTTTAACTTACATAAGCGACTTTCTTGCTTTTAAAAGGTTCATTTTGGACTTTTCACTCATTGGTATTGTATTACATGGGAAAGATTGTATTTTGGGCTCAAAATTGTGTCACATGGCCAATAACTGTAGATAGGTGATCATTAGAGTATGTGTTGTATAGTATAGTGATTCAGGTGGCAGCTAACTTGAAATGGAACTTTACTGCTTCCAATATATGAATTTCATGCTAAATGTACAGAATTGATCAAGTATACATCTCTTTAATAGACTCCTAATTTAAGAGCAATTGCTTAGCCTTGTTTTATTTGAATAATGAAGACAAATGAGCATATTTGCTGGTCTGATGCTAAGAGCTTTTCATAAACTATGCCCTTGTCTGTTGACCATATAGTAGCATCTGAAATACTCATTGACCTTTAGATCTGTGAAATGTCGCATCAACAATCTTTGTAAATTTGTAGTGCAAATCATTGCTATCTACTGCTAACACATAAATGCTCAAGTATGGCCTTTCACCATTTGACAAATAGCTTAGACATGTAGTTTTTGATTTTGTTAATTGAAAGAAGTTCGTACAGGTAGGTGACCCTTTATCCGGAAAGCTCAAGCCTATGAGGTTGCCAGATTCAGGATTTTTTGTCAATAGGCCTAGCATATATAGGTAATATTCATTAATGTATGAAAATTAATGAATAGAGGTTTTTATTTACTTACTAAATTACTGTCCTTGTTTCTGCTTACAAAGTAATGTCTGTTGGATAAATATTCTTTATTTCAAAATTTGTTCCTTTAGACCATAGATCATTGAGGTACCAACCCCATACTAGTCACTTAGCCTCTTAACAAAGGTTCCCTTTTCTAACTTCCTCAATAATTCAAGTTTCTTTTAAATACTTAGCAAAGGATGTTTCCTCTTGGCACCTCCACTGTTCATAGGACATTACAATGCCCAATTGAGTAAAAAATTCAATTAAGCAGAGAGACTTGCACAAACAGAGGACAGGTTTGTAATGAGCACACTGCTTCAGAATGCCACCCAAACACTACAGAAATGCCAAGAACTAAAAAAAAAATTGCCTGCTTTCGGCACATTCTGGGTTTTGGGTTATTGGATAAAGAATCGCCTACCTTTAGTTGTTCACGTGTTCAGTCTCTTGCAACAGCATGTTCTGTAAATATTTTGCTCGATCTGTTGTCAACATCATGAAAAAAAAAACTACTCAATTCTCTCCTTGAAGATGTCAATCTATGTAGTTCCAATACTGTTCACCATTGGTCTGATATCATGCCCAACCCATTCTTAAGTCCACATCAGAACTGAAAGATGATATATTGACGATACTCACTAAATCTATATTTGTACAGGACTTTACCAAGCACCCACAACAAAAGGAGTGAAACACATGAAATAAAGTTGTGCTTCATGGGATTCCACTGAACACAAGACGACTATATAGCAGACTAATGATAGCACCAGCCTACATGAGCTTTCACCAATGCCACCCTTACTTTCATTATATTCACTTGGGTCCATCTGCTGCCATTCATCCTAAAATTTCATTTCCACACCATTACTTTTCTCATCCTCTTGAACATCCTGTTCAGCTGGTGTTGTCTTCTTTACCCCATTTCGAATGTCGTTTCTTGTTCTATTGACTTATACATCTAACATTTGACTCAGTGTCTTTAAATAGTAAACATCATAATTACAGGTATTCTTGAGATGAGTAAACTCCACTAGTTTTCGTGTTTTCAGCAATATGGATAAATAAAACTCTACACTGAAGTTACATGGCTGTTGTGTGTGCAGTACCTCCAATCCGTAAAATTTTGTAAATAATGATATGAGTAATACTCTGCTCAAAAT
Source organism: Nautilus pompilius (assembly GCA_018389105.1). Classification (NCBI taxonomy): domain Eukaryota; kingdom Metazoa; phylum Mollusca; class Cephalopoda; order Nautilida; family Nautilidae; genus Nautilus; species Nautilus pompilius. Next base: position 285,866 of record JACATO010001023.1, read on the forward strand.
TTGAAATTTCATTCATGCAAACATTTCATGTGGTCCACTCTGAGATGAATAAATAATTAGCTAACATTTGACAGTTTATGACACCTTAGTAGATCCTATATGAATGCAAGACATGCACTGTCTCACTAGCAGTATGGAAGGAATTATTACATCCTCCTGTCAGTCACTGTGGAGTTCTGCTTATGAACAGCACATTATTACTGATCTCAAACAGCACAAAGCCGACTGTCTTCCAGGGGAAGATTGTCACATTCTGGAAACCTATTCAATGAAATCCCTTGGTGGTGCTAATAAAATAGCTAAAAACAATGGCAAGTATATGGTGACCAGAAGAGGGTATGCTAAATATTATGTAGATGCTGTTTGTGGAGACTGATCATGATAGAGAGAAGACAAACTACAAGATTCAGAATCCCTGTGCTAACATCCCACAATCCCTTGGCCAGGAATATCTCTCATGTGAAAGATGCAGAGAGAGAAAATCTAGAAAAAAAACAAAAAAAAAACAGCATCTGGTCATCAAAGTTATTGCTGTAAAGGATCTCAATGGCCATGAGCATCTGATAAGATGGTAGTTACCAGTTTAAGCTACACTACGCAGTGTACCTGATAAAGTTCCACACAATTCCCCCACTTCAATCCAAGACACCAACAAAAGTGGCCCAGGAACTATTACTGGTCTTTCTGGAACTTCAGTACACCACATATTCTATAGTCAAACAATGGATATAACATTAGAATTCAAGTTAAACGAGGAAGTGGAGAGTCTCTGGCCAGAGTTGGTTCTTGTGAATGGATGACCACATCATCCACAAAGCCAGAGTTCAGTGGAAAGAAATGGTGACACAAAGTTAAAGCTTTTGGCCTGGATAAGGAACAACAACAGTACTAAGTGGATCTATGGTTTTTGTTTTGTTCAGCAGTACACAAATAGATATCATGAGAACATTAAGAATCATACAAAGCTTTAATGGTAATAAACTTTGTTGTAGGCTGGCAACATCACAAGCTGAACTTCTCTCCTGGAGAAACTGGAGGACATGCTGAAGGTGGTTTTAACTAGCCCATCCAGTGCCTCTGCTCCTAACAGAGACCTTACCAGTACCACATCAAGTGACTCTACCACACGAGTCAGTGCTACCACAATACCCATAGCTAACCCTCTATCAACAAACGCCAAGGTCACATCTCCTGAACACCAAGCAAAGTGGGCAGCAAAGAAAACCCAACAGAAGTATCACCAAACCAAATGATAGCTTGCAGTACCTGATCTATTAGAGCTCTAAGTACAGGTCACAATGTTGCTGTGCCAGTTTCCATGTTCAACTGAAGCAAAAAGGCAGTCTTCAAATGTGATCAGATTGGCATGAACAGGAAAACAGTGTGGCCAGTTGATTGGCAGGAGCAGCAACATCTTGGGAAAAGTGGCTTGGTTGGAAGAACATCTTTAACTTTCAGACAACTAGACTAGAGCAGCTCAGCATGTGCCCAATAATACGTTGAGAGAGAGAGAGAGGGCACAGGGTTGCATAATACGATGTTTCTGTAAGAGTACTTGCCTTACCAAGTGGTGCTCCTATCTGAAGGTTGGTTTAAAATGCAACAGTCCATGTCATAGTTATAAGACATACAACAAATGTAGACAGTGATTAATTGGCAAACTACATGTATCAAAAAGGACAGAGGTAATGGTCAATACATTGTCATGACTTACTATTGTGAACGGCGTCAAGCCTTTTTTGAGATTGGAATTATGGGAAACTACCTTTAAGTTCTACAGATATTGATAAGGTAATGATATTGTATTGTTCATGTATAGCATACAATTTTAAAGAATGGCTCTTTGTTCATGGTTCATTACTCTTCTATTTCAACTTTAAATACGTCAAAGCTACAATTAGTTTAATGCTAACACCAGTTCATTTTATATTTATAACTTTTAAATGTGTTAAAGTGAGCATTAGGCAATTTATCTATTCCATTTCAGATAAAAAATATTTACTAGTTCTGTATTTCATACAATGTGAAGATGACTTGTCCAATTCATTAATTAATTGATAAAATGTATATGCATAGCACCTAGAGTAGTATGTGAATGTCAGTAAACAGCTCCTACCTATTTATAAGTGATAGGATATAAGACATGTACCAGAAGTAAACGAGAGTACTTCACAAGAACCAATACTGGCTGAAGGGAGTACTGCATTAAAGATTTATCTACCTGTTTGGCATACTAAGCTATGAAATAATTCTTTAACCTATGTACACTGTTCAGCAGCAGCTGCACACTTCCTTTCTCAGCTTGAAGAATTCAGTGCAGCAATTCAAACCTGTCTGAAACTAGTCCTGTGTACAAGTAATACACAAGAATGATAAGGACACAAACTGTTCCTTAAGATTAGGAAAATTTCTGTTTACAGCATATAATGGTAATTACCTTTGTTTATTTTGTTCACCATGATGGCATGAGAATATTCTCACGAGACAGAATTAATCCAAGCAGGTGATTCAAGCAGACACCTTGAAATTTCAGATTTACTGAACAACTGGTCCCTTTGAGTGTGTTAAGAAATCAGTTGGTGACAGTTCTTGTGATGTACTAATTATTTTGCAGCATACAGCCATATTAGCAGCGAAATTTCTGCTACTCTAAGCTTGTTTCTTATCATCACTGTATACATGCTCCTCTAGCATTCTGTAAACTGTATTCTTGTTTAAAGATTTGCATAAAATGGCTGTCGGCGCTCAACATTCAAGTGACCTTGGTAGCTTGGTCATGATGCCAACCAGATTCTCTTGCACCTTGTTCGGTGTTTCATACTTTCTGCTGCCACGTCCTGCTTCAGTTTTCATTTTAGAGCATGTGACTTCTTCCAGTTATTCACAGATCTCTGAGCAGCTATGATTTTTTTTGCTGCAGCATAAGCAACCCTTGCCAACAAGTTGGCTGCATCATTTTTGGTAAACATTTCACTCCCAAGCTTACACAACTCTGCTCAACTGATACCCCGTCGTAACGGCACCCACATGGTCTACACTTCCTGCACTGCTTTGCACTAGTAGAATCCACCAGGTGTAAAGTGGGGTTTTTTTGCTCCAAAGTTAGCTTTTCTATGACCTATGGAACCATTAAAACACAAAAATTATGAATGACCAAAATCAAGTTTTCTGGTACCAAGAGCTGGCTCTCAGCAATCAATTTGAAAAAACAAAGGAAAAGAAAAGAAACTACTACTGGAAGATAAAATAAAGTTCTTTTTCACAAGCACACTGGTTTTAAGAAGCATGAATCATTTTTGAAATGCCAGTCATACTTTTGACAGAGATTAGTTGCAGATTGGCTATTACAGAAACCCAATTAATCCCATGAACCAGACTATGATACAGTAACCAGTAGATAAAGAAAAGAATTCATGTCTAATAAAAAGTCATCTCAAAGCAAGTAGGTATGCTAAGAAGTAAAAGTGCAGATGCCCCCAGTGAGACACTAAGCTAAAGAATTAGTTTTAAAAAAAAAAAAAACAAACTACCAATAACTAAGAGGTTACAAGATCAAGACTAGGAGCATCTACTACTTATTAGCATCAATGTACTTCAACCTAACCTTAATGGTGGTGATAAGGAAAGATCACTGAAATGTAGACATATTAGCTCTGTTACTATTAATAGGGTTAATGGAAACTGCCATAATCTGTATATTTGGCTTAAGGATTTGGATAACTTGGAACAGATGAAAAGATCTATTTCTTCACCTACTGGAATGATTACTTATCTACAGCTAGCATATGGAAAGTAATGAGCCATAATTAATTACAGAAGAACCAATATTCAAACAAACCTGTGATTTTATTCATACCAAATATAACACCTTGTGGAGAAAATAGCAGAACAAACCCAAAAGAGGTGCTATATTCAGATTAGTCCATCAATGCATTTTACTGTTTAGATCTCAAGACCACCTTACGAAACTGATAACCTAGACTCAACCTGATGTGAGGTACAGGACAAACCATTCTTTTACTCCACACGAGACACCTGCAGAACAACAATGACAATACTGATGTCAATAAGTAGAGTTAACATTATGCATTCACTAGTTTGTCTGTAAAGTAGTTTTACTATGATACATTAGGGCTCATTACCTCTGGGACCAGCCTCGTACCTACTAAGCAAAAAATTTTTGCCATCGGATATTTTAGCAATAACATGGTTGGAGTTCAGTGGAGAAATGCATAAATTTAGACAGATTCAATGACACTAATGGCCATAAGTGCTAGAATCAAAACTAACACCATCCTCTAATATTAAATGGATTTTTTTGTTGTTAGCATTCTAAACAGATAATACATGATTACTATTAAGATTGTGAAAGCAGAGAATCAATATTAAAAAAAAAATTTTAAAAATGGCTGTGTAGATTTTGAAGAAAAGTGAACATACATTTATAAATATCTCCACTTTCACATGCTGGTTATTAATATTGCAGCATAAAAATTGCCACCAAATGAATATTCAACCAGTTGCTTAAACCTGCAAATTATTAATGTTCATATAAGCACACGTTCTTAGTGTTAATCTTTCATATGACCACCTTTAACCTTATTAAAAATTCAGGCATGGAAGAAAGTAAATGTCTACCATATTCAGTTGAGAATGACTTCCACTCTCGACAATGATAGTTATTAACCAACTCACTGATGTAGGTTTTCTCTCCTCCACTCTTTGCTTCATGTCTTTCCACAGCCATTCTATTGTGTTAAGGACTGGAGGTAGTGCAGGCCATTCCATCACCTTCAGCTTTCTTTTTCTTTCTATTAAGTGGAAAGAAGAAAGCAAAGTTGCCAAGTCTGATCATTATTCTCAAATGCAGATATCTTCACCGGATCAGTCATCTGCGCCAGATGGACAACGAGTGCATTCCAAAGGATCTCAATGCATGGAGAACTTGTGGATGCTCCAAGGTTAGTGAGCTGACCTAAGCTCAGGTTCAAGGACATTTTCAAGAGAGACTCAAAAGTCTTCAATACTGACAGCGCAAGCTGGAAAGACATGGCTAGACAAAAGGCCAACTGCTGCACTACACCAGTAAGCCAAAGGGGAGCTGAAAAAGTAGTTGAGACAGAGCGAAAAAGAAAGTGCAATAGGCCTCAAACACTCACTATCTGTGCACTGGCTGCATCCTCTGTCCCTCTGCTCTATGCCTGACACAAGAACTATTGCTGGAGCAGCCACTTGCAAAATTGAAGCGTGACACTATAAATTGCTTTGACATCTACACCACCGTTTTTCAAGATGGCAGTTGCCTATCTTTTTCTTTGTGATAAAAAGCAACAATTCCTTTACATAGCTTAAAGCATGCTCGAGATCATTGTCCTGCTGGAAAATATAGTCTCATCTTAACAGTTCCTTTGCTGGTGGCAACATTTTTCCTTCATACATACGAGGTGTAGTCAAAAAGTATCCGACTTTTGGCCAAAAAAACAAGTAATATTTAAAAACTCACCATTTTGATTTAGTCTTCTTCAAAGTATTCGCCTTGGGAGTCTACACACTTCTGCCAGAGTTCCTGCCACTGCTGGAAACATTTCTGGAAATCCCTTTTTGGGATGCTATAGAGCTGTGCCGTCGAATTTTGCTTAATGTCCTCCGTTGACTCAAACCTTCTCCCTTTGAGTGGTTTTTTTGAGCTTTGGGAATAGCCAAAAGTCACACGGAGCCAAGTCTTGGGAGTAGGAAGCCTGACGAACAAGTGTTGTGTTATGCTTGATGAGGAATGCTTGGACAGCGTGGGCGGAATGAGTGGGTGCGTTGTCATGGTGGAGTTGCCAGTTCTTTGCTGCCCACAGGTCGGGTCGTTTTCGCTGCACAGCTTCACAAAGGTGACGAAGAACCCCCAGGTAGTATTCTTTGTTAATTGTCTGACCTTGTGGTGCATATTCATGGTGCACAATACCTCTGTAGTCAAAAGAACAGGTCATCATCAGTTTAACATTGCTGCGCACCTGTCTTGCTTTCTTTGGTCTTGGCGAGGATGGATGCTTCCATTGAGATGATTGCAATTTTGTTTCAGGGTCATAGTCGTACACCCATGTCTCATCACCAGTGATGATAGTGTTCATGAAGTTTTGATCTTAGCTAGCACACTCCAGCATGTCCTGGGAGATTTCCTTTCTGTTTTCTTTCTGCTGGTCAGACAGCAACTTTGGTACGAATTTGGCCGACACCCTCCTCATGCACAAATCTTGTTATAATTGACTGAACTGACCAATGGCTGATTCCAACTTCGGCAACAATCTCCTCAATAGTCACACGACGGTCTTCATAAACTATTCCTTGAACCTTTGCAATCATTTCGTCGTTTCTGCTAGTCAATGGTCTGCCACAACGTGGCTCACTGTCCACTGAGGTGCAGCCATCTTTGAACCGGTTGTACCACTCCTTTGTGTTTTTCCCATAGCATCATCTCCAAAGGACTTCTGAATCTTCTCGATAGTCTGGGCTTGCGCATCACCAAGTTTTTGGCAGAATTTGATACAGTATCTTTGCTCAATGCGCTCGGTCATCTTGACTCAAAAAGAAAAATCGCACAGCACACTCTTCACGTCTGTACTCAACGTGTCACTGCAGGCGACTGGCGCAACCTACAGACACGAAAATTTTTGCGCATGCCCAGGAAGGATGCGGCCACCTAATACCCATGCGAATTTTGCTCACGCATTATTATTTTGTTCAAACAAATTCAAGGTCAGATAATTTTTCACTACACCTCGTACATATCTGTCCATGATTCTTTCTATTAATTCCAGCTGACTAATACAACTTTTTTTCTATTTTATCCCTACACTGTTCTCAAACTCTTCTCCAGGCTGATTTCAGAACGAACCCAAGTTACACCAATGATGAACAGAGAAGGCAGTTTTTACTCTTCATCCCTTCCATAACGCTATCTGAAGGGCTGGGGAGGCCCTTATTTTTTTCTTTTTAAATACATGCTCCTTTTGGAAACTGTAGTCATTTCTTTCTGGCTACTCTGTATCATGCAATCTGATAATGGCTTCTGCCACTTTCTGCAGCCAGTTTTTCCATTCTCTCCCTCTTCCCTCACTAATCTTTCCTGGAAAGTCATTTCTAACCCTATTAATCACTCTGAACTTCACAATTACACTGTGGACAGCTAACTTGGGTAACTGCTATACTCGTCTCTTTAAAAATGCTCAGTTCTTTGGGGTTATTAACTACCCCCACCCCGTCATATCAGCGCTGCACTCCCTGGTGTTCATGGTGGAAAGTTAATAACCATATTGAAATCACCTGTCATAGCTCTTACACAATAATTCATTTAATAGAAGTACACTCAAGGTATAAACATTCTTTTTTTCTAAACCATGTTTTTTAAAAAATCTCAATCTGAAGGATCATTCATTTGATAGTTATTTTTATAGTGCAATAAATGATACATGATTAGCATATGAAGGTAGAAATATTGACAACTCTTCCTTTTTTCCTTCTAATTGTGTCATACTTAAAAGCACCAGGTAGCATTTACTTCACGAGCAGGTAAGCTCATTTCAGTAACCAGCTTTGCCAAAAGACTAATTACTGAGGCACTTGTTTGATTTACCGTGTGTGCATGCGTGCGCATCTATCACCTCTTTCTTAGCTGCAGACAGGCATTTTTTTTTCCTAGCCAAGTCAAAGTTAGGAATCTTATTTCTAAATACATCTGAGACAGCAGTACTACCATAAAATTACTGGACCATTTTAAACAAATAATAAAGATTATAGCCATCTATTAACAGGTTTGGTAACAAAGGGTCCGCCGTAAGAAACCAACTTAATTGGATTAAAACAATTTAAATTTACTACAGAAAGGGCAAACAGATGAATGGATATCAACTGATCTGTCTCTCTCTCTCCCTCTTAGAGCGAGGAGGAGTCCCCCTCCCTAAGTATCCCTGGTATAAATGTACTTATTTCTGTTCCTATTGATAAAATCAAGAATGTCCTATAAATAAAAATGTTAACAGGATATCGACCAACAAACTATACACAAGAAATAAAGAAGAACTAGCATGTTGTTCCATCTCCCTTACTAAAAAAACCAAAAACATAACCTATCTGAACACACAAGAGTTTTTTTTGCAAACTGCTCTTACACAATCCTTGTTAATTCAATAGGCAGCAAAGCAAACCCAAATCAGGCACCACATTGCCAATTGTAGGAGAACAAGTATCTAGGAAATGCCCCTAGCATGTACCCCATCATCAATAAACCCTCGTCTTGTCCTGTCAAAACAAAGGAAAACCCATTGGCTGAGCCAGGATCAATTATCAAAAGTAATGATACTCAATGCTCCAGTTAAACCATTCAGAATGTTTAGATTACTGTTGCTTTAATGCAAAATTAGCTTTTTCATAACCCCTACGAATTCAGATGTCACAAATGACCTATATTCTATTTTTAGGTTTTCAAACCCACCCACCAAAAAAAACTTACTGAAGCCTCCAGAGTGCTAAATATCATTTGACCCAAACTTCATTTTACAGATTTAATGAGACCTATAAAAATCCAGTGCAGTTACAGGAAGTTTCCTTCCTTTGACCAAGTTATGGGAAAAGCTAATAAATTCTACCCTAATACAATTTTCTCCATACCTTCAAATATTTAAGTACACAATAAAAATGCAAGTTTAAAATGGTTTAAAGCAAAAAGTATCATAATTTGTTGTAACAACTGCAAATGGCTATAAGCCAGGTTTTTGTGGTAGCTGCACAGCAGGCACCTCCTACACTTCCAATTGGTGATTTTTAAAAAAAATTTAAATCACATTTCATTAAGCGTTCTGCCAAGTTTAGGCATGTATTAAGAAAAGCAACCAACCACTTCTCCCTCCATCCCATCTTAAATGGTCACTTACTATTGCTGTGAACCAGAGATGAAACAAAGCAGGCAGGTTGATATAGACAGTACCCATGACAAAAGATATCAACTCCAAATAATTACCTCATGAGCACTTGCATGTTAAAAATTGCATTAAGAATAAACCTGACATGGGGTGTACATAGCATTGCCAATAAAACCTGGTCAAATGCTATCATAGACATCAAAACAAAGGCAAGTCCCATAACCTAGTCCAAAGTCAATCAAAAATGTGAACATTCACCTTCTGTTCAAGTTATAGCATCTTTATTAATAACTAAAACATTTTTTTCTATCAAGATAAAATGTCCATGACTTCTGATAGTTTTCAAACTTGTACAGACAATGCCATCATCCATAGTTCTCATGTCTAGAATACCTTAAATAACTCTGTTCATGTCAATTATACATAGTGTTGCATGGCATTTGATTGTGTCACAGTTGTGCATAAAATGGTTTGCTATGTCATTGTTTGTCTGGCATCAGTTTTATTTACTCTCACTTTAAAAAAAATCCAAAATCAGAATGGTGATCTACAAAGAATAAGTATTAGAATATTTAACTAATTACATCTTATGCTTTCGATAATTTGTAATTAATAAATTTGGAATTAAAACCAAATCATAAACAGTAGTGGTATATGTTAGAAATGTTTTCCTTTATATTTGATTGGTGAAAGTTTCATTCTTTTTAAAAATTGGTCCACCTCCCTTTGTGTATTCAGGTCCACTGACCCTGCGAGATAGAGAATGTATCCTTGCACGTGTCTGTCCACAAGTTATACGTATATACTGCACCAGGTAAAGAAATAAAGATGACAATAGTTCATTGATAAGCCAGTTTTTTTTCCAGAAATTCTACACTGTAGAAAACAAAGTTTAAGCTCATGGCTGGCTATAAGCATAACATTTTACGGGCAAATTGTCAAATGATAAAATGCTACATAATTTAATTGTTGGGCTGAGAATATTAACAGGAAGTGGCAAACACTGCATTTTACTGTAATAGAAAGCTACCATTATAAACATCAAAATCAAATTGAAAACCACAGATGCTGAGGGTTGTACACATGCACAAAAATGTCAAAAAGCAACGAAAGTACATAGGTACATTTCTAAAATGAGGTGCTTAATTTTAGAGAATAAATCATTAATAAACTTGACTTTCTAAGTGTGATGTTTCCAATAAAACACAGGTCCTCCCCGACCTCGGCAAATCCACAGAAGTCAATGGTTGCCAATTGTTGCTAAGGTAACATGATCCCAACGTTTTCTAACATTAGCATAATGATTCTGACGAGTGTTTCTACAGCAGCATGGCTGTCCATCAGATCTATAGACTTCATAGCTTACTCTAGCAATCCCTCAGACTTATGCAAAGCCCAAGTCTTCTTAGAGCACCTGTCCAAAGGGGATTTTTTTTCTCGGGAAAGCATAACAAAACCACATTAATTATGTTAGACTGCACAGCAACACATAACGGCCTCTTCCAATGCTTAGTGGTTACAAAAAGAGAGATTTTAAAAATTAAGTTCCCACCAAATATCCTTCCAATACAGATAAATGAAGAACCAAATCATAGACCAACATCAGCTAAAACTTATATACACTAATAAATAGCTTGCTTCATGAAAGAAATATTTCAGGAATCCACAATTATGCTCATTTGTATATTATCATATCACACATTGTTAGCATATAACAATCAAAATATACTAAGTAAATTTTACTCTCCAAGTTAGCCATTTTCCATGGAAAAAAATGCAAAAAGTTAACATAAGTTAATTAAGTTAGAGTCAACTTAATTTGAAGCCCAAGTAACTAAGTTCTTTGTTAATCAATTTCTAATTACCTCAGATAAGTAGTAGTCCACCTTATTTTGTTTTATGTTCAGCTCTACTTCTCTGATTTGTTAGAATCCTGACTCAGTTGTGCCTTTTAGTTTCAAAAGAGTTTAAATAAAATAACACTAAAGAAAAAGACAAATGTTTAGAAACTTTTTTTCTTTTTTTAAATGAGACAAATGTTACTCTAGGTACATTTACCATCTGTACCTTATCCACATGAGGGAAAACTAAATTCCATTAATTCTGCAAAGTTTTCAGTGGCCAGGGAACAGGTACTGATCTTGGATATGTAGCAGCAGCCTGTATTGTGCCATTTTTGTAGTCCAGATATGCATTCCCAGTATTAAGCTATAGCTATTACACTTTAGGATAGATAAAACATGTCATTATGTAAAGATGAGATTTTAAAACATGATATCCTATCTAAGAAGAGTGACCATCATCTGAAAGTCAGACTGGCTTCGACTTCCCTTCTGCCTGGCAAGTTCCATCATCAAGACTAAACGAACCATCTCCAGCACATGCTTAGAACTATAGCCAGAAAAAGGAGCCATCCAGTTTGCAAGCAACTGCAACGAAGACCCAGAAGAATCACAATATTAGTAGGCAAGGCAACACTACCTGGAAATGTGTTATCTTCAGCAATAAAAGTGAATTTTAAATGCACCAGACTGATGGCAGAGTGAGTGTTGGCATTTACAATTATAACGGAATCCATAGGAAGAATAAAACCATATGCTATGGGGTGGTAAACACTCTGGGAAACAATTAGGAACCATTGACTTCTGTGGCATTGCCAAGGTCGGGGAGGACAGGTGTGACAGTCCAGCATTACACTGAAAATGTTCTTAAGTCAACCACAGCTGCCTTTTATCCTATGCATCTAGCAAAGATGCTCCAACAGCAGTATCGTAAAATCCTGATCATCAACTATATTTAGTGTTTATGACACAGATCCAACTTCTTTTCCCCGAGAGGGTGATAATTCTTCAAAGGCCAGCTTCAGCACTAGCAGTAAAAGTTCTGGCAGCCAACCAGCAAATATATGACTAACCTGAACCAACACAGCCAAATATGCACCTGAGCATTAATGCTAATTATTCTCTCCACAGCAAAACAAGACACTTGGCATGCATTCACAGATTCCTTCACTTGCAAATCTTCACAACAGTCACACCTATTGCTCTTTGATCTTGCTGATGCTCCAGGCACCAAAAATTGATTAGCAGCTGAGAACAAGTGCACACAACAGTCAACCCAGGGCAGTAGCTTATTCCCAGCACAATGTCGGTCCCCACTCCCAGCTCGTCAGACAATGTCTGTGAGGAGCAGCTGACAGATTGGCATCGCTCAAGGTCCCACACCTGCTGGAATCACAACTTGCTACCACCTTTCATTTTTATCTCATTGGAAATTGCTCACAGTCCTATGTCTGCTGGGTGTGCTGCCTGTCACTGCCTTTCAGCATTTTGTTTACAGCATGTCACACGCATGCAATCCCTCATCATTAAATTATCAGTCTTTTTCCTTTTCTTTGCAAGTCTGGTAGTGCATGCCCCCGACACCCATTCAAATGTGTTCTGACTGATCCAATCATAAGCGTTGCTATCCATTATCATTATTTGTATTGTTTATTGTAAATAGAGGCCCTGCAGAAGGTAATCTTGTATATTTTATTTACTGTTTATATTATTGCTTTGTGTTTTAAAAGTTAGGTTAATATCATAGGCTATAGGTAATTCAGCTCTCAACTAAAATATTTAGTTATCCAGCAATGGCCAGATAACTGAGCTTTTACTATACAGTGGAAAAAAGACAGGCAACTATGATGGCCTTCCATTCGTGTTTTGATTTCCATTCTGCTGTATATAAGTTCCAGTCAAGTTTACCTTGTACTTGTGAGCCGGACAGGTGGCGCTGGTGGTTTGTCTCCGTCTTCAAAGTCAGACATTTTGTTCACTCAGCTCTCCTCGCCCCTCCTCTTGCACCTAGCAAAGCAAAAAAATGTACGATAATCATAACGTGATGCCATCAAGTGGAACATTAAGGCGCTAACTCTAGCACAACAACTTCCCATGTAGCTTACTCATGCTGTAGAGATGCCACTCTGTTCATAAAGATCACAAAGATTATACCAATGGTATCTGAAGCATTAGCAGCTGTATGCCTTCAAAAATGCCAGTCGTGTGTTTTTTAGTTTGTTTTTCTTTTGGCAAAATCTTAAGAAAAAGCAAATCTATTATGTTGTGCCATACTAGCCAAGTGAGGCCTAAAACTGACAGCTAGACAATGGTAAACTATCCCAAACCAGTGAATCCATCACATTACTAAAGATGCAGTAACATATCCCAAGCATTTTTGACAGGAAAAATCAACTTAAATGTCCTAAAGACAAATAGCAACAAAGCTCTAAAACTAGGAATCACCGTTTCTTAATTAAAATTATACTCATTTATACTGACATGTAAATACAATCAAATCTGTAAGACAAATCTTGACTGCTATCCAAAATCAATATCATGTACTTCTATACATTGACTGTTCTAACTGAGTCTACACTTACCAGAGACTCAAGCTTAACATCATTCTCTACCATTAAACCGATTTAAAAAAAAAAAAACTAAAACTTGAAAAATGTGCATTACATTGTGCTAAACTTCAAAAATATTTCATATTGTGCACTGATTACACTATTTTGGAATAGGTAGTAAGTACTGATGTAACAAGATATGGATAGCATGGAAGAATTTCAGAGATAACATTCAAAAGATAAAGGGAATTCTTTATGATACTATGTGGAATGATTGGAAATGTTCAAATTGCCAAATTTTTTGAACAGAGGATTTTAATAAAGCATTTAATGGATTTATAGACTGCTAAACTTTACCTCCAGATTCTGATAGGAGGGTGAGTTAAAATTAGGAGTATATTAGATGTTTATAAGTTACTTTTTCAAAAGCAGTATGGTCAAAGCATTGGTGTATTGTAAAATCTGGTTTAGCATATATTTAAAACTGGATGATGCATTGCCTCACCGTTTGTGAGATGGCTCAATTAATGAAATGGGCAAAACTGCAAGTCAGCCTTTGCCTGCAAACATTTCACATGGTCCACTCTGAGATGAATAAATAATTAGCTAACATTTGACAGCTTATGACACCTTAGTAGATCCTATATGAATGCAAGACATGCACTGTCTCACTAGCAGTATGGAAGGAATTATTACATCCTCCTGTCAGTCACTGTGGAGTTCTGCTTATGAACAGCACATTATTACTGATCACAAACAGCACAAAGCCGACTGTCTTCCAGGGGAAGATTGTCACATTCTGGAAACCTATTCAATGAAATCCCTTGGTGGTGCTAATAAAATAGCTAAAAACAATGGCAAGTATATGGTGACCAGAAGAGGGTATGCTAAATATTATGTAGATGCTGTTTGTGGAGACTGATCATGATAGAGAGAAGACAAACTACAAGATTCAGAATCCCTGTGCTAACATCCCACAATCCCTTGGCCAGGAATATCTCTCATGTGAAAGATGCAGAGAGAGAAAATCTAGAAAAAAAAAAAAAAAAACAGCATCTAGTCATCAAAGTTATTGCTGTAAAGGATCTCAATGGCCATAGGCATTTGATAAGATGGTAGTTACCAGTTTAAGCTACACTACGCAGTGTACCTGATAAAGTTCCACACAATTCCCCCACTTCAATCCAAGACACCAACAAAAGTGGCCCAGGAACTATTACTGGTCTTTCTGGAACTTCAGTACACTACATATTCTATAGTCAGACAATGGATATAACATTAGAATTCAAGTTAAACGAGGAAGTGGAGAGTCTCTGGACAGAGTTGGTTCTTGTGAATGGATGACCACATCATCCCCAAAGCCAGAGTTCAGTGGAAAGAAATGGTGACACAAAGTTAAAGCTTTTGGCCTGGATAAGGAACAACAACAGTACTAAGTGGATCTATGGTTTTTGTTTTGTTCAGCAGTACACAAATATATATCATGAGAACATTAAGAATCATACGAAGCTTTAATGGTAATAAACTTTGTTGTAGGCTGGCAACATCACAAGCTGAACTTCTCTCCTGGAGAAACTGGAGGACATGCTGAAGGTGGTTTTAACTAGCCCATCCAGTGCCTCTGCTCCTAACAGAGACCTTACCAGTACCACATCAAGTGACTCTACCACACGAGTCAGTGCTACCACAATACCCATAGCTAACCCTCTATCAACAAACGCCAAGGTCACATCTCCTGAACACCAAGCAAAGTGGGCAGCAAAGAAAACCCAACAGAAGTATCACCAAACCAAATGATAGCTTGCAGTACCTGATCTATTAGAGCTCTAAGTACAGGTCACAATGTTGCTGTGCCAGTTTCCATGTTCAACTGAAGCAAAAAGGCAGTCTTCAAATGTGATCAGATTGGCATGAACAGGAAAACAGTGTGGCCAGTTGATTGGCAGGAGCAGCAACATCTTGGGAAAAGTGGCTTGGTTGGAAGAACATCTTTAACTTTCAGACAACTAGACTAGAGCAGCTCAGCATGTGCCCAATAATACGTTGAGAGAGAGAGAGAGGGCACAGGGTTGCATAATACGATGTTTCTGTAAGAGTACTTGCCTTACCAAGTTGTGCTCCTATCTGAAGGTTGGTTTAAAATGCAACAGTCCATGTCATAGTTATAAGACATACAACAAATGTAGACAGTGATTAATTGGCAAACTACATGTATCAAAAAGGACAGAGGTAATGGTCAATACATTGTCATGACTTACTATTGTGAACATCGTCAAGCCTTTTTTGAGATTGGAATTATGGGAAACTACCTTTAAGTTCTACAGATATTGATAAGGTAATGATATTGTATTGTTCATGTATAGTATACAATTTTATAGAATGACTCTTTGTTCATGGTTCATTACTCTTCTATTTCAACTTTAAATACGTCAAAGCTACAATTAGTTTAATGCTAACACCAGTTCATTTTATATTTATAACTTTTAAATGTGTTAAAGTGAGCATTAGGCAATTTATCTATTCCATTTCAGATAAAAAATATTTACTAGTTCTGTATTTCATACAATGTGAAGATGACTTGTCCAATTCATTAATTGGTGAATCTGCACTCATGACTTCTTTTATTTATTTTAATGTTAATATACTAATATTTGAACAAAGTAGTTGATAGCTTAAAATTGATAGTGGTATTGATATAATTGTTTAATAAAATTCGCTAGAAATTCTAAGATGAATTCTCTTTCTGTTTATATAAACTAACTGAAAATATAGTAGACTGACATTGATATTTTAAATACTTTTTTATCTTTAAAGATCATAGTTTAATGGAAATGTCTTGGGTTCAGATTTTTGTTTAAACCTAACAAGAGACAGTACAATCCTACAGTATAATTGCAGTGTCATACTTAGATTTTATTCATCGATGCATTTGCCGTAATGATTGCTCATGGCCTAGTTGATTTTTAAATGAGAAATACAATCATTAAAACCCACCACAAAATAATCTTGTCTTTTTTAAAAATCAAAGACAAATCTAGATGTAAAATGAATATCAATAAATGATATTCTAGAATTACAGAACTTTATTAAAAATTCTAGTGTGCACACACAGATACAGCCCAGCCCATCCCATCAATTCAGAGCAGTGTCATCAACAGATGTGCATGTACATAATTACTTAGCACAGGTAGAGAGATTTTAAGAAAAATAAGAAATGAATTACCTTTTACTTTGGTTTGAACTCCAATTAACGACAACTAAGAGTTTAGTATATTTCCTCCTGTGTAAACTTTTGAATTAAAGATCTAGTTTTGACCTCCAATGGAAATCATCCTCTGCCGAGGTCATCATAACACATTCTTTTCGTTACTATACATACATGCAGTTCTGAGTAAGCGGGAAACATTTGTATAGAGCAAAACTCATAGGGAGAGTATGACACAGTTTATAGGAAAGTGAGGCATACACTATTTATAGCAGGCAGATCAAGCAGCAAGGCATCTGTTGTTATTAGTAAGCATAATATTTTTAGAAGAAATGAATTTGTTTGGGTCATGGTAATCATAAAAACTTTTACCGCTTGGTAAAGAGACAAGTAACGAAGAACACGATGTCGTCGAAGTAATTATCTAATGTAGACCTTTCTTTTAATGTCTCTATTAGTTAGATTTCTCATGTACGCTGTCCACGCCTTGTCACCTTATTTTTTAAAGGTGTCAACTATTTGGAAGAGGTACACTGGAGATTCGGGGCAGCTCTAATTATGAATGAACAACAGTTCAACCACCTTGTCATACATAATCAGAGATTATGTGCAGATACATAAATGTACGATTTAAAATTATAAAAGGAAACTAACAGGTTTTTCATTCTCTTAGGTTACAAAGAAGCAAATAGTAGGGAGTCTTTTTTTTCTTCTGATAAAAGTTTGCATTTATCATTCGGAAAATAAAACTTTAGCCATTTTATTTTGTTATTGCTTGACTGATTGATTTTTGTAAACCGGTATAGCAGTATCTTTGGACAAGTTTAGTTGCCAGTGGGCTCGTATAAAAGTAGGAACGCAAGCTAAAGCTACTACAAATGCTACAAAGGAGTGAGACTCTTTCCAACATTTCCCCGTTTACTTCATTGCTGCCAGAGGATTTATCTCATCTTTGGAATCAAGATGCACTGCACCAATCATTATGCTGTTTCCATAATGCAATGTTATGAAAGCTGATCTGAATTGGAATACATCCATTCCCCCTCTTCCTTTTTATTAAAATAGCATTGCTGCAGCTATACTTGCTAAGGATCTGCATAAGCAATCAACTCTAGTAGCTTTCCTAATGGTTAACCCTTCTACTTGCGTTGAACAGCATGTCAACTGCCACATCAGTGCACTGTGGGAATGTTTTCCTGATTATAAAAAATTTAAAAAAACAATGAATTCTACATAAGAACATTTATCTGTCTAATAAAACTTGATTTTAATTTTTCTTTAAAATGTACTATGAATTTAAATATTTCTAAATGAACGGTTAGAATCAGAGAGAGAGAGAGAATCCAATAATAAGCTGTTATCACAAACGCTAGGCAATAAATAGACTTTAACATACATATACAAGACAAACTCTAGTGGGTTTTTAAGCTGATATACAATTAAAGATTTGCAATGTGGCTGTTGAGAACACCTTATTTAACTACGATTTTATAAGTCAAATCCTTCCTACATCACAGAAGGGAAGGTATCATCTAAAGAACAAAGTTTGGTAGTAGTAATGTGGCTAGGATTAAAAGGAAAATATTGTCTACCTTATGATTTAAGCAAGAAATTTTTTTTTCTAATGGGGCTCTTCTAATACACATATGCTAGCTTGAAAAACTGACCAGCTATCAATGCTTGAGCTTAAAATATAATTGTAACTCTGCAAGTGTTTTAAATTTTCTTATTACTACATGTAAAAATAACGTGTGCAGAATCCAAGCAAATAAGGGATGTCAAGCCAGAGAATACATACAGATATCCAACTTCAGTTGTAGTGTATACAGATAAAGATTACTGCATAATGCATTAATGTCTCAAAATAACTGACATTTGTAGATTCCCACTTCAGCTGTTTATCTATCTTGGTCACACAAACATGTGCTTTTCTCGATAATGCTATCTGTTTGTAATGCATATACACATACACACATCCTACTAGAAAAGGTGGTTTTAGACTATCAGAATTTCCATTAAATAATTTCTGTAATTAAAAGATTTTTAAAATAAAAATAAATAACCATATAATTTGAGTTCTACACACACACACACACATATATAAGATTACCAAAAGATTCCTTGCATGAATTAGTGTTGTTTAATCTTGCACTTTTAAATCACTTTTAGCGTATTTAGATATTTAAAAATTTTGTTTTTACCAGAATATTCACTCCCGCTTCTCCAAGAACTGCCAGGCATGCACACCCTCTGCCTAGTCTATCTTAGCTCACAGAGATGATCATAGACCCCCCACTTCATTTTATAACCTCACTGTTTCTGAGGAATTTTATTTAAATTGTAATAGTATTTCTGTTCAAGATAAAAAAAAAATAGTAGTAAAAGACAAAATAACTCAAATCACTTAATTCAAACAGTTAACATTTTATATGAAATCGACTGAAGAAAAAAAAAATGAACTTTTAGCATCCATAATCTGAAATGTCCATTCATGCATCACATCAACAACTTTACATAGTAAACAAAATTAAATTATTCTGGGACTGCTCTGAGAAAGTTCACTTACATCAAAATTGTTACCAAAAGGAAAAACAGCATACCTGGAAAGTGCTAAACTCCATTTAGAACAAAGACTGGCTGAACAAATAATTGATTTGACTAGGGAATGGAGGTGCTTTGTAGGACATGACTAATTACACAGGAATTCAGAACAGGAGTCTAACACCAACTGTAAGGGTGATTTAGTGCACTGGCTGTCAATGGCTATAACCAAGCCAGATACTTTGTTTAGAGATCTCCCCTGGAAAGTGTTTATCAACAGTGACCCAGCAAGAAGAAACACACAAGCTTTAAGTTACCTGCCTGCTCATCATAGCCTACCCTGCCCCTGCCTGAATGACATGCACTCTGTCATAGGTAGCAAGAGGTTGCTGACATTAAGGAAACATCTGTTTCACTCCATGGCTGTCAGTCTTCAGCCCTCAGAAAACTTCCTGGCATTTATTCTCTTTAGATTGAATCCCTAGTTCAACAGCTTTCAATTATATAGTATTCAGTACATATACATGTGTGCAGGGGCGTAGCTAATGGGGGGCGGCAGGGGCGGTCTGCCCCGGGCGGCACGTTTTGGGGGGGGGCGGCATTTTTTGGTTGTCAAATTTAGTTCAGGACAGTATGTTACATATATAATGTATTTTTTCGTTCTATTTTTCCAGATATTTTTTTCCTGAATTTTTCGTTCAATTTTTAATGGTAGTTTTTTGAAAGGAAGAAAGTTTTTCTAAAATTTGCTGTAAAAGAAATTTGCTCACTTGAAGTGAGTCACTTCTAATTAATTTTGAATTGAATATCAATATTTTCTCATTATATATTTGATCATTTTTATTTTCTAATAGTACTTTTTTTTCAATAAATAAATAATGAATTTTTTGGAGGTTTTGAAATTCTATGTTATTTAGAGGGCGGCAAATTCTACGACCGCCCCGGGCGGCACAAACGCTAGCTACGCCCCTGCATGTGTGTGTAGCAAGAAAAATTTCCCAAGCTAATACATGCACTTTAAATTTTCATATCTTGAGGTTTGTTAGTTGTTTTTTTTTAACCAGATGTACCATCACCAATGTAGTTTAGTATGAGTTATCTCCATAGAACTTAAACTTCAGATATCATACTTATTGTAGACACACAAAACAGTAAAGCTTAGTAGCCTAATTAGCATTCATCTTTCTCCAAATCCATAAAGAAAAAAGAGCAGTTGTTTAAATAAATGTAGCATTTTAGTACTGCAAAAAGTATTTGTTGCTATTTGTTGTTTTCAATTTTAATCACAGTACTTTGTGATTTTCTGTTCATAGTACAAAGTTCGTCATTCCAACAGTATTTTGTGACAGGAAGTATGGTAAAATCACTAATCTCTTTGACACCAAGGGACATTACTCTCATGTATTTTTCTCTCTCTCCCCATATGAAATGTAAGACAGTTATTTTATAACTAAAACCAAACATGTATTTGTTAATATAGTGACTCTTTAGCATAGATTTTTTAAACCAGGTAAACCTTGTTATACTATTCTTTCAACAAACTTAAGATTTTCAAAGAAATATTTTTATAAATAATAATATTCATGCAGCATTTTGTTTGTACAAGAATTTTCTTATGACTATCATGCCAAAAAAGTTTAATATAGATATACTAAAATGTTTTCAGATCTCAAGCATCTATAATATACCATTGCTTAAGCATCTACCAAATTTGGATTCTAGATGTTCAAAAGCAGACCTAAATAATTTAGGTTTTGAGTGCATGGACAGGGGCACATCTTTCCAGCTAACCACAATCATGACTAGAGGTCGTAATAATGAATTAACTAAGATTCTAGCAAATAATTTTGAGTATCTATTTCTTTTAATAATAAAAGTGCTAACTAAATAGCTGGCAAAGGGGGTAAGAGTTTTACATGGTCTTTTCTCTTCCATGGGATTTCTTATAATTGAACTGTATTTGAATTAAATGGACACCTTACTAATATGTGATAGTTATACTGGTTTCTAGTCTCATATACCAATATTTTAAATGTAAAATCATATGAAAAATATTATTCATAATGTAAACAAATTTATTAATATATTTTTCAAAAAGTCTTTTAAGTTATCCCCTCTTAGTGTCTTAAATGTGCTTCCAACAGATAAGGTAGGGAAGAGAAAAGAAAGCAATGTCTCCAATCTTCTTCCTCATGATTAAAGTGATAAAAGGTTTCTATCATACATATATATTGTAAAGTGTAGTCCTCTAGGTATAACACAACAGGAAATATATTGCTAAGTAGTCTAAGAGCTGGTATGTTCATATAGCAGTTTAAAAAAAAAATTTTTAAGTAGCCCAAAATTATTTACTTTAACAGACCAGTAACCAAGTAATACAGTAAAATCTGCAAAGGAACCTCAACCTGCTTAATTAATAAATCAACAATAGCATTCTCTACACCTCTTTGATGTGTATCACTACTAATGTTTGGTTTCAAAGTTTAAATTATTAATCTCAAATTATCAAACATGTAAAAAGTAATGCTTAATTTGATATTCACACACTGATACTGCATAGCTTATGTTCTGGAACTCTCTTGAAGTGAGAGTAGAAAAAGCACCAGTGATGTCAAAACAAGTATTGCATGTAACAATGGCTAAATGGAAAAACAATCAAAATCATTTATCCGCACAAAACAATAAACGCACCATAAAATTAAAAATAAACAAAGCTACTAACCATACGATTTAAGGCAAGTTAAATACAACAATCGTGATAAGCAATCAGGATGGTAATTAGCTTTGAGAAGTGGCCAATTTACCCTAATCACTGGAGAGATTGCAGAAACACTTAGAACTCCCAAATGTTTTTGAGGTGCTCACTTATCTCCTGTCCTCACCATCTTCTAGTCATTTCCATTTGTTCATATCTTCTGGTTCAACAGTTGAGTTTCTTCATTCCTGGAGTTTCAAGAAGCTCAGTCTATCCTCAATAAATCTGGGGCAGCTTCCCCTACATCTCTTCTGTTGTTTGTGTCTCCTTCACTTGACTGCGATTAGGCAGGCAGTCTAACTGAGGAAGACATCAAAGAAACCACCCCTGCCATTCATCTTTGAAAAAGTTTTAGAATTTTATCTGAATTCTTTTAAAATAAATTATATTATAGATAACAAAATTATCCTCTTTGGCCATACTCAAATATGCTGCCAGTGGTAATAATGCAGTAATGAACATTAATTAGTTAGAGAGAGAGAGAGGATTCCACTAAGGGTATGGTATGACCTTACATCAGGCCCCTAGGCAAAAAAATCCTGTATAGCCCTCTCCCATGTTCCAAAAGTGCACATTCATCTGTACTGCATGTTTCCTCATAAAGCTGGACATCACATCACCAATAGACTTCATCAACACAAAAGAGCCCATTATCTCACTTTACATGTTAACATTTCGTAATTTATTTCCCAGACTATTAGCTTACTAATTCAATAAATGTTATCTATTCATAGTGGTGCTTCATTATTGGTTAGTAATTTATGAGAAACTTAATTATCAAGATCTTTAAAGGGGGATGTTCTCCAGTGAGATATTGTAGAAAAATTAGTTTGGTACCCCAGAAGATATAGTGTAGCCTATCCCAAACCAACAAGGCCCCTACACACACATACTTACCCTTGCCTTGTAGGAGTTATGCTACCAGAAAGTGCTTGAAGCCTTTGACCTCATAACTTGTTGAGAGGGCAACAGTGTCTGCTGCTTTGCCAAAAGATCAATAAATATTTTCATTTTTACTGAATGCAAGTAAATGTAAACATATCTGATTCCTAAGCTTACATCAATGCAGATACGCTGTGCTTGTTTTGAGAATAATGTCTCTTGGGTTACCATAAAAAAACTAAAATGAAATCACTGAAAGTCAGTCAGGTTTCCTCTGTTGTTTTTTTAATTGTAGAACACTGCTCTTCGCAAATACAAGCTATTCTCCAACTGAAGTTAACAAATGACTAGCCAAGTTGTGTCATGAAGTGTGCCTAAAGTTCACAAATAGCAGAAAAGCTGAGGTGGGAAGTGTACAGATCTGTAAAATAAGTGGCAGAAAATGGAAAACATAAGTTTTTGACAAATCCTCAATGTATTGGCAGGAATCCAAAACTCTCTGACCGTTTTTGCCAATGTATCAAATTATAATCAATGTTCCCCTTACAGTAGATTTGAAATAGTAAAAAAAAAAAGCAATTTAAAGTATTTTGAGAATTTTTTAATTGCAATAAAATTAAGAAATCCGATAGCACCTTCAGAGTTTATTCTAATTTTACTATTCTTCTTAACAAATTATTACAAAAATGAACAACTAGTATATTAAATGTTGACATTTAAAGACGAGAAAAAGATTAGGGTGACTTCCCCCTGCTTTTTTTCATACACTCGCCATGTCTACAAGCAAGGCAAGTCTAGTAAGGGAATGCATTGCCAGTTGTCTGCTAGGAAGTGTGACCGATCCTCACCATTTGCATTTCCAAATTTAGCAGGAAAATCACTACTAGAATTAACAGCCATCCTTCAGGTGTACGATGGCCCACATATCACAATAAAACAATGCCCCCATTAAATGTAAAGATGTCACTGTTGCCCTGATGTGCTATAGAAAAGCTAACAATTCAAACTTAATGCATATAAAGCATGCATGCACAACAATATTTAAAAGAGGCACATGATACTAAACTATGAAATATCTAAAAAAAAAAAAAAAAGTTTTGCATGACTTTCTGCTAGTAAGATCATCTATAATGTCATCAAAAGACATACAAGTATAGCAAGTCCTATCAGCTTGTCTTGGCCCATTGTTAAGTCTAAATACATCTTAATCAGCTTAAGCTTTGAAAAACTTTTCACCAGATACCACGATCACTGAAATTGTTAGCAGAATAATGTAATATGTATGCATGCATTTGGGAATATGTCTATGAATTTATTCGTGTGGATAAACTGCAAAGCTTCCAGTACAGAAACTGACTAAGGCAATATTACTGTGATGGTACTTATTTCCTCACAAAGTTCAAATGCGTTTACATCAAAGCTGTCCCACACATCAGAAACACTTGCACATGTTCCACTCTTTCTCAATAGGTCTTTCATCTGCATTTCTTTGAGGTTTTTGATATCATAAAAGACCCAAAATTCTTGTGGTGAAATTGCAAAGCACTAAAATCTTTCTTCGACTGTAGTAATTGCCTTGTCCAAGATACAATTTCAAAGGTCTTGTTAAGATTAGATATTTACTTGCACAAACTGCAATAGTAAAATTTTTGTGCATCAACTGTTGCCTCTATTCCTGCTTTGAACTTCTGAAATCCTGACATCTGTTTCCTCAGTTGCAGGGTCATTACTGACATTAAAATATAAAAGTTCACAACAATTTCAAATTCAGAGCTTGACATAGCAAAAAGCATATCTTAATTTTCTCAAAAGTCTGTAAACATTCATACATTAGACTAAAAACATTTCTCTGACTGCGTGAAAGCGCACACATTCAAGAGAACAAAGCAAACTTCAGTCTGCCAATCAGAGTCATGCAGCTGTCAGTCAGCCATGGCATACCTGATGTCAGTCATCAGGTAATCTAGTAGACTATGGTTGCGATGTAATTTTCAGTTAGTTTGCTGTGTTTTTGATATATAATTATAACATCACTGTGGACTGAAATTTCTTAACTACATTTTTTCTACCTTTTTTTTTTTTTTTTTAAACCAATTGTGCCATGTTTGGCCGCATGCGCCAAAGGAGAGCTCTGGCAGAAAGCCCCATCTGCCCAGCTAGTGAAGAGCAAAAGGAAACCTTGCCAGGATGATACCCCAAACCAAAATGGTTGTGACTGGGATTCAAACTTAATTCCTCAACCTTAGTAGTCCAGTAGGCTAGCCATTTCCTGTTATGCAACCCCAACATTTCCAATTACTGTACTAGTAGTAACAGAACTAACTAATAAACCTAAGTTTCAGTGATTTTTTCCTGTTGCTACCATAAGGCTTATACACTGGCAGTACAGCAGACTAAAACATTGGTATTAAAAACTAAATCAAAAATGTAGCAACCAACAGATTCCAGACCAGCTGAAGCCAGTTATCCAATTCAAAGATAATTTGTGGTTGGCATTCTATCTTGTACTCAAAAACAATTCTCAGAACTAAACCCAAATAATTCTGGGATCTGAAACATAGTTCTGTTAATACAACTGAGGTTATCGGAAATGCCTGAACCTATTTCCTAATTTCTGTAAATAACAAAACACCAATAACTTTGTTCTTTATGGTATAATTTCTTTCCCGGTAATGGTGAAGCTATATTTTGTTAAATTCTAACTAACTGAAAATGCAAATTTATTTAGATTTTTAGTGACAATGTTTCAGAGAAAAGAAACACCTCTTTATCTGGGTGAGGGACAGAACATCTTTCAATGTTCAAGTATCCTACACAAAAAAGAAAAAATACTAAATCATTCATGTATCTGTTTTTTTTGTTTTTTGTATGACAGTAACATTCTTTAAAAACATTTTAAAAGATATATTTAAAATACATATATTGGTCCCATAATGTCTGTAGAAAGCAGTAATTGTGGCCTGAGATTTGAAATGGAGGGAATTGTTAAGGTCATCTGACAATCACTAAGAAGCAACAAATATTCTATATACAGATATGTACATATACTGGTGGATATTTAGCTGACAAGGAAAATATTAATGTTTCATATGAAGACACACAGACAGTGAGTGAGTGAGCGAGTTTGGTTCATTTCCTAGGTAATCTGATTCATTCAGTACTACTTTCCTTTCTCCAAGTTTTAAAAGTTCATGAGTTACTTTGCTAATATCATTGGCTAAGGCCAAGTGCTTTCTTCAAAATTTATATCATTTGGATTGGTTTGTATTCCAGATGTGCGCTGTTAACTCTTCAGCTAGCAAGACTGTAAAGGGGACATCACCATCTTATGAAAACTTTCACATTGTTGTTTTTGTTCTTATTAAGTTAATTTACTTCATAAATGATCATTGTTGAAGTACAAAATTTGTTAATCAAAGCAACTTAAATATATATATATTTTTAATGCTAGTACACTATCTTATAAGAGTTTCTGACAGCTTGCTTTTATTCTTAAGACAGCAATTCCAAATCTTTTTCTCAGCGAGACCCCCATTAATAATGATAAATTCTTGTAACCCCAACATCCAGCATCATCAGTGCAAGCTACAGGTACACACCATGTTAGGGGGTTCCAAGAAAATGCTTCCCACAGAATATTTTGGAAACAACAACAGGGAGAGGTCACAAAATAACTGCAACTCCAGGTGTTAGTGAGAGACTGGGAGGCATTGGGTTGCACAGACAATGCATTGATGCAGATTATAGTATAGAAAATATGACATACATACATCAACAGCAGTCTCAGGGTTAAATGCTGCATTAAAATAATCATGATAGTGGCCAGTTTTGCAACCCCATTCAGGACTGTAAGCCCTAGTTTGGGAACACAGTGTATTAAGCATTAATTACCCCCTTGAAACTTTCAAAACAAAAACATTTAAGTGTTCATCCTTTTTAGTATCATTTTCCACATGACTGCAGCACAAATCTATTGATATAATATTGATGATTGAAATCCATTAACCATCTATCTTTTCCATTTAATTCTCTGCATCACATTAGTTTTGGGCAACCCCCCCTTTTTTTTGTTGTTATTTTTCACTTAAATCTGTAATTTTGTTGTTGAACTCGATGTATGATATGAGATACTAAAAGTGTTCAGTTAAGGTAAATATAAAATCTGATTTACTCCTTTAAATACATTCAATTCCAAAAACTCAAACAAATGACTTTTTGAACCATATAACACTTTGTTGAGGTCAAGTGACTTTTGACTTGTAAACAATTTAAACTCAACTATCAGATCACTGGGATGGCCAAAATTACTGTATCACCTTAATTCATTATAGCATTAAAAAAAAAATACTTAATGGATTTTATTATGTTCATGGGACCTCTGTACTGAATGTGCTTAACGTAATAATTTCCTGTGGAGAGTCATCTGTGAAATAATAAAGCAGTACTTTGATAAATGTTCACTTTGCAATATTATTTTAACAAAAGAAATGCCTAAATGATAAACCATCCAGAAAACAAATCCTTGACATTATATAATTACACTGAAACAGAAATATTTCAAGTTATTAAATAATTTTAGTCAGCAGTGTAAACCTACCTACCAGCCTGATCTTTAAAAAAGAAATATATAGTATTCTAAATCAACTGTTCCTTTTAGTGGTAAGCAGATTAGATAAAAGTCTTAAGAGTACCATAAAAGCGGAGAAGAGAGAGATGAAATGAGAAAATTTCTAGATAAGCGTAAAAATTATAAAATATTTTAAAAAAATTATCGATACATACATACATACCATAGGAAGAGTTTACAACACATTTAAAACATTATCTGACAAAAAACAAAGTCAATGCATTATATCTAAACAAAATATCCATAACATTACAATTAATTTTTAAGAAGAAATATTTATAAAACTGAGAAAAGTTGTACATTTAATTTTTTTTATTATTATTTTTCCTTCACATTGTTTTCTTTAAAACTTAGCATCAATTTTAAAAGGCTTAAAGCTTTGAAGGCATATATATATGTGTGTGTGTGTGTGTGTGTGTGTGTGTGTATTTCGCCTACTTAAGAACAAAACTACTATAATGATTAGTTAGAACACTGCCCTTAGCAAATACAAGCTATTCTCCAATTGAAATTAACAAATGACTAACCAAGTTTTGTCATGAAGTGTGCCTTATATATAAACGTTTCCTAGTAATAAATATTAATCTCAATTCGAACGTTCATACTAAGATTCGCACCTTAAGTTACGAGAAAGTCCAAACCCCATCCTATGATGAATCGTCATCCTATTATTACTGAAAGTTAGCACTGTTGACAGGATTAATAAACAGTAAAAGTTAAACCTCAGAATGAATTTTAAATCAAGAAAAACACTTATACCCAATGTTGAGACTTTACAGAATAAAGTTGAAAGGGAAAAGGCTGCTAAGCTGATGGAAAGAGTCTGTTGTACTAACGTAGATATACCGGAAGGACACATGCTTGCTTGCTTGTTGTTGTTGTTGTTTCACTCGTTCTCCAGTAGAGAATATTTCTTTTTAAGAAATTTCATCGTTTTTTTTTTTGTTTTTTCCCCTTAAATACCGTCTTTGTATCTCTGTGAGGAGGCAATGTTTACATCTCTAGTGTTAAGCCGGTGAATTCGTTTGTCTTTTTAAACCCCCACCCACCCACGAGATCTGGAATTTACTCTCCCTTAATCTGGAAAATAAGAACGACTCCCACCGTTCGCTAACTTTATCGTCGACTCCAGCCATCATACCGATCAACCAACCCCTCGTGATGAGTCATTCCGCGTATTAATACAATGTTAATATAAAACTGCAGGCAGACCAGACCCCCAGACATCGGTTGCGGGGTTTCTCGATTTTCGACAATAACTGTTTCATCATCATCATCATCATCATCACCATCTTCCTCCTCCTCCTCCTCCTCGGTGGCACAGAGCTGGCCTGCGAATACCCCTCCCTCGCTCGAAAGGAATGCAGGAAAGGCGCTGGTTTCGTCAGATTTTAGTTCTGGCGGGGGTGCTAGTGTGTGTGTGTGGGTGGGGGAGGGGTGGGGGAGGGGGAGAGGGATTTAGGGGGGGGAGAGAGTGGTTAATAAACAGGGCAAAACAGAAGCGTGGGTCGTCGGCTTTAGGTTTAGAGAGAGTAGTGATGGTCAGATGTTTGGTCGTAAGAAGAAGCAACTCCCCCCCCCCCCCCGCCTAGTGATGAAGATTTCTTACCGGATTCTCCGGAGGGGAGGGGAGGGGAGGTCGGTCAGTGGTGAGGAGGGAGGGAGGGGGGGTAACGAAGATAAGAAGTCTGGTTGACGGGCGAGAGAGATTGATCATAACAGAATAACTCAAAATAAACCATTCAAACAAACTTTCTTACAAGTCTCTCACCTCCCTCACTCTCTCTCTCTATCCATTCCACGTCCCCCCTCCCTCCCTGTCCGCTCTCTCTTCCTCCCCGTCCCGTCCCGTCCCGTCCCGTCCACCCCCCCCTCCCTCTACCCCACCCGGCGAGCTAGACACCCTCCCCTCCCCTCCCGGTGGATGAAATTCACCAGAAGTGCTGTCGTAAAAAAAAAATGAATAAATAAAGGAACGGCTCGCACACGGCAGCTGTACTCACTTCCCCAGACTCGAGGTTCCCTCGTCGG
Source organism: Nautilus pompilius (assembly GCA_018389105.1). Classification (NCBI taxonomy): domain Eukaryota; kingdom Metazoa; phylum Mollusca; class Cephalopoda; order Nautilida; family Nautilidae; genus Nautilus; species Nautilus pompilius. The sequence goes on from JACATO010001023.1 coordinate 315,203, forward strand.
TAAGATCCGTTTTGTGTCCTCAAAGCCTTGACATGTTGGGCATGACAATCGGTGTTTGTGCCTCTTTCCTTCCAATATGGCACCTGAAGTCTCGCTCCAAATCCCGTCTTCTCACGCTCAACAAGACCTGACTAACCGCATCATCACGCATCCCCCAAGGTGGGAAGATGAGCTGTCAGTCCGTCCCTCCCCGCCGACACACACACACACACACACAGAGATGGGGGGGGGGAGAGAGCGAGCGGGGCCGATCCTATCCTATCCGCTCGTCGGCAGGCGGTGTACATAAGTCAGATAGGAAAATCTCCGACGAAGATATTAGCATAATCAAGCTATATATAGAACCGTGAATGGATAATCGGGGACAGCCGGCCGACCTGAAGCCGTGAATGATTATCCGCATGGCCCGATGTAGCGTCGGGAGTTTGACACAACTCAACGACACCGCTATTCAGAAACGTTATCACCATCACCATCATCATCATCATCTCTTTCTTTTTTTTAAAAAAAAAAAAAAAATCAATTTCCTCTCATCACCATCTCCTCTGGGGATCCATTTTCAGAGGAAAGAACTTCCCTTTCCTCCTTTCTGACAGTGGACAGGGATTCCGGATGCATCTTTTTTTTGGATAAAAAGGAAGATAGATGCTCGACTAACGTTCGTTTTAGCCCATCAATGTTATTAGCATTTTGTATTTTTTTTACAAAAGATAACCCCGTCAAGTCGCTACATCGGCAGCCATGTCACCCACCCACCCACACACACAGATAACGAGTCCGTTTACGGTAGTTTTCGGTTCTATTTGCTGGCACGTCGAGTTCGAGTCCGACTTTCGACCCGCCTGCCTCGTTGTTTTCCCTCCAGATTCTTTCCTTTTAATTATTCAAAACATTATTTGTTTTATTTTATTTTCTTTAACTTGGACGAGGGGAAAAAAAAAAGAAAAAAAAAATTCTGGCTGCCTGGAATTATTTGTTAAATCAGCCCATATTGTCCAATATGATTGATTAAGGCTGCAGCGTAGAAAGTACATACACATACAAAACTATACACACTGTATATATATATATATATAACAGCAGCAAAGACGATCTTCTTTCGAGTAAATAAATCCTTCAAGAGCTCATGGACAATATAATACTTAAAATAAACACCTACGTGAATAGTAAAATTATTTGGCCGCCATTAAGACTGCCTTCATTCATCTAAGAACTCGGTCGTTCATACAGATATTTGATGTGGAGAGAAGGACTTAAATTGTCGATTTAAGAAGCTGCTGCAGTTTATTTGTACACATAACCAACTTGGTAACATCTAGTGTCCTCCATCTAGGGACAAGTGAACGAGCTAAGAGACTTGTTCGCCGCCAACGATACCGGTAACTCTAATAGCAAACGATTGGATTTCGAAAACGTATCGATGGAGACCGTGCAGAGATATTTGCTGCGAATTGTCCCATTGTCTAAATGACTGTCATGACCAATATATTTTTTCATCTATCGATATTGGCTAACTTATCAATGGGGAATACAAAGGCAACGGCATCGATGACGGCGATTGTCATCAAATCAGAGAAAGCAGGGGGGGTGGCGGTGTGTAGAGAGTCTTGAATAGCTTCGGCCATTAACAATGGTTCCCAGAATGCAAAGGCCGCGTCGCATCAGCTGATTCCCTGGCGATTTTCCCCGTGACTGTTGGAGGCAGCGCTGAAGAATTACGCGAATCGGCGAGACTGTACCAACTTATTGTGGTATATAAAAAAATATTTACTGGCTCTGGATGAATTCAATGACGCATTTTTAAAAAAAGGAAGCAGTAATAGTGTATAATAATAATAGTTAATTTAATTTCAAGAGAGTTACATGGTATCTAATTATTAATCCTTCGTGAGGTTTATTACGTAGCGTTTGTTTTGCTTTTTTTAACCAGTTTTAACTTTCTCCGCTTGACTACGGTTCGAGTTTTTCTTAAAAACTAAGTATGGGGGGGGGAATCGGGTGTTGCTATGGACAACATGGTCCGTGGCGCACTTTCTACGGTAAATCTAAGTGATTGACAATTACGCACCCGATTCTCGTGTTGCTAGGCACCGATGTGATCGTGCCGTTGCTGGGCGACGCCACGAGACGCGTGCTAAAAGGTCAACGCGTTGTTGTGTACTCCTCAACAAAAGGATCGGAAACAAGGGAGTTAACTTATCTGTCTTTTGTAACCTGACAGGCACCTTACATTCTTTTCAATGCCTGTAACTATTGGAAAAGATATAGATAACTCTTGAAAGCATTCTGTTGTTGTTGTTGTTTTATTGACCGTTCCCCCCCCTAACAACAAATATTCACGGGCAGTGCTAGTCGTTTAACATACTTACAATCGTCTTGTATTGACGCATTAGTCAGGTGACTCGTCAACACTTACATTAGTGCGTCAGTACATAGGTCATACATTCTTCATGCACACGACTGCAATATAGAGAAGATTTTGGAGAATGTTATTAAATGCAATTAAACGCCAATATGGGTTTGATGGTATCGTCGCGCCCGCCTGTTAACTTTAACATATTTCACGAGCGGCTAGTGGACGAGTGGTTGGGGGGGCTCTGAAGAGCTGAGGGCCGGAGTTCGACTTCTGGTCTAAACCAATACATATGCACCGCCGCTAGCAAGGCGGACATACCAGCTTGGCTTTAATAGACACGTACAAGATGTTTACGACGTAGATCTCTGACACTGCGACTAAAACAATACTTATTAATCAAGCAGCAAAAGCAAAACTTGCCATACTCTTCTCTCTCTTTTTTGCCATTGTTTGGCGGAGGAGATAAGCTTTCGTTGGCATTGCATTGTGGGAAAACTTTCTTTAGTCACGGGCGAACGGGACCTCGTTTCAGATTTCGTACAACTCCCGCTTTAAAGTATTTTGTCTCACGAAGTACGAGTCATTTAAGGTTAATTGAGTTTGTTGCCTGCCACCTCCCCTCGGATATTCTTTCTGAAACGTGAGAAGGAACATTTAAACAAGTTACCCGAGTCCTGTCGCTCGTTTGTTTTTGCGTATAGAAGAAGTGACACATAATCTAACCTGCTTCGCCGCCATATTGAGTGTAGTACTGTATAGCTAGTCACGGAGTACTCACCTAGTATGTGACAGGAAATTAATTTAACAATACACAGCCTGACGAGCAATAACATATATACTTTTTTAATATTATTATTGTTACTATAAAATACTCAAGGTATATCCGACAGGAAATTTTTTTGTCAATTCTTCTGGTTGCACATCAATGTAAATATCTCGTCAGGTCAGTGAGCTGACAGGAAATGATTCATGACAAAAAATGGCTATCGGAAACGTGACTAGGATAGAGAGAGAGAGAGATGAAGAGATGGAGGTGAGAGAGAGAGAGAGAGAGAGAGATATGGAGAGATGGAGGTGAGAGAGAGAGAGAGAGAGAGAGGAGAGAGATATGGAGAGATGGAGGTGAGAGAGAGAGAGAGAGAGAGAGAGATGGAGGTGAGAGAGAGAGGATATGGAGAGATGGAGGTGAGTGAGAGAGAGAGAGAGAGAGAGGCCCGGCAGGCGATGTTCTTTATTCCTTTTGCTTCGTAGAAGTATTCTATTTGAAAACCAATAAATTAATTACACCTGTACTTTTTTATAATTATATTACCTTTTTTCTTCAATTTTTAAATAATGTAATTACTTCACGCAAGAATGTTATTTTTCTTCCACTCTCTTGGAACGTACGAAAAATTAGAAGCTGCTTACGATATTTGCTATTAATTACACTGGTTAACAGAATTAAATGTATTATACTCATTATGAATGCAAACCAACTTTTTTAGACTAATTTTTCATGCTGATTTCAAAATTTCACTCCATTTGTATGCAGCACGTATCAGTTTTTCAGTAGATACACGCAAATATTTACATATTTGTATATATGAAATCAATGACGTAATAAATAAGGACATATTATTTTTAGAAAGTAAATGAGTTTATTGAGTTAAAAATCATCACTATCATTCTACAAAGAGTGAATACACAAAAAATGGGTCAGACAAAACAGACAAAGTTAGAACAACAGAGTTCGAAACATTGTGATTTGGATTTCTTGCGGTGTTCCTGATCTGGTTAATCACGGTAAAGTGTCCAGCAGTAGTCAGCCAGCATACTGTCATTCCAGAAGCCTTGGTACCGTTTCTCCATAGCACTAATGTCCTGGTGAAATCTTTCACCATGTTCATCAGACACTGCTCCAAGGTTATCTGCGAAGAAATCCAGATGGGAGTCCAAGAAGTGAACTTTCAGTGACATGCGACAACCCATTGCTGAGTAACATTTCAGAAGATTATTGATGCCATCCTTGTAGTCCATTGCCTTCTTGTTGCCCAAGAAATTCTCACAGATCCAATTGAAAGCATTCCAGGCAGGCAGTTCCAGTTCATCCAGTGTTGTCTTGAAGTTGACATCTTTGAGTACTTCTCTAATTTGGGGTCCGACAAAGATACCCTCTTTCAACTTCGCCTGTGTGATTTTGGGAAACTTTTTTACAATATACTGAAACCCTCTGGCATTTCTCTTCCCTAGTGTCTTTACCAACTGTTTCATCAGTCCAAGCTTTATGTGCAAAGGAGGCAATAGGACATTACATGGATCTACAAGAGGTGTATTCTTGACGCTAGACAGTCCTGGCTGGTATGATGTTCTTGTCTGCCAGTTTGATTCCAAATAATGTCTGTCAGTTGCCCGACTATCCCATAGACACAAGATTAACATTCCAATGACTTTTAAATCTCCACATATTTTCCATGAGTATCTTTCATAGGCAATGGCATGAAGTAAAAGTTCCATATTCTCATGGTCTTTCGGCTCCCTCCATATCATTGGAATGGCAAAAGGCATAGACTTCTTCCTCTTATTGAACCAGTCAGTAAGCCATTTGAGCAAGCTGAGCAGATAAAATGTGGTGTCCATAACTTGTCCTGATCTCCAAGAGGACAGTCAAAGTATAGCTTATAAATCTTCTTGATCTCTGGTCTTATCGTACGTTTTTGAGCTTTCACAATAAATTGTCCACAGACATAACAAAACACATCAGGAGGATTTCTACACTGTCTTGACATTGTTAACACTGTAAAACAAGTAAGGAAATAGATACAAACGGTTATACTTATATTGAATTTGAGATGATGAAATATTTCATCAGACCAATTATGACTGGACAATTTGAGATGTTGAAATACCTATTTCATCAGACAAAACTTGATTGGTTAATTTAAGATGATGAAATATTGCATCTGAACTATGCAGCAATGAATAATGTAGTTTATTTTAAAGGTATGTTTCCATGATGTAAATGAAATACATGCATACACGTCATTAATTGGAATTTCTATATAATACATGAGCTAAAACCAAAAACTTTCTCATCTTGAAAACTGTACGTGATGTCAAAAAACTAATTGTATATTTGAAATCAGCATTAAGAACTATACTAAATACACCTTGACATATGCTTGATGGAAAATACTTGTTGACCAGTGTTATCGAAAGCTAGTGAGTGGAATAATAATAATAGTAATCTTTGTTCTGGAAAGGCGTGGCCATCACAAGCATTTGTCTTAATACAATAGGACGTAACCATTTCCAAGACATCTTTTAAAACAACACAACTAATTTACTTATATTATAATTTTGTTTGCAATTACTAATTTATATTTTAAATTCGATCATTTTAGTCGATTAATTATTAATACTGCTTTTCTTGTTTTTGATATTGTTTCAGGCGTAAAATGACGTGGGAGGGAAAAAACAACAAAAAAACAACCTGCTGGACAACTAGACATCTGTGAAGATCTGCCAAAAACTTGAAGGCTTCTTACCTTGACGCGAATCGGTCACGTGATGAGTTCTCAAAGGTTCTCGGACTGTCTCGTGCCTGCAGACAAAGAACGAGATTTCTCTTGTTACTCGAATTTATTGCCAAATTGGAGAGAGAGAGAGAGAGAGAGAGAGAGAGAGTGTGTGTGTGTGTGGTGTGTGTGTAGCCGCTCTGCATCATCAATTCACTCCGAATAATCGGGATAAATGCTGTTTAATTAAATTAATTAATTCGACCGAAGCAAACATATGTTATGCAGCTTTTGCCGGCACCACACGCGGCTGTTAAACAGGACTGGCTCCGTGCACCGTGCCACAGGGAAGGTAATTGCATCACAGCTGCAGTGCCCTTCCCGCTCTCTCACAGCCCCCCCCCCCGGGACGGAACCTGGAGAATTAATGCGGACGCGCCAGAAAAATGTATCCAAACCAGATGGTTTTGATGGAAATTGTTTCGAGTAAAAATAAATATTCTCTAAATTAAATTAACATTAATAATTGGAATCCTTTTCCGCTTTTTGATTTGAATCATACTAAGAAAGAGGTGGAGAGAAAACCGCTACCAAAAAAGAGAGAGAGAGATTAATAAATAAACAGAAGAATTACGAAGTTTTAAGTTCTTTTACCTTGATTTATCATATTTTGGTTATCTTTTCTTTTTCTTTACTAGCTTTATTACTACTAAGGTATCTTCGATATGAATTTGTATGTACTTTTCTAACTCCAAACGGGTAGTTTTCATAATATGATTATAGTTAAGTCGAACCGATTTGCGGTGGTGCTATCCTCTGCTAATTCCTCTGAAGAGCTCACGAGTCTGTCTGTTGAGAAAATGGTCAGCTCTCAGAAGAACAGGCATCGCCTCCTTATCTACTGCTCGCGAATACTACATTTGTTCCTGGTTTCTGATGCTGTGCGTAAATTATATTCCATGTAGATGATGCCAGAGGCTTTCGAGTGATTTGAATTTCTTAGTATTACCCTGGATTTTTAAAGAAATTCGACGAATTATGTATTTTAAAGGGAGGGTGTCGTAAAAACGAACTGCATTCTTTAATCTAAGCTTACGGGAAAATTTGTAGACCAATTTCCCTTTTGGACGTACTGTAGTTAATAAAATAAAATAACTTCTTTCTGTGTTGCTGAGATCGTTTGGAAAAATCTTAACAAATTTTAAAAAAAAAAACAGAATTTTTCTATTTTTTTTAAAGTTTATTATTATATTTCAGAAGCGAGCGCTGGACGAAATGTTATGATGACCAGATCTCTGATGGATGCCGTAAAGAACAGAATCGATCGTTTTTACATAATGTTTCATGCCTATAAATATAACAGATATATATATATGACGTCAGTACAGAGAGATATGACGTCAATACAGAGATAGATGTGACGTCAATACAGAGACAGATATGACGTCAATACAGAGATATATATGACGTCAATACAGAGAGATATGACGTCAATACAGAGACAGATATGACGTCAATACAGAGAGAGAGAGAGAGAAACTTTTTTGTTGTCTTTATTAAATAAGACGAAGGAACGAGTAAAGATACCACTTTGTCCATTGATAAAATTCACAGGAACGTTGCTTAAAATACCTTTGATTCCATTGTTTAGTTATTTGTCAACGACATGTTTTTATTCTCTGGTTTTGAAGAGAACGTCTAAAGATGGCTCGGTATTTTCTGCAAAAATGTTCATCCTTCTGTGCGAATTTTACTGGAACGGTGTCGTCATGTGGTAGTAGACAGGGCGATCTGTAAAGCTGGGACAGTAAAACGTACCAGTTTGCTACGTTTTGGTGAATCTACAAAGCTACGAACAATTAAATGGATCGTTTTTGTAAGGCTCTTGACTGGTGATCTATGATATATAATAAAACCGTTCAATACCGGAAGAAATACTAAACTCATATTGCTTCAACATAGTGGTAACATTTTCATGTCAAATTCTAACTCTTTTCTTAAAACGTGGAATTCAATCAATAGTCTGGAATATACTTGGTTTTGTATAAGTGTCAAGTTGATCAAGTTTTTGTATGAGAAATAGAAAAGCGATAAGGTATTTATTGCTCTTTTCATAACACTGATAATTGATAATAAATTCACATTTTTTGTACTAAAGATAGCCTCTCTTCTCTCTCTCTCTCTCTCTCTCTCTCTCTCTCTCTCTCTCTCTCTCTCCTCTCTCTCTCTCTCTCTCTTCTCTCTCTCTCTCTCTCTCTATTTCAAGCCTAAGTTGTGTTAATCTACAATTAATAAATTTAAAACTTTAAAAGCCATTTATGGTATTAGAATTATTTTTATAACTTTTTGTATCTTTAAAAGTTGTTTTTTTCAATGACAACGATTCTACTCTATCAGGGGTTTTTTGATTTGACATATAACCATTTTTAACATTAGCGTGAGTGATGCGCAAGTAGTTATGACGTAAACTTAAAAAAAAATGGTACCAGTTATTTTGAAATAAAGGTAATCACTGATGCTGAAAAAAAAAGATAGAAATTAATTTATATTTGAGGATTTATAACTCAGAGTTACGTCCCTTCCCTTACAATAGTGATAAACCTGAAAGTTGTAGGTAAGTATGTTCTCGGATATAACAATCTACTTTAACTATTTCTTTGGAGTTTTTACAGCACTAAATTTTTTTCTATTTTCCTTCCTAAATGTGATGATGTGATAATTTAATAAATGTTTACATATTAACCTCCCCTAGTATGGTTTCTTCTCTGCCCTTTGAGCCGGTTCGTCAGCGTGGGTTTTTTCCGGATATTCCGTTTTTCCCAAACAACTAAACAAAGATCTAGTAAGGGGACTTTCCATTCGTGTTGTATAGATAACAGGCGTGTCTAAGTTCCTTAATGGCTAGTAATTGCGGCGAAACGGATCTTAAACAAAGAGTCATCTTTGCCACTTTTGAAATATTGTCCAATCGGCCATCGTAATGCATATAAATACGGAATTCTCCTTGTTTTAAATTTTGTATCAGAACAGCCATTATTTTTCACTTCTCTTTACTGTAGTGCTGGTCAGTTAAGTCAGAGCTTCGAATGGCATCGCATTATACAATGACGACAATAAATAATTTTCAGATGCACTCAAGCTACTTCCAATGGACTCCCCGGCCGCGCGTTATCCTTCAGCGGGTTTCGGTCCAATTATTCGCAGGAACCAATGGATAGTGGGCCCCAACAGGGAGCGAGCGGCCAGTACCTCAACGTCCACCAGCTGAGCTCCCCGACTCCACGTAGAACTTCTATGTTACACCCGCCTTGATGCACTTTCATTCATTCAGCTCCGTATTGTCTGCGAAAGAAACCTCCGGTTCAATCGATCTTCCCAGTGTTCTTTCGACGTTTACTTCCGATAGGTAAAAACCACACTTTACGTTCTTTCACCATGATTTCTCGACGCAAGTCTTCGTGCTTTGTCCGTTTTTTTTCTTTCGCTTGTCCCTTCCGTTCTAGATTTCTCCCTGAGGCTGTTTACTCGGTAGCAAAGCCCCTCTCGTCTTCTTTGACCAGACAACCATCTCATGTCTCAGGTTTGTTACACCTATATCTTGAGTGAATCGTAATTTCCGTCTGGCAAGTTAAAGCCTGGAAGGAACAAGAAATATTTTAAAGCTTATTATATTAGTTTTATTCATTAGATAATTAGATAACCAATTTTATTCTATTTATTTATTGATATCGATTTGTTTTGATTTCCTACTAACCTCTCTCTCTCTCTCTCTCTCTCTCTCTCTCTCTCTCTCTCTCTCTCTCTCTCTCTCTCGTTCTCCATCTCCATCTCCATCTCTCTCTCTCTCTCACCTCCATCTCTCTCCATCTCTCTCTCTCTCGTTCTCCATCTCTCTCTCTCTCTCTCTCTCTCCTATAGATGACCTACCAAAAGAAAGGAAGCTTAACAAACTCCTCCAAGTCGGAAATGAACATATCGAATGCAAACCAATCTCCATGTTGAATTCCTATTACGCAGAACAGCTCAGGTTTTTTCCCCATAATTCTTTAGGTTGACCGGATAATGGTGACCGAAGGTCATCGTTCTTTTGATAGCAACGAGAAATATCTTAAAAGTCGTACAGGTGTCTCTATTATTTGAAATCTGCCTTATCTTTCCTTTCCCGGGATAAACTCTTGTATAGCAAAAGGAAATTAAAAAACAACAACAACAAATAAAATGTCACGTGTAAAGTCAAAGTCAAAACGTAAATCAAATCGCAGCTCCTCGAAGGAAATCGATCGGTCCATAGCGACTGTTGGATGCATACCGGAGCCGAAATAGCTCGAAGTGATGATACCGAGTTGCTCCGTCAGCTGTTGAAAAAGCATTGCAGACATTGAGACGAATTATTCCTGGTTTCACACATATGTCTAAAGCTGGAATAAGTTACATGCTTCACTTTCAGTGTTTTTCGAGTAGAGAAAGAAGAGCTAGACTGTAGCATGTCGACTGGCAGACGCCTCCAACCTCATTTTTAAACATATTCCTAGACTGTTAGAATTATACTATCCAGATTAGTTCGAAATATCTCTTTAGAAAGAATTCTAAAGCACGGCTAGCTAACGTGTATAATATCCTAACTACACCGGCTATTCTCTGACAGTTGTAAAATTCGCATCATTGTTACCAAATAACAAATAAGGCGATTAAAGTTTCATCCCTTCCATCAAAAAGTTATCATCTAAATATACTTTCAAGTGAACTGCATCTCTTGTTATAAATACCATCTAAATATACCCTGGCTGACCACTTTATTAGGATCTATGACTTTTAGACTTGGGTTTGACCTGAGCTGCAGTGCAAATTAGGCTGTACACGGGCTGGGAGAGGTGATTCCTGCAGCGCTAAATATGACTAGAACAAACATGTTCGCGGTCAGAGTAACAGATATGGGAAAAGACAAAGATATGCAGTGTTCGGAAAAGCCATAATAGCGAATGCACGTCTAGCTGGTGCCACAGTGAACAAGACTCTTTTTTGGCAGGCTGCCGCTCCAAGACATTGGTCATCTCGCTCTGATCAGTAATGGGAAAAGGTGAATGAAACGCTTGCTTCAAAGAAGACTGTGGCTGCAAGCGAGTGGCGACAGGAAGAGGAAGGCGAAGGATTTTAAGAAAGCCACACTAATAACGGCCTGACTTTTCAGTCATATGATCTCATAAGTCCAGGCCTCTGGTGTTTGAATCGTCGTTTGGGATATGTTTTTGCCTGCAAACCTTTGACTCCTTAGAAGACAAAACGAATGTCAAAGCTTACCTCATTATTATATTTCCGTTCAGATGTATTCGGTGAAGTTTCATGAGTACCCTGGTGTGGAAGCCCGCTTCCAATAAAACAATGCTCATTCACCGTGTCTATATTGTTCGGCCATAGTTTGAAGAACATGATGGAAATTTTCAGTACGGCTAGCACAACACCGGATCTTAATCCGATTAAGTGTCAGTGAGATGAACTTAGAAGATGTATTTGCTACCACGATCCTCTGCCTACGTCGTGTTTACTATTAAAGACTATTAGGGAATAAATATCACCTAGAATTCCTTCCAACATCTTGTAGGTTCTATGCCACGTCGTGTCATGGCTGTTATTCAGAAAAGTGACAAACGCGTATAGGAAATAACTGCTGGAATTTTTATATCGAATCTGATTTGTTTGTTGTTGTTTTTTGTGTGTGTTATTTTAGGGGTAGTTCTGGTAGAGACTTTCGGCGGTAAACGTGCGACGGCTGTCCTCCGCGTGGCTTGGGAAACTGAGACAAGAGGGTTTTCCTCCGGCGGATGCTGTAAGTTCTGACGTCGGCTTGGAGAAGAAACACCACGTGTTTTTGGGGTTCTCTATGTCAGTCGTTAAAGATGAGTTTTCCAAGCGCTGCTTTAACTCTGTCGAGCTGAAGATAAGTTGTCCTGGATTCTAAAACAACCCGCTGCTCGATCAGATGGGGATGTACAGCTAGCTACACCTCTTATAGCGCTCGTAGTGCGTCCTTGGTATATAAGAGGGAGGGCGACACAGCTGATTCTCGAGCAGTTACCATAGAAGCGTGATTACAATCAGGTTAATTTTTTTTATAAGTCAAAAAAAAACTAATTTAAAACGAATCTTTGTCCGGCGCTCGGACAAAAAACGCGAGCTGCTGTTATAATTATTTATTTGTGTTTTTAATCTGTGGCGGTAAAAGTTACACGGGCGTCCGAGCGACGAAGATGTTCTGTTTAAAATGGCGGTGTTAAGGGGGGGATAGATATTCTAGTGCGAGTCTCAAGTGTCCCCCTCTCATTCGGCGTTGCGCGCGAACTAGCCAAGCGCAGGCGTAATACAGCTTAACTCCCCATCCCTGCTACAATCATTGAGTCAATGACTCAGTGTCACCAGAGGCGAACGTTTACAAAGTTTCCATGCCAACTGAGGGTGGTGGGGAGAGCATGCGCTTGTATTCCTCAACACGACAACAGAGATGAGAAAGCGAAGTGCATTCTGGGAAAGCATTTCGTGCAAGGATATCCGGAACCTTATTTTACCGACGGTAGTTTAAAAATAACAGTGAATTTTTTTTTTTTCTTAATTGATAATATCTTTTTGTAAACGAAAATAGTTAATATTAATTCACGCCTTTGAAGGCAAAAGAGGCGACATCCATTTTAGTCAGCTCAAACCCGGTTTTCAGAAACGAGTTGTCTTTCTTTATCCAATTTAGAAAGCAGCAAAAAAATTTTAATTAACCACAATAATAATAATAATAATAATAATAATAATAATAATAATAATAATAATAATAATAACTCTGACGCTAGTAACTTTTACTAAAAGTTATTTTACCGTAAAATTAGGGAGCCAGTAAATGATTGACGTTGTATATGTTAAGATCTATTTCTTTTATGGTATCTCTGCTTAACACTTAATGGTTCTACTTTCAAATGATACTGTTAAAAAAGGTTTCCATTAAGGATCCGAAAGAGTTATAAAAGTTTTTTTAAAAAGGAACTGTGGTGGTGTGCGTCACACTTGTGCATAGTGTTATGGCGTCCAGTTGTAAGGATGTTGCGATGTAATCTTCTCCTGTTGGCTCTGACGTCACTGATACTTTTTCTACTCTCATTTCGTCGGTGGGGAGAGCTTCAAAACGAAAGATGGCGGTCTCCAAGGCATCACTGTGAAGATGTTCAATTAATTACTTGCATTTATGTGATAATTCGCAATTAAGTGCTTTTGTCAGTGAAGTTGAATAACAGGTGAAAGGACACGCTAGAACCGTGGACCGGGAAGTTGCAGAGGATGCTGCTAACACGAAAATATTAACACCTGGCTTTCTATCCCTACACAAAAAAGAGCGAAATTATTTAAAGTACAACAATAATAACGACAAGAAGCTGTCGGCGGAAAGCGTGACTCAGCATCCTCCGGCTTTGATACCATTTTCGAGTTTTAGCTACTGTGGATAGAATTTCGTTACCGTTTCGTAACAAAATGACTGTCCAGCACGGAACCCTTAAAAACCTTAGTTTCATCACATACATCCTCGCCTCATCCACATCTCGAATTTGCTGCGCGTCCTATATTGAAAATGCACCCTGAATTATTGGAAACGGTTCGGCATAGACTTTCTCTTGAATGTTCTCACGTGGAGTAAACAGGAAGAAAAAAAACAAAAATTAGATTTTACGCAATTAGAGAGAGAGAGAGAGAGATCGGAAGGAGGCCTTTCACGGAATCAGGGGTTTTAGGCACGTGAGTATCAACAAATTATTTCTCTCTCTCTCTCTCTCTCTCTCTCTCTCTCTCTCTCTCTCTCTCTCTTAAAACAATAATAGCTACTAAAAGGAAGGGCAGAAGGACTTATAACTACAAAATTACTAAAATACCAGCGTGGCTGGGTATTCACGAAATACGTTTCATTTAAATGACAGACGAGTGAATGAATGCAACAAATAGCAATGCTGGGGTTAATCAATTATTAAAAATAGAAATATAAAAAGATCATGTGACCTTTTCGCATTCTTGGGATCTTATGATTTCCCACTCTTTTATGGTAGCTATGGTAGAGTATGAGAACCTTAGAAAATCCTTTTGTTGGGAGAAAAGTGTGTCGTAGCGTTCACGACGCCTCCATTATTCACGACCCAAAAGGCCGCCATTTTCAATAGTTTCAGCCCCGGGTGATCCTAAACCAGGCTGGCCCGGTCGGGCTCTCCTCCGAGAACTGGGAGCCCCGCCAATGTTTGTTTGTCCCGCGGTGTCCACAGCAACCAACTTCTCGCCTTTGCTTATCGCCAGCAGTCTCTCGGGGGGTGCTGTTTGTTGTTGTTGTTGTTGTTCCGGCTGACCCTGTCGGGCTCCAAATCAACCGGCCTTTTTATTTGTCTCGCTGTCGCCCAGGGTTGGGGCGGTGACGTACGAAACTCGGAACGACGACATGAACAGAAAAGATTTAAGAGATTGCTTTTTTGTTTGTTTGTTTGTTGTTGTTATTCCACTTTCTTTACCCGCTGAGCTGGGTCCTGATCGTTACTCTCTTTGTCCGCGTCTCGTGTCGGACGATGGGGTGGTGGGTGACGGACCCGACCTGGGGAAGTCCGTTCGTGTAGAGCAGTCTGGCTTCTGATCTGACGGCCGAAGCATCCGTTATTTTATAGCGGTGAGTAGCAACAGAAATAAGGTTTCAGAGCAAAAGATACGCTGCTGCTGCTGCTGCTGCTGGGAGTTTTTCCTAAATCGAAAAACTATGTGTAATAACAAAATATTTGATTTTGTAAAGTCCGAGTCGAGCAAGAGTTACTTACCCTGAATTTATAATGGCGCGTAGAAATATAAACGCCGATAGGAAGATAATGTAATTTTGTGGGGGGTTTTTTGTTTTAAATATTTGTTTGAACTAAATTTATCTGTATGTATTTTCAAGAAAATTTGCGTAATGGTGCTTTCTTATAGACTTTTACGGTCCTAGACATTCGGCAGTTTTGTCCGTACTTTCGAAATTGCACGGCTTTTGTTAGTTCTGGGGGCTAAATGAGTTCATCCATGGTTTCGTTCACCTCGCTGGCGACGATTGTGAAGCAGACGACTTGTTACCAGACCGAAGGCCCAGACAGACGTAGCTGCAGCCATCAGGAACTTGGTTCGAGCGCTGGAATCGTCCCGATGAGCCCAGAATCTGGATAATTTTTTTTTTCCCAATGGTTGAATGAACTGATGGAGAGAGAGAGAGAGGAGAGAGAGAGATGGAGAGATGGAGGTGAGAGAGAGCGAGAGTTGACGTCAGTACAGAGAGAGAGAGATGGAGAGAGAGAGAGACTGGAGGAGAGAGAGAGAGAGGAGAGAGAGAGAGAGAGAGAGAGAGAGAGATTAGCTCCGTAGTAACGCAGAGTTCTGGGAGATTATTTTGCGGTTAAAACTAAGTTCTAAAATATTTTGATTACAACAACGAATATCTACATCTTACTTCACCTGAAATGGAACCTGTTTATTGTGTTAAATTCTCTACCCTTTTTTATTTTTACTTGTTGTTGTTGTTTTGTTTTTTTTTTTTGTATTTTGTTTCACAAAGTACTCTTTGTGCAGCTTCCAGTGGAGAAAAAGGAAAGCTCCATCAATTATCCGTCTGTGCACGAAATGGGAAACTAGGTTCCGTCCGCCGATCACCAAGGAAACGTACCCACAATACAACGCAACGGGCCCCCCCCCAAATCGATACCCGCTCTCCCTCCCACAAAATCCCATACCATACACATTAATGCAATTATGTCTCACTGTCTTTTTAATTGTAAATATCATTGCAGCTGTAATGTTCAGAACCGTCAACACAGACCCTGGCGTGTCTTTTTACAGCAGACATCCGACCTTTGGTTAGTTTCTCGCCAGAGCCGAGAGCTAATGCGAGATCTCGTAGCATTGCATTGTGGGGGAGGGACTTTTTTTTTTTTTTTTTAAATGACCACTGGTGACAGGGTTATTTCAGATTCCATGTGCGCTTTAAATGTTCAGCCGTGCCCCTCTTATTGTGTTTGTCTGCGTGCTTTTGGACGCGCGTGTTGCGCGCGCGTGTGTGTGTGTGTGTGTGTGTGTGTGCGTGCGTGCGTGTGTGTGTGGTGTGTGTGTGTGTGCGTGTGTGTGTGCGTGTGTGTGCGTGTGTGTGTGTGTGTGCGTGTTGTGTGTGTGCGTGTGTGTTGCGTGTGTGTGCGTGTGTGTGTGTGTGCGTGTGTGTGTGTGCGTTGTGTGTGTGCGTGCGTGCGTGTGTGTGTGTGCGTGTGTGCGTGGTGTGTGTGTGCGTGTGTGTGTGTGTGCGTGCGTGCGTGTGTGTGCGTGTGTGTGTGTGTGTGTGTGTGGTGTGTGTGTGCGTGTGTGCGTGCGTGTGTGTGCGTGTGTGTGTGTGTGTGTGTGTTGTGTGTGTGTGTGTGTGTGTGTGTGTGTGGTGTGTGTGTGTGTGTGTGCGTGGTTCAAATCTACTCGTTCGTACACAGTATTTCACCAAAAACCAGGAGATTTTAAAATTGCTAAATTTTAGGTGAAGAAAACTTGCGAGATCTTTCGATCTTTGCCTCTTTCAGCTTGGGCTGGTGCGTGATAGGCTTAGAAGAGGCTGAAGGACCATAAAAGGGTACATACACCACGAGTCTGAATAGGACTGGCAAGCCGATCGGGACTTACACACCCCAGGCGAAGAAGCTGACTACCTGCTCGCTGCTCTTTCGGAGTCGATGTCCAAACACCCAGTGACCGAGCAGCCGCACTCGTCGTCGGCGAGTGTGGTCCCTTACGATCCGAAACAGGCGGTGTTTTCACAACCCTATGCGCCATGGGGACTGGAGCGATTAAAGAACACCGGGTTTGTGGTTGTTCGCCAGCAGATGGACCTTGATTTGGAAAGCAAGTTGAACACATTCTTTTTTCATTCCACTTCTTTGCTTTGTTTTTTTTTCTATTTATTTGTTTTTATGTATAGAATCTATACGGAACGGCGAGCCTCCCGGTTCGAACGGCGAGCGGCCCGATTAGAAAGAATGTCTCCCGATGTCATCCTACGAATTGATTGTGCTTTTCTGCCTTTTCTTCCCGGATGTATCTTCAAAGTTCTGGAGCGAAGTGACCGATACGAATTACGTGAGGCTTGTATTTTTAGTGAAGGGGAAAAGATTTGTACGGTTCATGATTGGTCATCCTAGTTGTGTTCTGTAAAATAACGAGTAAGAAGCCATTTTCTCTGCTCAAAAAGCGCTTTGCTCGATCAACCAAGAAACACGGGGATCGTATTAAAAGTAATGAACCCTAGATGATGACAAAAAAAAAATCTACTATTCGGACAAACCTCGAACACAATGTATAATGCTTGTTGGGATTGGTGGTGTTACTGCTACTCCATAGATGGTGGGATTGTAGCCGCTGCTGATGGAGTCTGCCGCGAGTAGTGTGCTGAAAGAAAGAGCCGCGTGGAGTTCTTTACAAGAAATGGTTGCGTACACTCTAAAAACATTCCCTTGTGACTGTGAAATGTGTAAGGTGAGTGTAGTATCTGCTAGAAGAGAGATACTGCGAATTAATCGCTAAATGTGATAAAACCTTCGCGATTATCAGAAAATGTTCCTCGTCTTCGGATATCCGTCGTATAGACGCTAGTGATGCCACCGGAATTTTCAAGATGTTTCAGTGGCTTTCCATTTTTGTCTAAATATAAATGCCGTATTCAAAAAAAAATGTAAGCACGAATATCTTTCAGCAAATCACTTTTTTTTTTTTCTTTTCAAGAAATTCCTCGAAATTGCATCTGCCACAACGCCATCTGTTTTCTAGTAATATTTCCAGACTTGATGTCCCTTCTGCGGTTTTTGTGTCGTGTGCCCAGACCGAAATAGTTTCATCCTTCTTCCCCCACCTTCACCTAAACTCCAAACAAGTATGTCGCACCAGTGCTTCCTGTAACGCAATTTTCTCAGCATCTCTTTCAGCCGCACCTGCCTGCTGCCCGTTTCATAAAACTTTTACCAAAATCTCTTTCTGAACCCCATTAAAATTTTTGATTCGCTCCGTTTTCTGTATCTTCGAAACGAAAGGGGTCGAGATTCTTCACAGGACCGTACCCTTCTCCCTCGTACCCGTCCGCCTACCTAATCTTCCGTAGCCCCTGTGCAGCATCCTTGGCAACCAGGGTTGAAAATACTTTTCCAAAATCAATCGCTTGGCCAATCCATGCAGCGGATCTTTATTTTTAAAAGATAAAAATGTGTAATTTTCGGCATTTTGATTTACCCTGAATTGAACGATAAAAAATATTTAATATTATCTCTGTCAGTCGTGCCCCAGTGTGATCGAGCGTTCTACAAACATTATTAAGGATGTGGGGAATGTCCCAAGGTGGGGCCCAGCCAGATTCCGGATAAATATTTTCGTTGCTCTTTATGGCCGTTTTGAAGCCATTGACAGTAAGCGTCACTATTTTTCATCATTTGCAATGATCATCTGGACAGGTGGCCATTTTACAATACGGAACTCCCACAATCCACTAGACCACCGGATATTACCATGAACATTAATTTTAAAATGAAGGAACATCAAATAAAAACAAAAAAAAAAAAAAAAAATGGTTGCAGTATTAGAACAAAATAAGCAGTGCCGATGCAAGTTATTTATCTATCTACATGGCTCCCTTCCCCACCCACCACCATCTTGACTTTGTGGTCACCGTCCATATGTGTTCACCATCCAATCGAACTACAAGCCTGTAATGGTTTACAGCGTTCTGGCGGGAATATCGGGGGGGGCCAAACGCCTTTATTTAATAACCCACGTCACTTCCTACATGCATCATGTCCGAATATGAATGTTTAGCATCAGTTGGCCTTTATACGCGAGATGTGTGAAAAACAACGTCAGGCTTATTCTGTTTTGGTTGCCGTAATCCCAGAAAACCCTGTCGGCTCCCTTGCATCTAAGCTTCTTATGCCTGTGTCAAGGAAAGACGTGTTTTTGAAAAATACAGTTTAGGCTCCCAAGTAGAAAGCTGCCTTAGTAGCTTTGCGTATCCATCAGACTTGCCAGGTTGCCATAGCAACCACACAAGCAAAAAATTGATGAACCCATCCATACCCGATCTAATTGTTCCGCGAAAGTTCCCTCAGGTTTTCTCTTATATGACACCAGAAAAAGTTGATAATGTTGTAGTGACAGCTGAACGAAGTTAGAAACGAAACTAATAGCTGGAAGTTAGAGAAATCGCCGGCTTTTGATGATATGAAACATTAAAATGTACACGAGAAACGAAGTGTTTCAGGACGTTCAAGTTTTACTGTCAGTCGCCTCGAACTTGTGGGTAGTGCAGTCTGGGAGGGTGGCCGGTGTTACTCACCCGTCCAACGTTAAAGGTTACAGTTATTCCCTTGGTGGAAGTTTATTGCTATGGCGGTCTGATTATCTATCAAACAGAAAATATCGCGTCATACTAGGTGGCGCTGCTGCATCTGCCCCTGAAAGACGTCGCAAGCTGTTTTCTGGTACAAAGCAAACCTCCCCATTCCCGGCCAAGATTAGCCGGCATCCGACTGTGAAGTAAGAAACGGATTCCGGAGGAAATCCACGGAGATGGCGGCTGTTCAAGACATCTCACAACGGAATTAATAAACGATCCCCCATGCTAGGGATAGCAAGACATTCTCCAAGTTAGCGAGAATGAAGTGTCTATGTTCTAGAATAACTTTCTTTTATTTTTCTTTTCTAAAATTGTGCTGTCGAATTTTTAAAAATATTTAAAGCATCACTTTTACCAAAAATTAAAAAAAACAAACAAACAAGCAACTGTGTACATAACTAAACTTGTGACAGTCGGCTGAAGCAAATGATGACAAAAATGAGTCTCGCTACAGACTTGTCTAACACCCGTCATGAGACTAAGTCAGGAATTTTTGCTGGGTCTGAATTTGTCCGGTGGTTAGACCACTGTACTGTTAGGGCTGAGAAACGCAAGTTCGAATTCCGGTCGGAAATGTGTCTAGGGGCGCGGGAAGGAAGAAAAGATGCACAGATAGAGGGAGTCCATTAAAAATTGATATTCATTTATCCGGGTAGAAGCGGGTGGGGGGGGAGGAAATTCGCCGATTCTTAGAAGTAGGGTGAACGCTGAGCAACGGAAAAGGGTCTCGGTGCCAGGACAGAGAAGAAATGAAGGCAAACCCACTTGGTTTATTTACTGTTATTAGGACGTTGGTTACAGCTACTTCCGAAAGTTCAGAGAGTGGTATTGAGTCGTAAATCACCGCGTATATAAATACAAAACAAGCACAGAAATCGGATACTAATAACAGGAGTTGTGAATACAAATTAACTGAGACTCCGACGCAATTTAAAATCGGAATCAACAATAGAATTACTAGGGAGTGGTATAAGTTAGCGGAGAATACTTAATGGTGGTGGTATTAATAAACTTAAGAATGGTTTAGCTAAACTCGCTGTAAATAGCGTATATCGAAAGTCAATAGGTACGAAACTGACAGAATCCCTTCTAGGTCCTCTGATCTCGTATGAAGCAGAAAATTTTTCGTAAGTTCTGTCCTCTGCCGCACGGTGTCGCTGACATCATCTGCCAATACTACTCTGATCCAGCGACTTGCGCGTAAACGAATCTGAGATGTTTCTTCTATAGGCTGTCGTCCGATACTTTTCTCCGAATCCGAATTTATGTTAAAGGACGGGCTGTAATGAAATAAGGGTTTGGCAAAGTGTTAAAGAGTTTGAAGGGTTATGGATGTTTCCAAAGCAATTCCTATTGCGTCGCATTGTGAGACGGAAATATACATTTTTTCCTGAAAAGTGAAGACCCTTTCAGCATCTGAATGGAAATTTTTATAGACTTTTGGGTGTCTATATTTCTGGGAGGGCTGTGTATACCGGCGAACGGTCATGAAGGTGCATTGTTGCAGAAACAGATAAAAGCGCTCAGGTGGGAAGGACGGGCCGGCAGAAAATTGGCTTCAATTCATCGCATTCTGCAAAGGTGCAGATATATTCGATAACTGCTGATTGCGTGCAAGAACCAACCTCACCTCGTGTGCAAGACCTGGTCTGAGATTAACCAGAGCGAAAAGCACAAGGAAAATACCATCAAACACATTTACCGCAGGTTAGGTGCTGCTCAGCATCCTGTACGTTTTATGTCACGTTCTACGTGGATTCGAACACGAGGGATCCCTCTTTTGGTTGTCGTCACCAGAGAATCTGAAAGTTGATCTTTCCCACTGTGTAAATGAGGGATGCTGGTTTTACTCGTAAAGAAAGAAAGTACATCTTGAATGATACACGAGCTTCCTTCATTTCATCACCTGGGAGAAGATGCGTCAATAATTTAGTTTTTTAACAACGAACTCCGTGCAGGGATTCCTGTAATGAGTTTTGCGATTAATCGAAAAGAAACTTCTGTTTTGTTTTTTTTTAAATTCAAAGGCCTTTGAGTTGATGCTGTTTGAAAGCCATCCACTAATCTATTAACCGAACGGCACAAAGCTCACATTGAATAGATGCATCAGCAAAACTCTCATGGCTGCTAGCTGGGCCTCCGGATCTTCCAGAGTATTTATTGCTTTTCAGCAGCCCTCCCTCGCGGAAAGACCGCGATCCAACCACAGAAATGTATCATTGGCTTGATGTTTTTGAAAATCATCTCAGAGGGTGCTGGGGACAGAGAGTTCCTCCCTCAATAGGTGCGACCGTCTCGGACATGGTCTGGAGATTTTCTGAGATAGTATTTGACAGTTTCAGCCACCTATATCTTACGACTGGGGATAGTTGGGGGAGGAACCATCTAACGTAACCTGTTTATCTGAATCTGCAGATACCCGAGGACTGTAGTTGATTATAATTTAACTTTTTCTTCGCCAAGGGTTTCTGTTTTCAGATACAACCTTTGGATAAACCCTTAATTTTTCCAGTTGGCGCACGCTTCCATGCTCGTGAAGTCAACATCAGCTCGACTCTGCTTTACTTTAGTGGCAGCTTTGGCAATTTCTTCTCGACTTTTTCCATTGCTCGGCAGGCTAATGTGTTCTGGTAGCCATTGCAACGTGAACGTGAAAGCCGTTTCATGTCGTTCTTTCAGCACATCTACATTCTCCGCCCTTCTGACTCCGGACCAGTTTCTACTGAGCTCTTCAGAGACTATGAGCGGAAGTTTTAGAGCATAGCACGAGCAATACCAAAAGAAATATCGTAGACATCTCTGTTTTCATACCCTAGTTATGTATTGTTTTTCG
The DNA here is from genome assembly GCA_018389105.1 of Nautilus pompilius. Lineage (NCBI taxonomy): Eukaryota > Metazoa > Mollusca > Cephalopoda > Nautilida > Nautilidae > Nautilus > Nautilus pompilius. The sequence goes on from JACATO010001023.1 coordinate 337,324, forward strand.
CAGCAAGAAAATTGCTACAGATGAATATTCGACCAGTTATTTAAAGTTGTAAAGAATAGTGCCACTAATGTTTATATAATCACACTTTCAAAGTATTGATATTTAGAATGGCCATCAACTTCTTTCAGAAGCCCCTCTATCCAAATCACTGTCGTGCAGTCTAATTAAGTCCCCTGTCCATTCTCCTGCCGGTCTTTGGCAACCTGTATAATCTTCTGTCTCCTTTCACCATAATGTTTATCTTTCAGCCTGTTCTCTCACTTGTCTCTTGGATTGATGTTCTGAACTTAAAATGATACTGTGGACTGTTGACTTGGTAATTATACTGTTGATTTCTCTCTCTCTCTCTCTCTCTCTCTCTCTCTTCTCTCTCTCTCTCTCTCTCTGCTGACATCATCTCTCTGTATTGACGTCCATCTCTCTCCTCACTCTCTTACTCTCTTACTCTCTCTGCTGACATCATCTCTCTGTATTGACGTCCATCTCTCTCCTCACTCTCTCTCTCTTACTCTCTCTGCTGACATCATCTCTCTGTATTGACGTCCATCTCTCTCCTCACTCTCTTACTCTCTTACTCACTCTGTACTGACGTCATCTCTCTCCCCTCTCTCTATGTGATGACGTCATCTCTCTCTCTCTCTCTCTTACTCTCTCTGCTGACATCATCTCTCTGTATTGACGTCCATCTCTCTCCTCACTCTCTTACTCTCTTACTCTCTCTGTACTGACGTCATCTCTCTCCCCTCTCTCTATGTGATGACGTCATCTCTCTCTCTCTCTCTCTCTCTCTCTCTTCTCTCTCTCTCTCTCTCGTATATATCAGATCAGGGCTGTGCTTGTTGGTCCTGATGTTTCAGAGAGTAAATAAACCACATTTAAATCACTTCTGTCACAGCTCTTACACAATACAACTTATGCATTTATCAGTACACTTGGGATATAAACATTTAGAGCATATTCAAATTTAAACAAATCTTTGAAAATCTGACAGAATATTTATTGGGCAGAAATGGTCAAGCCGCAAAAAATCAATACATAATTAGTATTTCAGCGATCAGCTCTGTCAGAAGACTGATTAGCAGAGATTGTTTAATTAATTTATTTATATTTGATTCACAGTATTACCATATCTGGGTCCGCTGAAATAGTAAGTGGTTTGCTTTGGTGTGTGGTCAAGGCAGGACTCGTTATGGTGATTCAGCAGTTCACCTAGTTGATGTCAGGTCACTCGAGGTCATTTATGGTTTCGCCGCGTTGCGGTCGTTCCGATATCCAGTATCTGGTAGCATCTCAGTTGTCGTCATGGTGCAATAGATGGCGTGTCATGATATCCTTGACGTAAAATATGGTGTTCAGCACCACGCATCTGTTCTTATAACATCGCTCGCATCATCTCTGTTCAAGAAATCTCACGTCTTTCAGGGGAAGATGCAGCAGCGCCACCTAGTATGACGCGATATTTTCCGTTTGATAGATAATTAAAATTTTTGAATTTATACATTTGTCTGCTTGTGTTGTTCGTTTTTTCTTTTTTTTTTTAAAAAAAAAAACATTTTGCTATTCAAACCTGGTACTTATAAGATAGCGCATCCACGTGACCGACAGGTGATTCTTCTAAGTTCGAGTCCACATCGGTAACGGTGACAAACAGAATTTTTTTTATTAGATGGCGCAGAACGGTTACGCGAGAGACAACATCACCCACCCCAAATACAATAATGGTTGATGACCTGTAGGTCAGTTCAGTTATGGTGGTCTGTTTTAGATAGATTAACCTTGAAAGCAGAAGCAATTTATCAAAAAAAACAAAACAAACGCTACTAGCAATGATAATCGTGATAATACCTTCTTGAAAATGAGAAATGTGGTATTAAGCATCCTCGGCAGATCTTCAGTAACCGACTGAATGGCTTCGGAAGTCGCATCAGCATCAGGTTAGCTGCGAACCATTCTTTTTCTTCAGTCGCTCAATGATTTTTTTCGAAAAAAATTTCTCTCTCTCTCTCTCTCTCTCTCTCTCTTTCTCCCTCTGTACTGACGGCATCTCTCTCTCTCTAGTACTAACATCATCATCATCTCCTCTCTCTCTCTCTCTCTCTCTCTCTCTCTCTCTCTCTCATCTCTCTCTCTCTCCATCTCTCTCTCTTTCTCTCTCTGTACTGACATCATCTCTCTCTCTCTCTCTCTCTCTCTCTCTCTCTCCTCTCTCTCTCTCTCTCTCTCTCTCCATCTCTCTCTCTTTCTCTCTCTGTACTGACGGCATCTCTCTTTCTCTAGTACTAACATCATCATCATCTCTCTCTCTCTCTCTCTCTCTCTTCCTTTTTTTTTTTGCCAATAATTAAAAATAAAGACTTGGATCTACCGAATAGATACAAATGCTATTTATGATTTTTTTCAATTTATAAAGCGATTAATCGCAAATTATCAGACATAAGAAATACATATTCTCATTAAGGTGTCTTGAAGATCACCATATTGCGTTTTGCGCTCTTTTGAAATGGAAGTAAAAATATTAGTGGCGTCATCTACACAGTGCGGTATACTGCACAACTATGACGCACACAAAAAAGTTTTCAAAAATTTGAATTTTATCACAATATTCTTTTGAAGCGAACGATACGGGGAAGTTCATTCGTTTGGTTTTGATTTCGCAAAAAGCTTCGACATCATCCCGTAAAATTATACGGCACTACTTCGTGTGTTGAAAGGGGAGGGAACTGGAGGAACCCGACGCAGCGAGCCGAGCCTCACCTGGCGCCGTGTGATGTGTTCGGAGAGCGCCATTGTCCTTTCCGACTTTCTCTCGGCTATGCGACGTTTCTCGAAGCGCTGTTGTGGAGAAACGATAGTCGGCGTTAGTACCAGATCCCTGACAACTGGTTAACATCTGACACTCGTCACCTCTCATTTCAGGAGGCCTCGGGGCGTCTAATACCTACAAGATATGGGATGTCGACGATCAGCTCCTCTTTCGCGTGACTGAAGGTAAGTTGGGCCGAACGACCCCCGCCCCGTCCCCCTAAGCCTCTTCCGCAGCTGCCCGTGGCCTCTTGCCCCCCCCCCCGGGGGCGGTCGTAGAAAATCATGTGCGATCCCTCAATTCCCTGACAACCGGGGCGGCCGGGGGGTGTGTGTGTGTGTGCGTGATTCAGTCACGTGACGCGTCTATTGCTTCAAAGTGGCACCACTGTCACGTGACATCAAATCTCTCATCCTCGATAAACTCGTATAATTTATATCGCTCTGAGCGGTGAAGCCGGCTGTGTTCACGGTATATTGGAGTGTGGTCGCGCGCGCGTTCAGATGTGTTTCGTGCATTCAGCTCGTCTGCGCGCGACGTTCCTGCAAGTTGGCGGAACTACAGAGCAGCGGCGGCTAGCACAAGACTGGATTACCTTTAACCCACTGTCTGTCTGCTAACTATGCTGTATTGCTCTTTCTGTCGGCAGCAGAGATATTTCCCATAAATCGTCCACGCCCCCTTAACTCTCCTGACGTCATCTCTCTCTCTCTCTCTCTCTCTCTCTCTCTGATGAGTCCTCTTATCTAAATCTTCTTCTCTATCGCGAATCTTATCCATTTTCTCCACGATGAAGAAGCATTCCAGGTATCAGCATCAAAGCCAGCCAGAAAGATTACGTATCTTTCAGAAACACGCCTACCCGCCAGATCTGAACGTTAGTTTATCAGAATTCCAGAGAACTTTCAATTTACGCCGCGAAGGGTATAGAGTTATGGTTGCTGTTTCGAAGAGGCTCGAGGATGCAAGAGTGGGAAGCACGATCGAGAACTGTTCACACCGATGGGTGGCGTCGCTACTCGATGACGAAATGTATCACGTGCAACATCGATAAACTGATGGTATGTGTTCAGTTGCAGGCATTCAGGTTACATCTGAGTAATCGAAGTCTCTTATCATTAAACGATTGTCTGTTTCCATTAGGCTTGCTGCGCAACACAATTAGGACTGCAGCATAGTGAATCTGATAACACGAGTGACAGTTTGGGCTTTAGGTTTCTTTCTCTGCGAACCCTTGACCTGAGCTCAAGATCTCGAGGGCATCTCGCGGGTGAGCGGTTTCGGTTGGAGAAGAGTTTTCGAGAGGGGTGGCCAAGGTGCGGACAGGGCCGAGAGTTATGCCCCCTTTCCACAACGCGAATTCCTAGCCAACAAGTCATCCTTCTAATTCGCCTGTGTTCGATTCCTATTACAGTAGTAAAGAAAAACGTGATTTTTCGTTACGAAGTAGCTAGGGAAATTTTGGATGTGGACACGGCGCGATGGATCGCATTAGCTGAAGAATTAGGAATATTCTTCGTTGTGGCTATTTTTTGCCCTTCGTAAAGGCATTTACCCCCTCGCAACCCAAAGTACATCCTCATTTCTTACCTACTCTATCCGCACAGCTCCCCTCGCCTTTCCAGAATCTCTCTCAAGCAGCCTCGTGGTTCCTCCATCACAATGATGAGTTCCTTGCATTTGACACAAACGTACTCTTGCTCCCACGCGATCATTCGCTCTCAGGCCCAGGTGTTCTCGTTCTTTCTCCACTTAAGGCAGCAGCCCGACGAGAATGATGGAAAGGAAAAGACGCGCAGGATACATCAAGGTAAACAAGTCTTAAGTTCGCTGACGCTAGCTAACTATTAATATTATGCAATTTCAAGACAGTAGTTACATAATGTCGATAAGTCATATAGTATTTTATGTAATGCCAACATGATATTTAATATTCCGTAAAATTATTAGGTTCGATAATGTCTAAAGTAATTTAACGCAAGTACGATACTTAATATTCACTAGCAGAGGCGGCGTAACCGGGGGGACGAGAAGTTCATGCCCCCCCAACTCATTCACTCACGCAAACACAGTTTATTTAATTGTACTTGTAAAGGATTCTTTACTTCGCTAATTTTCCCAAGAACTCTGAGTTTTTGTTCTAATATTAAAATAAATATATATTTCTGTAGATGTATTATTTTTTATAAAAATCAGTAAACATGAAGCCGGCATGCCATGTACCGTTTTGTAGGGTCATTACGTTTCAAAATGGCGGCATGCCATGTACCGTTTTGTAGGGTCATTACGTTTCATAATCGCACAACATGTCATTTAACTTTATATGTAAAGTTACATTTGGCTGTATGTGAATAGGGGTTGAAATCATCACTGTCCCTATTTAGCTCTTTTTTCTACCGCACTAGACTCCAGTTGCTGTTGTCGTTGGTGTTGCGGTCCCCACCGCCAGCTTCGCATGGACGTCACCTGCCCCTCTCAAGAGGACCTGGTACTGCATCTGGTGAGGCCCGCCTGCCGCTGGGACTGCTGCTGCTGCTGCTTCTGTGTGCAGAAGATGCATATCTGCGACAACGAAGGCGAGCCGCTGGGCTTCGCCAGACAGAGGTGAGGATAAGGAAGTTGATTGATGCTGGGTGTGCGTGACGTGGACACGCTCAAGTCGAAAGCGAAACTTTAGCCAAGTGAATGGCGCGGGGGAGGGCGAGGGCGGCTTCGTGTCGCCAGAACCAATGACCAGCATAATGGAGCCCACCGCACTGGACGAATATTACATTTATTCAGTCATTGTGTTATCGACTAGTTATCCCTCGGTGACCAGAGTGGTGCTCCGCCAATCATAAATATGTATTTGATAATTTGAAATTTTGTGATGTTTGCCATTGAAGCAGAAAATGACACCCGAGTTATAACTGCGTCAGTTCTTCTTCAACTCGATGACGATGTAAGGGAAAAGAAAAAAAAAAAAGATTGCCCATAGTAAGCATTATAGTCGGTTCTTGTGTTCCATCCCTTTATCTCATTGATGCATTACTTGTTTTGTTGTTTCTTTAGTCGCATTTTCCATCCCCTGTAGTTTTCTGTTTTTTTATTTTCTCGATTTTACCTGGTTAATGTTTTAAGTTTTATTTTCTTACATTCGCTGACAACTTGCGGAGCCTTCGAAAATACGTCTTAAAACATTATTATGAAAGCTACTATATAAGGCCAGAGAAATGATTTTTGGTTAATTGTATACAATTAGTTTATTACTACACTTCTGCGCGTCATGTGCTTCTGCTACCCTCGTTCTTCTGTTGCAGGGAGTGCAGTTTATTTACTACAACGCTTGACGTTTTGGATAAGCATAACAAGATGATTGCTGTAATTAAGGGCCCCTGCTGTCCCTGCCGATGTTGTACAGATATAAAGTTCGAGGTAAAAAGTCTATACCTCTGGGCGCAAGGTCCCCCCCCAACCAGTTGCTTCTTCTTCCGTCTCGCTGATTTTGAGCAGTGTTAGAATTTCGTTAATTAATTTATACATTGGTATTGCCTTGCAGTGTACGAGGGGGAAATAACTCGTCCTCCTCACCATCACGTCAACAACAACAACAATAATACAATTCTGCGTTTTATTGGTTGACTATTCTAATGAATTTTGTCAGTCGAGTTGATATAATGCGACGACTGTTTTCCAGATTTTTTAACGAACAAATTATTTCTAGAGAATTTTGTACTTATTTTTTTTTTTGTCGTTTCGTGAATTTGTGTTTGTTTTTGTTTTGTTTTTTTAAAAAGTAATTTAGTTCCTGAAGCCAGGTATCTATTTACATATTCACCCTTTAAATTTATTTTTGAACGAAAAGGGTTAAAAAAAAAAAGGTAACAAATTTTCGATAACTACAGACGACTCCGGCTGCACATATTGGACCTTAAACCTAAATAACTGGAGAGATTTGGAGCAGCCCGGAGAGAGGTTTTCATTTTGGTTTTATTTTTCTCTAATATTCCATATTTTTTTGATGTTTCATTATTATTATTATTATTATTATTATTATTATTATTATTATTTATTATTATTATTATTATTATTATTATTATTATTGTTGTTGTTGTTGTTGTTGTTGTTATTATTATTATTATTATATTATTATTATTATTATTATTATTATTATTATTATTATTATATTATTATTATTGTTGTGTGTTGTTGTTGTTGTTATTGTTGTGTTGTTATTATTATTGTTGTTGTTGTTGTTATTATTATTATTATTATTATTATTATTATTATTATTATTAGACAACTACTTCTGTATTTATTTACACTGTTTTTTTCCCCCACATTTGTTTAGATTCATAACTGGACCGGGGTGAAGAGAATAGGCTCCATAGAAAAAAAATGGGGAGGCGATCGGCCAGACAGGGTTAATGTAGACCACGAGTATTTTCAAATATCTTGTAAGTTTTTCGTCTTCTCGGTTCATGAACAGTGGACAGATGTCAACCCCCCCCCCGATTCTGTGAAAGAAACAAATCGGATTTTCCAAATAACATTCTCTCTCTCTCTCTCTCTTTTTTCCAGTTCCAGAAAATATGGCTCTGAAAGATAAGGCTCTTCTTATTGGTGCGGCTTTTCTTGTGGTAGGTTTTCATTGGTTCTTAGCATTAGCCAATCGGACAACTCGATAGAAAATTTCTTTAAAAAAAAAAAAGGGATAAATAAATAATGTATTATCTATTCTTTCAGAAATTAAAATTGATAAGCAAGAAAGGATTAGTCCAGCAACTACTGATGAAGGTGGCCTAAACTTAAATATAACAGAACTATGCTCTACATATTCTCACTATCATTAAGTACTAGTTTATCATAAGTTATCTAAACATACACTGTTTATGCCTTACTTTTAAAAATACTTCTGAGATATTTTCCTAGATGGCAGCACTTTACAATAATGAATAATTTATTCTATTTTGAATTATTATTATATTATTATTATTATTATTATTATATTATTATTATATATTATTATTATTATTGTTATTATTATAAGTACATTTTCTGATTCTTATTTGCTCAACGAATTACAAATCATTTCCCCTTTAATAGTGACTCATTGGCATTCTTATAATTAATGAAATTCCATGTCTCTCAAACACAGGTGTAAATTCTGGGAGAAGAAAAAGTACTTTAGGAATGTTTGAGTGTCCTCTCTCTCTCTCTCTCTCTCTCTGTGTTGCTTTCATGTTCCTTTTTCTGCGAGACATTACTGACAGTGCCATGAGAGGGGTGACATTTTATATACGTGCTGATTTTGAGTTAGTTTTTAAACCTATTTCACCTCTGCTGACATTTTGGTTAAGGTCTTTTTTTTTTTTTCTCTCTCAAAGGGAGAGAATCGAGAAAACCTTTTTCGTGTATTGATACGTACAGCGCCAAGGGGAAGACAAACAACCGAACAACATCAAAAGACCTGGTGGTCGGATAGTTTTTTTTGTTGTTGTTGTTTTGCAAATGTCAAAGTTTCAAGATGGCTCTGGAATACTCTTTTATTTCATTCTATTTTTCAGAATTTCATGTATTTTGAGATGTCTTAAAACTTCCTCCAATGCCAGAGAGACTACCACCACCATCAATAGCGACCAAGATCGATAATGAGCAGTAAAGAAACAAAACAACAACAACAACAAAAACCTGCTGAAGACTCCACAATTTTGTTTACTGTACCATTTTGGTTTTAAAACGGGAGACTGTATTTCTATAGTTTGCGTTTTTTTCCTTTTGTTTCCTCCCCTATCCTGTTCACATCTCACCACGCTCTCATGTATCTACACACATTGAATGAAGATGGCTTAGGAATGGAGAAATCTTTAATAAGTGTAGAAGTTGTTTGAGAAAGGTGAATATGGAACTGTGGTATTTGATGAGCAGGTGTTATCTTTAGTTTTGCAATTCTTGTTGGATATTCTTGGAAAATAGGCTGCACATTATTGGCCATTTTTTGTTTCTCTTGTTGTCTTCCTTTCTGACGGATGGTAAGGCTGCCAGTGATATGCTTCTTCTTCAGCAGCAGCAGAACTCACATGTGAATTGTTTATTGTGTTGCAGCTTCCATACTCTTTTATGCCCACTACTCCATCTAGCAGAGTAGGAAGGGTAGGATGAGAAAAGGCTTTTTATTTCCTCCCTGCAACAATGTCCAGTAGGTGGTCGGAGTCCCACACTAAGCATTTGGAAGGGGAGGTAATTTCCATCATAACAAGGAACATTTGCAAACAAATCAAATCCACTGAACTGTGTGTCTACTTCATCTATTTACCGCATTTTGCATCTCTGGTAAAAGTTACTTTAAAAAAAAAAGAAAAGAAAGTAAATTCAATGCAAAGCATAGAAAGTTAAACCATCTGTTAAACAAATCAGGAAATTAGAAGCAAAAAGAAAATTATAGAAAGGAGAGAAAAATTTTGGTAGCTAAAATAATGTATATACTCAATAAAAAGCTTGTGATGTATGTTCTGCCATCTTCATCTTCCTTCACTCCATCAACAGAACTAGGATTGGCTTGGGTATGAATTGTGGAAATACTCAGATCCCTGCTATAATAATTTGAACACTATAGATTTCATGAAAGATTATTTATTCTGCAATGTAAGTATGATAATTGTTCAAAAGATTTTCAGTATTTGGCTGGAGCACCTTTAGGATCTTGTGAACTCTGTAGACATCTGGGTATGGACTCTATCAGATTAAGAACAGAGGCCTGGGCCAGGTTTTCCCACAAGGTTGGCAGATATTTCTTCATTTGCTGGTGTGTGGCTGGTCTTGGTAGGTTGTTCTATTGAGATGCTGTCACAGGTGGTTTGGTTGAGTTCTGAGCTCTATCACACGCTGATGTAACTGGAATCTGTTCCATTGGTTGAAAGGTGTAGTGGTTTTTAAGGTATGGTGTATTGCTCTATCTTCCTGCAAGATATTGTTTATTAGGATTAAAGATCAAATACAGGCTTGAGGGTACTACTGTCTATCTGGTGGCATGCTGTCCAGGATGCATGTACACAACGGTTACACTTTCCTCTCTAAAAATATTAAATAGTAAAATGTAAGATTACAGTATAAGAACTGAGGAGCCAATTGTTTGACCCCCGTCCCAAGTAAATAAGGAAATACACTACCTTGTCAGCATATCTGGCCATAATTGTGGATTATCTGAAAAGGTTATTTTGGAGAAGATATTATGTGGTCAAATTTCCAACATAATAAAATGTTTTTTGTCATATATATAAATATTTTTTTTCTAATGAACACATGTTAATGTATATGTAACTGTATACACTAATGAATTTATTATATGTTAAATATATATTTTATTGGTGACTCTGTGATTAGGTCACCAGAGGATTATTATATATAAATATATAATTAGAAATGTGCACATACAGTGCAATGCAGTCTCTCCACATTAGTACAGGTCAGAAATTAAAACCATCTTATTTCTTTACTCTCAAACTTACTCCTAGTGCTATTTCGATAATTATTCAGGTCTTATCTAACATTTTTGACATAAATTTATAAAAATAGAAAAGACAACTATTTTATCTCTTTTTGTCTGCAGCTTAGCTATACCTTTTGCTGTTTTTGTTACATCTCTAATTTATTTAGTATATTAATAGCATTGTCAAGAAAACTATTTTGATATTCCCAGTCAGTGGCTCCTCAAATGAGTTGTCTTCTCATGTTAGTCACTTGAGGATGGAATCAGGCTTTGTGTGGTATTTGCTGTAATAATGTAGAAACTGGCCAGCTACACCACCATTTGACTTGCTGTACTTTTTAAAAAAACTTTATACCCTGGCCAGCTTTGTCCTGTTGTTGCCCACAGGATAGTACTGATGAGGATTGCTGAGCTTTCCAAAGATGGTGAAAAGTTCATCAGAACATTGATGGATTTATAACATTATAAAAGAAATGTCACCAGTAGTTTCGCAGTCAATAATCTTATAAAAACAAAGTATTTCAGTGTTCACTTATAAATAGTTTCTTTATAATGGAAAGTTGCCAGTTAATAGCACAGGTGAACTAGACCACAACACTGCACTAGTTCACCTGAGAGATTTTGGCACTCCTTTCTAACATGATCTCTCTAGTGGCTTATTCCCGCATCTAAAAAAATAAAGAGTTCCAGTAGAGAGTTAGCAGGTATTTGTGAAGTGGTTTCCATGGATAACTCTTGACCACTGCCCAACAGATCCCCAACCATGACCAGGTAGCTTTCCATGGTCACCAAAGTTAATACCCTACACCATTTTCTTCCAGCTCAATTTCCTCAAGACATCAAAGTCAGACTACAAGCAAACATCTAATAAGTTATTCAAAACATACAAAATTTTAATAAAGTAGAGTTTTAAAAATTGATTATGGACATTAGGAAAAGGGTGCCTGACATACACTACTGGTAAAAGGTTAGGAACAGACAAAAAATTTTAGTTTAAACAACAAGTTTATATCAAACAGTATATAAATGCAAACACTTATAATATATTTACACTCTAGTACCGTTCTCATCAGCATAGCCATCTTTTACTTGGGAAATCTAGAAATTAATTTTTTAAAAATAAATCGGTTTTCATAGATGTATTAAGGAATTACCATAACATTGTTGCATTATATGACATTCATTTGCTTAACTTTTCCTCTCGTTTTCATCTCACAGTTAACAAATCTAAAGACTGTGTTGACCAAACCGTGCTTAGAACGAATGGCTGTTCCTTTACATTCCACACATTTCCTGCACAGTTTTGGTAAAGGCTTAGGGCCATTGCCCAGTTGGGAAATGAACCCTTCACCAATAACCAGATGTGAGGTTCATATTCTGAGTTGTAAAATATTGTGGAAATGCATCTCGCTTCATCAGTTCTGTACAAATAACCATCTTGATTTGCTTCAGAGCTTTTATGGAGTACTGTGCCACCAATGGCAACAACACATTAACAAGTTAACCATTCCACACTTGTCTGTGAATGTCTCGACCAAGAGGCCAAACCCCAACTTGTCAATCCATAGCACTTTATTCCATGCCCCAGTAGCCTAGTTCTTGTAATTCTACGCACTGAAGCCTCTATTCCTTTTCTCTGCAGACCTCTGTGTTATTGGTATTTGCAGCAATGTATTCGTTTAGACCATCAGAGACGGTCTCCTTTTCAGTGATATTTTGGGAAAATCCGGTTTTGTTTCAGTGACATTCAGCTGCCCTGTAATTTAGGAAGGTGTATAAGTTAACTATTCCACTTGCTTTATACTTAATATATCTGCCCTCTGCCTTCACAGTAAACATACTATCTGACTTTCATGAAATTAGGCTCATTATCTGACTGATTCATTTGTCATCAAATTAAGTGAAGCCAACTTGTTTAAATTGGTCATCTATGGGCAGCTTTTCCTTTGGCCCAGTTTGCACGTCTCACTATTTCGATGACATATCATCAGAGTACAAATATCTTACATATGTTTGCATTTCATTTTTTTGTCCTCATCTATGTACTAATTTATAAATTTGTTACTTGAACCAATAACTTAACTATGGCAAGCAAAGTTGACAGGTTTCTTTTTCAGAATTTGTGAGGGAAACTTTCAGCATCTTATCATATAAATTTAGATGCATATCTTTATTCTAGCCTACAATTCTATATTAAGTTTTTATCACTGATATTAATATAATTTTAGGAAGGTTCCATTGGCCAAACGCTTTCCTTGTGTGGATGTATATAACAGAACACTTCTATAGCAAAATAATTTTTAATATCTAACAAATGCATTATAACTGGGTTTGTTTGTAATTACTATTATGATTTGATTTCAGTGTTAAAATTATTAATCATAAATTACATTTTTTTTTACAGATACTTCAAAGGCAGTTGTTTTTTTGTGTTTCTGAGCTCTTTTTTAAAGTGAGAGTAGAAAAGGCATACAGAACCATGTGTAACTATGATGCATACAAAGTTGTCTGGGGTCTTTATTGACTCATATTGATTAAAGATCCTTAAAAATATCGAATGTTTAAATTTGCTCAATAGAGGGAAAATCTGTTCAGTGATGACCCTGAGCTGACAAGCGGCCTTCTAACGAAGAGAATCTCAATAATGTGTAATCTGATTATAAATCAAACAAAAAATATCTATTTTGTATTTACTTCTTATATATTGAAAGGGAGGTAAATTGGCTTCATTTTCCTTATTCAATGGAGGAGAAAAGTAATCAGGGCAGTTGAGGATTTGTTACTTGGCATCTGGATAATTAATAAAACCATACAAGCTTTGATTAGTTCCCCAGTTGAAATGTGCTGTGCTGGACTAGAGACCCTATTTAAAACCAGGATATTTTAAATATATTTACTATACTACACTATATTATCTATGGACACTTATTAGACTAGGGGGGTGCTGCTTGCTGTATAAGTTATGATGCTTTCCTGTCTTGTAATCACTGCATGTTAAATATGAACACCTGTAACCTGGGACCATGCGTAGGCCGTGATATCTCCCTGTCCCCTCGGAACTACTGCACTATACAATACAAAGTATTTTCCTTTAAATATGACAGATCCATCCTTTCCTGTAGTATTGTCTTGAAAAATAAATAAAATTCTATCTAAAGAATCTAGAAACCATTTTCATAACAGGGCACTGCTGTGTGTGTGTGTGTGTGTGAACAGTATTTATGTACTAAAGGTTGGGAATGTTCTGTGTCAGGATTTTGCCACATAGATTGGGATTTTCTAGATAATGGATAATTAAAGAAAAGGTATTGTTCTGTATATATATATATGTGGACTTTCAGCATAATAATAATATAATAATAATAATAATAATAATAATAATAATAATAATAATAATAATAATAATAATAATAATATAATAATAATAATAATAATAATAATAATAATAATAATAATAAGAATAATAATAATAATAATAATAATAATAATAATAATAATAATAATATAATATAATAATAATAAGAATATAATAATAATAAGATAATAATAATAATAATCATAATAATAATAATAAATAATAATAATAATATAATAATAATAATAATACTAATAATAATAATAATAATAATAATAAGATAATAATAATAATAATAATATCCTAATAATAATAATCCTAATCCTAATAATAATAATAATAATCCTAATAATAATCCTAATCCTAATCCTAATAATAATAATCCTAATAATAATCCTAATAATAATAATAATAATAATCCTCCTCCTCCTAATAATAATCCTAATCCTCCTCCTCCTAATCCTAATCCTCCTCCTCCTCCTAATCCTCCTCCTCCTAATCCTCCTCCTCATCCTCCTCCTCCTAATCCTCCTAATCCTAATCCTCCTCCTCCTCCTCCTCCTCCTAATCCTAATAATAATAATCCTAATCCTCCTCATCCTCCTCCTCCTCCTCCTCCTCCTCCTCCTAATCCTCCTCCTCCTCATCCTAATCCTAATCCTCCTCCTCATCCTCCTCCTCCTACTCCTCCTCCTCCTCCTAATCCTCCTCATCCTCCTCCTCCTCCTCCTCCTCATCCTCCTCCTCCTCCTCCTCCTCCTCCTCCTCCTCCTCCTCCTACTCCTCCTCCTCCTCCTCCTCCTACTCCTCCTCCTCCTCCTCCTCCTCCTCCTCCTCCTAATCCTCCTAATCCTCCTAATCCTAATCCTCCTAATCCTAATCCTCCTCCTCCTCCTACTCCTCCTCCTCCTCCTCCTCCTCCTCCTAATCCTCCTAATCCTCCTAATACCGTGTCCCCCTTTTCCCCCCGTTTCCGTTCTCCTGCTTTTCCATTGGTTATGGTCAGGTTGGTGAGTTGGTTACTAACGTAGCTCTGGTTTTTCTAAAGTGTCAGTTTTTCACTCAGAATATTACTTTAAACATTTTAACCATCATTACTGCTTATACGGGTACGACTAACTAACTTTTCCCAAACCAAAAAGAAACAATCATTTTAACTCATGAAAAAAATTTATTCCTCACATTTATTTAATTCTTAAGTACAGTGAAAATCTAAATCGCAGTTGCAGAAATCAAAAAATGCACAACTTTTTTGGGCTTGGCGACTATGCATTGAAGTATCATCACAAATTAGACCCCAAATATAGTCACCCATCGTTCTGTCATCCCGTCTTCCCTGATATCTCTTTTCCATTGTCAGGATATCTTGGTGAAATGTCTCACATTGCTCTTCGCTGAAATCTCCCACGTTGTCTTTGAAGAAATCTAGATGAGAATGAAGGACGTGAAGCTTGAGACACATCCTGCATCCGAGCTTTAGATGCTAATTGATTAAATCCTCAATCAATTGTGTACAGTTTTCGCTTCTGTTTTCCAGGAAATTTTCGACAACTAAACAAAATGCCTTCCATGCTATTTCCTCTTGTTCTGACATCTTTTCTTAATTCTTCCTTTTTGAGCATTTGACGAATTTGCAGCCAAACAAAAATCCCACCTTTTACTTTTGCTTCTGAAAGATTTGGAAACAATTCATGAATGTGCTGGAATGCTTCACTTAATGAACAGCTTCACAAGCCCCAGTTTTGTGTGCGGTGGAGGCATGAGGATCTTTTCTGATCTCACCAAGGGCTCATATTTAACATTTTGTTTCCCAGGAATAAACTGATCTCCGGCTGGCCACACTTCTCTTCTGTAATGCTGTGACAGAGAAAGCACGAGTATCTTGTGAATCATCCTCGCAGTCGTTTCAAAAAACCAATCATCTTAAAATCTCTCCACAAACATCCCAGACATATTTTTTGTAATCAGTTGTCTCCAGCAGAAACTTAACATTTTCATAATCCTCCTCCATTTGTACAGATTGGCCAATGGGTATTGATGGATATTTGTTTCTATTGTGAAGAACTGCTTTGAGACTTCTTGCTGACCTGTCAATAAAGAGACACCATTCAGTAGAATTGTGTACAATACCCATTTCGTAAAAGAAGCTGTTAATGTCACTGTGCAAGCACAATTTGCCATTCACTGAGAAGTATCTTGAGGATTTTTCATGCCTCTCAGGAAGATGTAGATTTACAACTGCTATCGTAGAGATTCCATTCTTTCAGCCTTGATATAAGAAGTTAGCATTAGATTTTGTTAAACCTAAATCTCGTACTAAGTCGCCCAGTTCTTACTGATTTGGAAAATGAGGCTTCTTTGAATTTAAGTCAAAATCATAGTTTTCATCTACAGGTGAATTTTCACTTTCTGATGATGAATCTGTTTCTTTGGATATGGATTGTGGCTGTGGCACTGCAAGGCCATCACTGAGTGGAACTGGTTCATTGGATGATGGAATATTTGGATACACAATATCATGTCAGTTTTTGGTGTTCCTGAATCTTGACATGTCCACTAGACAAAAGTAACAGTCATCTATGTGATTCTTAGACTCTTGCCAAATATGAGGGATTGCAAATGGCATTGCTTTATGATCTCCTCTTAGCCATCCTTCTAGTGCTGATCTGCAAGTTCCACAAGCCACATGAGGTGCCCATGTTATATGTTGATCGCCAATCTTCATTCCAAAGTATGAATCATAGGCCAGTGAAAATTTATTGTTCGGTGTGATCATACATCTTACCTGCTTTGGACCAATATAGAATCCACAAACATGACAAAATGAGTCTGCAGAACTTGCATTTTCGATTCATAGCCATTGTTATCTAATAACAGAATTACAAAAAAAAATCATCTGTTAAATGCTTTTATTTCATACTGGGCTGAGTGTGCACAAGGGTTTATAAGGATGAAAGTGCTAGAAATTTCTCCTCAGTTCTAGAATGTTCCTGAAACTGCTAGAATGTTTTAGAAAGTTCCAGAAAAAATCTAGGAGTTTCTATTTTGGGTGTTCGTTATTATGCATCAACTATAATAGTATAATTACTTCTAATATACCTGACGTTTACCAAAAATCAACGCTAGAACTGTGTTTAACATACAAAAAATGGCATGGAAAACGTTAAAAAAAAATTTTTAAAATCAACTTTTTTTGTTGCCTAGTGTAACAACGGGATTCGTGATCCAAGGGAAGTAACTACTGTCTTCCGGAATTTGGCCAACCAAAATTTCTCTTTATTCTGTGCAGACCGGTACCAACCCACACAAGTCGCCCGTAAAAAGAATACCCGGGAGAAGTGTGTGCTAGGAGCGTACGCAGCTTCCGGGAATGGAACAACTAGACTTCCTCTTCGCCCCCCGGGGGGGGGGGGGGAGAGGTCTTCCACTATAAGTCGCAAGTTGGTTGACTGGCACCAGCTTTTAATAGAAAGTTTTTCGGAGATAAATTGGGCGCCCATTTCCACACACACACACACACACACCCCAACCAAGATGATGTCACATCCGGTCCCGCACCTACTTTCATTTTCCTCTGCTGTTCTGCGTTTCGGTTAAAGTGGAAACACCCAGTTATTTATGGAAACGGCAAAAAATAAATAAATAAATAAAATAGCGATCGGTTCGTTTCCAAAGAGACTTTCTTCCGTCGACCCGGGGAACTGTCCTGCCGTAGAAAGAGGGGAAGGAAGGAACACTGCAAACGTCCGCATTGGTTGTTAAACTGTCCTGTCTTTGAGATGGTTTTTTTTTCGCCGCCAAATGTTTTCGCTAGGGTTCCATAAGCCCCTACTTCGGAAAAGGGGAGGAGCAGCCGCGCAAATCAAGCGAATCGGGGATGGCTTTGTTGTTAAAGAGCGACTGGGATATTCCAACAATCGCCGCTGTGAAGACAACGGACGGGATAATGGGTTACCGACAGGCAACCGGACGTTCGTGGGTCTTCCGAAAGTTGGAACTGCTCGAGAAATGCTAACAGATGCCCACTCCCCGGGGTGAACGTTATCTCTGCCATTCCTTCCACAAATGGAGGGACGACTGTAAAAGTTGGGGGGGTTATCACCGAAAGGTCGGCTCACGTAGCCCGGGTGCCAAAAATGTTACTTCAGATCTGAGTTCTGTTCAGAATGGGATCTGTGTGGATTTGATCTTCAATAGTTTTCGAACAACACCTGCATCCAGGTGGGGGTTTGATGATAGCATCAGCGCCCATCACCAGCAGCAGCAGCAGCCTGGACGATTTCGTCGTTCTCGATGCGATGGGTATCAAACACAGACCTGAGAAACTATTCCAGACCAGTTCGACATCCCCCTGAGCTTTTTCACGTACTCGGTGCTGCCGCCGATCACCGTGTGCAAGATCCATGGACAGAACTGGAAGACTGTACGTGCTCCGGGATGCGAGAATACGGCGATGATCAAAGCCAGAGTAAAGGAAGAGAAAGAAGAGTTCCTGAATGAGATAAGTCGACGGGAGCCCACACTGTCACCGATGGACTTTCTCATCCAACGAGGGGGACACGGGTCAGTTTGACTCTACCATATAAGGATTTTACCTGGATCTGATTTCACTTTTCATCTTTTCGTAGAAACTCTTAACTGAACTCGGAAATAGGTGTTTTTTTTTCATTGTCAGGTAATCCCGCCTGGATGGCACCTCTCTTACTCGCCATTGTTTGAATTCAATTCCTCATCGTTGACCGAAGAGAAGTGAAATGTACGACGACAATTCAGCTCCCTATTAAGACGCACATTCCCAGTATTAGAAATCTACAGATTCAAATTAAATAAACATGTCCATTTTCGCCAGTCTTCCCACATTTTTTTTGTGCACTGAGCTTATCCAAAGAACTGTTTCGGTGATATTCCCCTTCTTATGACCATCATCAGAATTGTGGTCTTGTTCAGGAGTTTAATTTTTTTGGTGGTAGCATTCTACAAGAGTAGTCTGCATGGCGGCAGTTAATGTCCTCAAGGGGATGATGCACTCAGTCACTAACCAACAGTATAACCAGTACTCTCTCTCAAAGCCCTAACCAGCCCTTTACTTTCTGAAATAACACACGAACTTTGCGGGGTGCCACATCAAAAACGGAAGACATTCGGTCCCCTTCCCGATATCATAATTCAGGCCAAATGGCAGTAAACCCTCAAGTACAAACAGATGCTTGGCCACTGCATTTTTAGTTGATACAAGTTTCACTCTGCAAAATCTTCCTCATCTACATTAAAATATCTATTTATCGATACATTTAAAATAATAAAATTTGTGCCTGTCAACCACAATTCTTTAAAAAACCCCTGAAAATGGCCCCAGCAGATTTACAGTACTGACTGGTAACTACTCAAAAACTAAATAAATTTTAAAAAATAATCAGTTGTTTTTCCCATCTAATTAAAACTTTTAACTATTTTTATCAGATCTCTGTGACAGTACTGATGTCAAATTGATAATATGCTTCTCCTCCTAATACCCAGGTGGTAGAACTGAAGTCTTGCTCCTGTCATCTACAGCATTATCAATAAATTCACACACATTTTCTTTTACAAACCCTCTCTCTATTCTTCTTCTACAGTGCAACATTTCATGCCTCTTTCTCAAATCTCTTACACCTCCCTCTCCACCTGGAGAATCTATCAAGTTATCCGTCCAGTCAAGCATCGCCTGCACAAATTTAAAATAACCTATTTACGATCTGCCCTCTGTCACACCTGAGCTTTTCCTCTTAGTCTTCCTATAACGCAAAGTTAATTTCATTTTAATAATAGCCATGTACTAAGATACAATCTGGTCAGCTTGCAGTCTCGTACTTCTGACTCATCAATTCTTAACTGCACCGGGATGAGCACAGGGCTGCTGCTCTAATGATGGAGCGGCACAAGATCTTGCAGAATACAGAAAACTCATGGGGACTGGATGCTGCCAAAAACCTCCAAGCCAGTGGTATACTTTGTCTTTAACCTCTAATGAATTTATAAACTAAACTTTTTTTTTTTTAAATCTAAGATCATATACTAATTTTAGTCTGAAGAATTAAAATCATGTTAGGAGTTCTCCAGGACTAAGATAAAAAAAATTAGCATTTTCATTAAAAGACAGACAAAAAAGAAAAATGTTTGAATATTTGTTTATTTTCAAATACAATTCTTCAAGAGTAAAAATGACAAAATTGAAGCTTTTTCTACCCTGCAAATAGTTATATTGAAAATTAACTATCATCATAAAAATGTTATTTCTTTAAAACAAGGATTTGATTCTCAAACTCATTGGATTTGAAAGCAAGATTTACATAGTACAAGATAAAAAGAAAGTGTAACAGAAGCTTACAAACATCAAAACCCATGCAGGAGAAGAATGATTTTTGTAAATTCATTTCAATATTGATTCTCTTAACTTGCAATTATAAATGAAATGAAATATACCACCATTTTAAAAAAATCTATAGTTGTAATACTTGAGACATCAGATACTTTGTACATTTTTTTTTTTTTTTTTTTTTTTTTTTTACATATTCTTAAACTTTGTTTGATTTTAAATTAAGGACATTAAAACTACTTTCAGTTTGAACAAAAATCCTAATGTGGTCAATTCAATTATATCCAAACGGTGGCCTTAGTAAGGGTATCCTATGCTGAATATTCTGTCTTTAGGAAGAAGTTACCTTAGAAATTTGAGTTAACTTGTTAGCTCATTCAGTGGTTAATATAGGGCAAATTGTTATGCATTTCTCCTTTAAAGGTTCAGATTTCTAGAAGAGCTGTTTGAACATTTCCTGTACACAATTACTAAACAAAAATAAAACTATAGCTAAGAGTTTAGATAAAAAATCAAAGGTTTGTCATTCAGTGGAAGCAAGGATGCAGATTTTCCAGATCTAGCATCAGCTACATCTAGTTATTAGCTGTAACCTCAGATGTAGAATCTCTATTAATATGACAACTTCAAAACTATTTTGAAAATTATATGGAAGTTGTATACTTAACAACAAACAACAAAATTCTAGTAAAAATTTAACTATCTTAAAAATTGCAATTTGATTAGATAGTATTGTTCTAACGTCCTTTAACAATTTTTTTTGTTTAATATTAACATGTTCATATAACTCAAATATAACATCTTTTACTCTAAAATTCTGCAGTTATCTTTGTACAGGAATTATATATATATATATGGCAAGAGAAGTTATATAACAGTAAAGGCTCAGATAATCACAGAGATTTTAAAAAAGAAAAGAACTGACAGCTCACCGAGTACAGTGATGTAGGAATGATAGTTATTACAGTGACAACATCAAAAGTAAGCCCGGCCAGCCAATCACTGACAGCACATTGTTCTAAAAGAAAATATATACAATGATTCAGCCAGTTAGTTCTATCAGCTGTACACACCAGATCCATTTAAAGAAAATTAAGGATCGGTCACCAGTGGGGTGAGCAGATTGGCAGGGATTACATTCCAATGATCTTAAACTTGAAAACATGGCCTCTGTTACTAGCAAAGCCATAGTACTTGCTGTGTGCTGACCGTCGAAAACGAGCTGAAAAAAGAAACAGATTTTTATTTTGTAGTAAGTGACTTCAAGCAATTTAGAAAATTACAGTAGCTCATTAAAACAGCTAGCAAGCATCAAGCTCTTAATTACAATTACCGTAATATGCTGATTATGAGTGACAATCCTCATTAAATGGACAGAAAAACATTACTGGGAGGGGGATATATTTACAGGTCAAGAATCCCGTATCTTAAATATCAACACGCATTAGTCACTGTAATTTCTTTGCTTTGTTGTTGGTGTGAATATACTTTGAAAATTTCGAAAAGGCCTGCAAATATCCCCAATGGTACTGGTAGGCCTACTGTAGTGACAGCTCACCTTTCTGATGGTTAAATTTACATCTTTTTCTTATGGTTTGATGCACAAAATGATTTTAAAATATTGCATAAAACTACCTGGAGGCCATATGAATCCATGTGCAGTTATAATGTTGTAAATGAACTTGTGTCCAGTATTCACTCCCCAGTGGATTAGCTACCAAATTATGCCAGTATATCTATTCCAAAATCTGAAAAACACTCCACCCCCAAGGATTTCGGATAAGGGATTCTCAACCTGTAGTAGTTTCCTTCTTTCTTTCTGCAAATTGTTTTTCAGTGTTAGCTTAACTTTAGAACAGAAGTTCTAAAACAAACAATTGGCAAGCAGACTAGTTAGAGAAACATATCCCAAAGACCAATGTTCTGAATAAAATAATAATTAGTCTCTACCAATTACTGACTTCCTTATTTCAATTTTCATTTTTGTAGTACATGACTTGAGAAAATTAGGTGTTGTAATAAAATATCTTGTCATGTGGCCAGTCTAACCCCACAAGAAAAAAGTTGTGTCTCTCTCTGCCTCTGGGAGGCATTAGCTTCAGGCCTGTCCATTGTCCCAATCATCACTACTACTAGAATATATCAGATCATAATCCTCATAAGTTTAAAATTCGTGCAGACTGAATTACTCTATCAAGCTAAGCTTTCCTTTTTCACAATGGTTTGGCAATTTGAGAGAAAGGAAGGAGTTATGTCGTTCACCCCTTCCCCTGAAATGTCTACAAAACTATTCTTAGATGTTGGAAATCAGTGCATATTTTTGCATCACTTATTACAACGTTACTTAAAACAACTTCGTATGCACGTGAAATAGCCAGCAGATATTTTGTATGAAATAATACTACAGTGTACACACAAACATGGGGTACAGAAGAGCCCGTTGTACAACTCCTGCTATTTTAGAAATGTGCAACAGCTGTCAAACTATCATGTTTTCTTGAACTGCCATCCATGATGGTCATAGATAAGGTGAATGTCAAATCAGATGTTTTAATGAAAGCTGAGCATTGTAAATACCGAAACAAATTTTTTTAAAATGCAGAATTCCTGTACAATATTGAATCAGATGTGAGATTTGGGATAAGGTATTCTAAACAGGATTAGGAATGGAAATACCAGTGGCCTCATGGATTTCAGTCTAATGTGTCATATTGAAAAGAACCATGAATATGTTTTGTTACAGAAATCACTGAATATCTGTAGCTGAGTTAGTACTTTGTCACAAGTATAACATGTTATTGTACATGTGTCTTCAATATCTAAAAAAAAATAGTGGAGACAGCTGACACTGATGTTAGCGACTGGAGATTCCTGGTCCAAATCCCAGCATCAGTGTCAGCTGTCTACAGTATAAATGAATATGATATTCTTAAAAACATCAGTTCTCACTAAGGCCATGCTTTTTCAAGTAATAATATTCCTTGACAAGACAAATGCTTGTTTTAATTTTATTATTTTGAATTCAACCAAAATATAACTTTTTCATAGGCATTGACAAATTTGTCAAATAATGCAATATTGAGAAGAAACAAACTTGTAAGGATGACAAGTAAAATACTACAAATAAAAATGTTCAATTGTTTTTTTCTTTTAAAAACAAGCATTAAAACTTCAAATGAACACTAATTTTATGATGTACATTTTAGTTAGTTTTTCTTTATCAAGTATTGTATGCAGCAGTGAATTAGGTGTTCATTCACCACTTGTCATCACCCATTCCCTGTTAGAGTGCCCTCTTAAATATTCCTCTCATTAATCACTTGCTTTGCTCACTAAGAACATAAGTTGCTTGAAATACTGTATTTGTTAAATGTGTGGCATTAAAATATGGTTAAATAATTTGTTTGTTCATACTCTGGAAAAAATTTACTTTAGTGTTTTGCTGATATCTAGATTTAATTTTGAATACACAAATACCAAAGTATAATCAGAGCAGCACTGTTCCTGTATCCATCCTTTAGAAGCAAGTTGGCCAAACAAAATCTGAGGGGGACATATTTGATTTCATGTGGAATGACTCAATCATTCGGTCACTTTAAGTGGTGTGTGTTTACTTTCCCAATCATGAATAAAATATTCTTGTCCATTTTCAGAACAAACTAATCTAATACTCAATTTTAAAAAATGCACATTAATTATATATCAAAATGGTTAGCACTTCAAGTTATATAATTAGAACTGCATAAACAATATACAAAGACATCTCATCAATTCCTTTCAGGTCAGAGTGGTTAGTTTAGATCTCAATGTATTTGGCTCTGCTTAGTCTATTTCATAAAAAGATTTTTTACATTGAAAATTTTTAAGTACTTTGCACAATATAAATGAAATAAAGCATTAGTATGATGGAAATTATTTACCTGGAGTGATCTTCTTAAGAAGGTAAGTTGAGAAGATATCACACTCTTTCTTAATATATGGTCCAAGGAAGGTTAGGTCATAGAGGTGGGGCATCTTCACTGTGTAGGTCTGTCTAATGACTGTTGCCTGAGGCATATAGTAACCAGCCTAAACAATAAATTTCAAGCAGTTATAAACAAGTCAGATCTTTGCTTTGCACCTTGTCTTAGGTTTTGTAATCCACCAAAAAGGCCATTATTCATTTAACAAGATCATTTTTGTTAAATATTTAATTCTCTAACATTACTTAGTTAACATATGGTGGGCCATTGGTAAACTACTGAGCTGCCTGGCTGAAGGCCAGAGTTCAACTGGACCTACCCACATGATTTCTTTTCACTCACCAGCCAACCATGTGAGTTGCCTCTGAACTCGCTGATTTCTTCTCACAAATGAGTATAGCTTTCCCTGCTGTAGTGCAGGATTAGCAACACTTCCTAGTGGAAAACCGTGATACTGTTACCTTACAACAGTTGTCTCCCTTATAGACATTTACCACCAACCAAACAGCACCACATGAAATAAGATTTATCAAATTTTAGTTCTTAAAGATGTAATTCTTTTAACATAATCTGCCTTCTCTGCAACAGTTAACAATATACAGGTGTAACAACAGTCTCTGAGGAAGAATGGTTTTAGTTTTGACCCTAGGTTTTGAGTTAAATGACATCACACCTATCAATTTGGTAAACATGATGCTTAAGCAGCAGCAGATGTTTCCACAATTTAAAAAAATGGCTCTTTCTTGGAAGCCAAATTCTCTAAATTTTTTATTCCTCCGAACACAGTCTTTTCAACTCAAAAAAAGTTAATATTAAAATCAACAGTGCATGCAATAATATAAATTCATAAGCAGAATTGTTACAACTTTCAGAAACTGACAAACTTGAGTCACAGAAAGTTGGTTACAAGAAACTAATAAGGCCAGTTGTCAGTCGTGAAGAGCAAGAATCCTTCATTAGAAAGATGAGTGAAAGAAAATGTTCCAGTCAAATACAATTATTTTTTTTTAAGTTGAGAATAGTTATTAATCTACTGATATATATATCACAAGTATTAAACTGTAAGAGTAAAATTGGAAGGGAAACGTTTTGCTTGTCTCACCTAAATTGCACATCAAATAGATCACAGATAGCAATTGAATTTGAATCTCAAACAGATGTTAACTGGAATGGTACAATTGTTGTCAGACTCTTTGCAACTTTAATTATATCATGACTAATCAAATGTTTAAGCATTTGTTACAGATTTATCATTTAAAGAAAAAAGGTTATTGAAAAATATTGCAAAGTGTGCAATTATAGAAGCTTACAGCTTTATTGCTCTATAGTGCAAGTAAATAAGACATTACTCAAGAATACAGAAGCAATGTAAATATCAAAATAATGCTTCACTGGCTTTATTTGGTTAAAAATACATTTTTATATTGTAACAATGAACACTCAATATTTAGTTTTCAAGCCAAAATGCAATAACTTTTAATATCAAAGTCGCTCCACTTCAGTATTAGCTAGTCAGTATTTCTCAACTGAATAAATGTTTTAAAAACTAATCATGGATTTATTTCAATGGTTGTAGGTTCTTAGTTTCTCTCAACACAATTAAGACTGGACCAATGAGCTTCATCAACTCAGCATTACCAAGTATAACAGAAGTCTGCTACATTGATAACTTTTTTAGTCTAAATGTCACATCCAACCACTTTTCCACAAACAGTAAAAAACCAGTCCAAATAATATTACTTAGAAAACTAAATTGATACCTGCCTTGACTTTCTGAAGCAGGTCCCAGAGGTCTTTCGGTGGAGCAATGCTACTTCTGTTCAGGTTCATCACAAAGCACTGGCCTTCATCTCTGTCCACAATTGCTGTCAGATTCTATTTGGGTGTAGGGGGAGAAGAAAAAGATTTTGCATTCAAAAAGTTAGAGATAACAGTAAATTTCTTCAATGACTGAACATATTACACTGCTGTGCTCTACCCAAACTTTTCTTCAAAGTCCAAACTTACTCGTTCAAAATCATGAAGGACAATTGCATTTTCACATTCATCAAACTTGGGAATCTCCATTCGTTCACAGTTGTCATTTACTTCAACAACCTCATTCAGGTATCCCATTGATGGTGTTGACGAGGGATAGTGGGGCAATTCTTTGAAGTGGAAATGCTCAGCAGATGGAAACTCATATTTCTCACTCTCTGAGTATGGAATAATCACTCCACAACGTGCAATGGCCACCTATTATCACAAAAAATGTATATCATTATTCATTTCCATAATAAAAATTCAAAGAGAAAGGATAAAAGAACCACATTTATAATTACATTAGTTTCTACACTGCTATAATTAAAAAAAAGAGGAACCAAAAATTTGCATCCCAAAAGGAACCAGCTGTTAAATAAGTTTAATTATGCCAAATAACTATTTCATGGTCTTGACTGAAAGTGTGTGTGGTGGTAAATCATTCAGCACCTGTAGGCATATGTTTACTTCTACTATTCTAGTAAATCATCTTAAAGATACTACAAATTAGCAAGCAGCAGCTGGAATGGTTAAACAATTTTTGAACTCCAAAAAAGCACATCTTACTTGCCCCACACCCACACTCTTCCAGAAGAGAACCCTCCAGATCAAGGCCATACAAATGAGCCTTTTGTAGATAACAGAACAAATTACACAACCAAACAGCTAAATTATCATCAAAAAAAGAAGCTATCAATATACTACTTTCAAATAAATGACCAACCCTTATATCAGTGAAAATGTGACAACCTATATGTTGCTGAAAATAAATGAACACTGCGAGTTTAGTAATATTAGTTCATTAAAAATAAAACACTAATGCAAGCGGTGTTTTGAATGCACAGGGTTCTTCACAGGAAAGTCCTTTTGAATGCAACAGCATATAGTGCAAGCAGTTATATTACCCCCTTGTTTAAACTTTTGCACATACTATTCCATAATATATTACTATCATGATATCCCTGCCACTAAATCCCACAATCGGTTAATCACAAGTGGCCTTATAAGGATGAAAGACATGTTCAAATGTAGGTTGTCCAAATGTGAAATTGCCAGAAACTCCTATGCACAACCTTCACAAATTAGCCCAAAAAGACAGTAGCAAGCTTGATTCTGTGTAGCAACAGATGGCTACTAAAACGTCACAATGCACACACCAGTCTCTACACGATCTACATACAGCAGAAATACATGCTAAGAGGCCATTTTGGTAAAATCTTTTAACTTCTGACTAACACATTTGATGTCATCTATGGTGCACACGATGCAATGTCAGCAGCGAGCACAGTAAAATCTATTTCATGTATCCAGATTTCATCTGAACTAAGCAGATAGGCATCAAATCTGGAGGCAAAGAGCGTTGTCATGCGCGTGCTGGTCAGATATCCCATGACTGGTTATCTTCAATGTTACATTGATTGACATTATGTCAGTATAGTCTAAAACTATGGCAATGTCATTCCCACAACATCAAACAGATGTTACCTTGTTTTAGCAGAACAATCTCTCTCTCAACCAATTTCTGCAAAACAGGCAGATAATGCAGGTCAGAGTTTTTTTGTATACAAAAGCTCCACTGAACAACTGTGCAGTAATTAACTTGGACATGCTATTGCAAGGCAATGTTAAATACAGGTTGGACTTCAAGTAATGAACACCCAGCAATGCCTCCAAAGACATTGTCAACCTTTACTTTGTGCATGCCAATTTTGGCTCTTCATATTTGACATCTTAACCTGATCTGTTTATTACATGTAAGCTAACAAAATGAGCTCAATGATGGCAGAAAATTTAGCCATATTATAAAAAAAATTGCACAGTAAATCTTCAGTACCAAAAAATGATGTTGCTTTTTCATAGGTGATGAATATGCATAAAATAACTTCTTTTTTTAAATGGATAAGAGATTAGTAATGGAATTTCAGATTAAAGTTTTGAATTAATTGCTAAACTTCAATATAACCACCTGACTGTTGCTCCAATGCCAGTGGTTCTTTAAAATTTACCAATTCTGGATTTTATAATATTAAAAACCATTTTTTCCTTTGTTTTAATTATTGAAGAAAAATAAATTTTTCATTTGTTTTAAAAAAATAACTTTAATTATAAAATATATAACTAGTTTCATAAAAGGATTAGAGAGCCTGTTATAGAGGTGAGAAAGGGCTCTCCTCAAAACATTGAGTAAATTAACAGAAAACAAGTTGAGAGATCAAATCAGACGATACCACATTTTGAAATCTTCAGTTACAGGAAGTTTCTCTTAACAGGAAATACTGCTTAGCACAAATATCAGGAAGATTTTCTATTTGTAACAGCCTTTTTTTTCCCTCTAAATTTTTGTTAGCAAAGTGCAAATATCTAAAAGCAGGAAAGCTTTCATACCAGCAGACAAAGTAGTTTACACTGCTATCAAGTCAAATAGCCAGAGTAGTTCCATTCACTGGTATTAATTCATAATTTAGCAAGCATAAATTATCTTTACACAAACTAAAATCATTACCAATGGAGTGGTAAAGTTTTCTTAAAATAAATATGCACAATGTTTGCTCTCATAGCTAGCAGGAAATTCTAGTAGGGATTTTCCACTGATGTGATAGATCTGAGGCCTGCTACATCCATTAATGTTCCTCACAAAAAACAAAATCAGAAGCATGATTAGCTATCATTGTATTATAAATATCATCTATTAGGAGTCCGCAGTTCTAATTTGATCTTTTTCTAAGAAAAATTATCTACTTAATAAAGCCTTTTTCTACCATTTTAAAACCTTTTTGGGATCAGGGGTGCTTCAGTGCTTAATGGCAAAAAGCTCAGATTAGCCCAGTCTACAATATAAGAATACATCCAGTCAATCTAATACCCCACCTACCTCTTATTCTATTGTAATATTTTCAAGAAGAAACTAGTTTTTTTGTTTCTTTTTCAACCAGATACTTAAAGATCACAACTTGTATTTTGTTTAAATTATTATAACACTTACCATTCAAAATATCATTTACAACTATGGACAATTCCATAGTAACAGACATGACAGAGACACGCATAGGAAAGTAATAAATTCCATGCTACAAACTAGATCACAGCAAATTAGCCAAAGTTACAATGTTTTTTTTTTTTTTTATCAAACTATATCTCATAATAACCTTACAGAGACCACATTTACAAGGTAACACGTGACATCACATGCTGACAAATTATTGGAAAATTCTCCCAACTCAGAACATTTTTAAAGATACCAAACCATAGTTTTAGTATGGGAACGTGTGGATAGTACAGATTTGCACGACGTGTGTGTTTTTGGGAGGTGGTTTGCCATGGAAAAGCATGTAGTATAGTAACAGACATCTCCAAAAATAAACAGAATATCAACCAGCTAAAGAATGGTGTCGTAGTTATCAAAGTCCATTTAGTTTATGCAATTTGTAATCCATAACCTAATTTCATCAAAAAAAAAAAAGAAGAAGATTGTGATGGAATTTAAAATATAGTAAAATTAACAGATTTGGCACCCAAAAGAAAATAAATAAATAATTGTAATGAAGTTTGTCATGTAACTTTCAAACCTTCATACATCTCCAAACATAAGTTGTTTCTGCTAACTGCTGATTAACTTCTAAGCAAACACTAAACACGGTAGTTTAACTATTTAGGTTAACTGGTCACTAATGACCATTTCATGCAGAATACCCACTTTTTTTTAATGCATGAGCTTCATCGTGATGTTATTCCGTATTGACAGGTTTATCAAAATATCTTTCGTGGACGTCCAGCTATGGTGAGAGAAACTTGATCATGGTGCTGCCGTACCAATCCAAACCTTGTCTTTCACTCTGGGTAGACAACATTTTGCATTGATTTGCATATTTTCTGAGGCATGACTTCATGACTTCAGTGTCATCTGTATCTAAGTGAATTTTTATGCAACATTCCAACAGTTTACTTTTTTTTTTTTTGTAAATTTCTCCAAAAAAATCTCCACGAGCAAGTGCAAAATATACAGATGTAATTTCAGTTTTTCCAAGATGTTCAATCTTTTCATGGCTTGGTCTTGTTGTTCATCTGAAGCTTTCTGGTTCTCAGATTAACCTAACTTCTCTATAAATAGTTACAGATTTGCAATTCCCCCAAAAAAAGGAAAGAAAAACATCCAGGTGAGTTATGAACTTTATATCTAAAAAGCTACAGACATGACAAATTAAATAAATCAGGTTGCAAGACTAATTGTATTATGAAAACAGTTGGTTTAAGAAAGATGTAATTTACATCATTATCGGTTCTTTACACTACAAAGATGCTACTTCTCTGTAAGAATCTAAGCAAATCTCCAATTTAAGGCAACCTTCATTACAGAATCTATTTTCAAGTTGTTTTAGTAATATTTTTTCAAATTAATTTTATAAACTTTTTTAAAATAGAAAAAATAAACAAAGAAACTGACTGATAGGAAAAATCCTACTGTCCCCAAATGAGATGATGATAACCATGGAGTTTCCTCATCAGATCCTTCAAATGCAATAAACCATCTGAGCATCAAATAACTTCATTAATGGCAGCACAAATTCAGAACTACATTCAATTTAATTTTCAACAAGACAATAGATTAGCTTTTTAAAATCATTTTAATCACATTTTTTAGTTGTATGTTAAGTTTTAGTAGATTATTTTTTCTGGTTGACCTAAAGAAATTGGTACATTTGAATTTCATTTAAGTGGAATTTTGTAAAATTATTTGGCAGTGTAAAACTAATAAATGTTCAGTGTTATTAAATTGCTCTTTTTGCTATAAAAAAATTTAAACATTTATTGGTATCTCACCTTAACAGAAAAATCCCCAACCAACTCTCTAAATCTTTAAAAATATGCTGTTGTCCATTCAGATTATGCATGTAACTATTTTACAGTGAAAGCCAAATGACCAACCAGGTCTGATACTTACTTTGCTCTTCAGGTGTTTGTACAAATAGATACCGCCAACAACTCCTCCAGCCAGAACAAGCGAAGCTACAAATATTAGACAGAGGTTGACACAGGTACGGGTGTGCCTCGGAACATAAGTAACATGGACTGCCTTTGGCAAAGAAGCCTCAGCATCCTTCTCTGTCTAAAAGTGAAGAAAAGAGCATGCTTTACTAGCATGAAGCTAAAATATCAAAGCATAGAGAATTATTTTTTTTCTCTTAGTTTTTTTTTTTTTTTTTTTTTTTTCAATTTCTTTACATCTATTCAAGGAATGGACAGAGCTAACAGCCAGAGAAACAATATTACTGTGGTTTGTGTCAGTAAACAACATCCAACAACCTTTCAGGTACTAGAAAACAAACCAGTACCTACTTCCTGATTCAAAGCAAAAACAAACGACCCATCCTACCAAAGAGTATTGAAGGAAGGAAGGAAAAAAAAACAAAAACAATTTTACATTTAAGCTTAACAGCTAGCAATCCTATGCCCATTAGTAAATTTGTGGTGCCTATTCTAGATGAAGGCCGCCAAGCATAACACACAGCAAGGCCATAAACAGTTAAAAATGGGATCTCGAATACACTGGGGGAGAGGAGAGAGGGACCAGCTTTAATTCTTAGTTCTGGTTTCGCCACCACTGGACTGGGAATAGATATGATGCAGCTGCATTTGGCTGGGTGTGGAAGGAATTCTCTCTTAAATTAATGAGAGAGTGGTGACCACCCCCACCCTTGGGGGAGGGGGAGAGGAAGATTTATTTATTTATTTATTTATTTATATTTTTAAGAGATGATGATGATGATTTTTGTGAATGATGGAGGAGGAAGGGGGGCCAACGAACAGCGATGATAATAAATTAGCTGGTGAACACGGCCGTGTGTGTGTGTGTGTGTGTGTGTGTGTGTGGAGGAAGCCACAGAGTTAACAAAGCGCACGTATGGAGTGGAACCCACAAATGGCGAATAATTGTACTACAGGGGAGGGGACCCCGACCCGACATATTCCAAGAAAATGGTAAATAGTAATGATATGAATCGCTCCAAGACTCGCAAACAATGGAAGCCCCTAAAACCTATTTAAAAAAAAAAAAAAAAAAAAAATTATTAATAAATAAGGGAGAACTCGAGTCAACAGATCTGGGTCGTGGAGCCAGCCATTAGGAGGACGAGGAGGAGAATACGGTCTGGCCCCGGCCCCTCCTCCCCTCCCTAACCCAAACAAACAAACAACAACAACAACAACAACAAGAAGAACGCCGCCGCCATTTTTCATGCTTACCAGGGGCTCCTTGACCACTTCCTGCTGCTCGTCCTCCCCCTTCACCTTCTTCCCGACCTGCTGGAACTTGTAGATGGTCATCGCTTACCTGGAAAGTTGTGGCTGGTGGTGGGGTAGGCGCCCGGATAGACGGACAGATAGAGAGAGCAATAAAC
Organism: Nautilus pompilius; assembly: GCA_018389105.1. Lineage (NCBI taxonomy): Eukaryota > Metazoa > Mollusca > Cephalopoda > Nautilida > Nautilidae > Nautilus > Nautilus pompilius. The sequence continues at coordinate 369,681 of JACATO010001023.1, forward strand.
CAGACGACGAACCGAGGGCAGGGGAGGGGGGTGTCAGAGTCGTCCTGCGAGACTAACGCGGGAGGTCACGTGGGCTGGGGGACGAGAATAAATACTGCGTAGATAGAGCGAGCGAGACGGAGACGGAGACGAGGCAAAAATTATTTTTTTTTTTTTTTTTATTTTACTGACGACCGACATTGATATTCTGGTCGGGACTCGACAACAAACGACCCTCGAGGACCAGGAGGAAAAAAAAACAACAACAACCACAAAAACAAGCCTCACGGAAAGTCCCGACCGATAATTTTATGGAAGCTGTTCCCCCTCTCCCCCCTCCACCCGCAAAATGGATTCCGGTGCATATTAATTAACTAGGCCAGGGTTAAACAAATCCCCCCCCCCTCTGGTAAAGGGAGAGACAGCCGTTACATTACCCTGGACGAGGTTGTGTTGCTGATCGCCAAGATATCTAGTTTTAACAACGATCAGCAGCCGGGTTAGGGGGGTGGGTGGTGAGTGAACTCAGGCGAGAAAGTGAAAGTAGACTGCTGTAAACATATAAAGGGCTGGCCCCAGCTGGGGAACGCGCGATGCAACAGTTTTGCTCGAAAAGTATCATTTTCCATTCTCTGTGGTTATGGGGATTTGGAGAATAGGGTCAAAGGAATTATACATGGTGAAGTCTCATTTATAGTTTTATATCTGGCAAGCCCCCTAATCCACTATATATGGTTGGTATATGGAAAGTTGTTATTACAAAACAAATCAAGAAACCATGCCATGGAAGATTTAGCCAAACCAAGTCAGTTGAGTCTCCGACAGGGATACAACTCGAGCCTTTAACCCCCTGCAGGCTGGTACGCCACACAATTTCTGAGATGCATTAGTCATTGGCAATTTTACTAGTGAAAAATAACAACTTAAGGTGTTTAGAAGGGCTGTCATCAGAATTTGTAGCACTTAATGCGATGTAATATTCAAGCCGATGAAGTATTTCAAAACACCACACAGTCATGTTGTTTCTTTTTAATGGAGTTTTATATTACCATGACAACAAATGATCATAAAACCAAAGGTGACACCATATACTGCATCTCTGACTAGAAATTACAGATTATTTTAATTCAATATATTAATTCATACTTCTCAATCACTTGCTTCTGATGTCTTCAACATTATCATTTTCCTGAATAACTTAAAATATTTGTCAAACTTAAATTTTAGCTACTGACTTTAATAAATTCAGGTTTATCTTAAACTTACTGTAGCCATTTGCAGTATTAGATTAAATGTTAATATCTTCTACAGATTTATCACCACATCCAGTAGTATAAACTTTAAACACGTATAAAATACTAAGTTATGGAAAAAAAACTGAGCTTTCATTTGTACTCTGTTTATTAAAGCAATAAGACAAAAAATTAGAATGAGAAAAAATTTTTTTTTATTATTTGGCTGCAAAATGGAAGGAGAAAGAGAAAATAGTTAAATGTAAACAGAATGCTTTAACTCCATGGAACTTTGTTCTAACTTGAACAAACAATGTTTTCCAACTGTGTGGAGCTTGTGTTATAAATTGAGTGGTGTTCTTTTGTTTTAAAGAAAATCAAACATCTTCAATTCAAAGGCACTTGTTTCTGTTAATAACATTACCATATAAGGAAATGAGAACATTCTTAGATTTTTGCGTTTTGTTGGATTCACATGTTAAAATTCTGCTGTCAAATTAAATGGGTGAACTGTTATATTTTACAGTAAACACATGAAGCAAATACAGATAGTTAACTTCAGATAAGTTTTCTATGGTCACAGAGCCTAATATTTAAAGAATGTTCTGTTTAACCAATTGAGTTTTTTTTACAACCCACTTAGAATGGAATAAATGCAAGGGGTACATTTTCTCAGAGGCCTTTCACATGTAGAAGCAAGCATCTCAATCTTTGGGCCTTCAGAGAACACCAATGTTGTGCATGTTCAATTTCACCAAGGAAACCTTCAGTCTCAAATTTGAAATGTTTGTTGAAATAAAGTAACTGCCATATTTGATTAGCCAGCACCTGCTCAGTCCCCTGGGCGTCAGATAACAAAGGCTCTACTGTACTAATTTCTTGTTCTGGAATTAAGATGAGGAAACCAAATAAGCTTCATGTCTCCACACAACAAAAAATATCAGCATATCTGAGCCACAGCTTGGATTTTTAAAAGTATAATTGATGGCTAGTTTTTCAACAAAAATAACCTTCAATGTATAATTCAGCTAAAACTTTTTATGTAGAACTGACTATTTTAAATGAAACATGCCTGAAAAGCAAAGATGAACCAAATCTGTAATGTCTTTAGGAGGAAAATCTGTTTTTAGTGTATTCAAATGTGGTACAGCATCAATGCCAGTTGAGCCCTGGCTTCCTTTCACTTACCATTAAGTGCAAAGGCCATCTTTAGGCCAAGATCTATAAGCACACAGTATAGCAATATGGGAAAGTTTTCTGAATGGTTAATAGAGGAATCGATACATTTCCATCTAGCATCAGTTCAAACAGGAAGAAAACAACTCTGGGAAACAAAATTCAAATACTCTGAAAAACATTTATCAGAATACTAACACATGTTGAAGAGAAATGTCAGCTAAATGCAACTGTAATATCAAACCAGGGCTTATTTGTTATATATTAGCTCAATTAAATGTTTGATGTCATAAAGCAAATTTAATGAACATTCGATTACAGGATCCTCCATTATACTATACCTAAATAGGCTAAAAGAAATCAACAGGTGAAAAAGTTAAATATACATTTACAGTATTGGAAATAATTGTGTAAACAGGAAGAACTTGGGGTAAAATGCAAATAACTCATGAAAAATGAAATGTTTTGTAGTGGTTATGTTAATGTAGTAAACTGTGATTGGTTGTCATGCAAACAATCAGAGAAGTACCATATCTTCAAGACTATAAAACTATAAGCAGTGATATCATAGTAGAGCTCCTAAGGAAATATCAAATGGCAAGCATATAGAAACCAAAGTCTTAGCTAGTAAAGGCTACTCCAAGCAGCAGTGTGCAACCTGACTTCATGTTTCAGGAGCTGTATGCAAGACTTCATCAACAGTACCAGTTCACATATTCCCAATGAGCTTTCTTCATCAACCGAGTCTAAAGTCTCTAAAAACGAAGTTAAGTACTTCAGGGATTGTTCTCTACATGACAGATGACAAACCAGTGAAGATTTTGCAAATGAACTAGCTGCAAGTACAGGTGTTAATGTTTCTTTAAAAACAGTGATACATTAGCATGAAATGATCCCACTGTATGGATAGCTGTCAAAAAAAACCTTTGCTTGAGGAGAATAAACCAAACAGAAAGGCTGAAATGAGCAGCAAAACAACGGAATGACCAAACCTGGAAAGTGATCTTTATAGATAAGTCCAAGTTTGAACTGTTTTGTTAGTCAAAGGCAAACCAGAAAATAGTACTACAGCAGCTAGTGAAGCAGCGGAGTGGATCGATATAAGTGTGGAGCTGCATATCGGCCAAATATGTCAGGGAGTAGCATAACATCAAAGGTACATTGACTGCCGACATGTTCTCATCCATCACACCACTTGCTCAGAAACACATCTCATTGGGCAGGAATTTATCTATCTTTCAACATGTAATAACCCCAAACAAACAACCCATGTGGCGAATCTACCTGGAATATAAAGATGGCTGCTAAGAAAGTCAGACAGCAATCAAACATTTTGGATTAATTGTGGAAAGTGACAAGATATTTGGAACATCAAAACAAAGAATCATACTCTATATAAAAACAGAGAGCTTACATACCAAATAATAATGCACTGTACAATGTTTATTTGATTTCTGTATATTTTCTCTAATATTTTTTCAAGGTTATTTCCAAAACAATAAATGTGTGTAATACTACTGTTCCTAATTGAGTGTCATGAGGCATCACAAAACATTTATTTTTAAAGATAAAATTTAGCAAAATCTAATATGTATGAATAATTTATTCAGAACACAAACTCTATTTTTCAAGAAATTTCAGAACTGTATGTTTAGACTACTTGCAGTCCAGCACAGGTCCCTAGTCCGTTTTACTTCAACTTGCAAAAATCATTTAAGACAAATTCCTGACATTTCTAGTAGTGCTAACAAGTGCCATCACTTCTTTCACAGCTTAATTTCCTTAACATTGGAGATGCCATAAAAAATTTTCTTCACACAACTACACAGAGGTAAATCAGTTTTCCTTTGGAGATAGCAACAGACTTACCCTAACCCTCCAAATCTTTAGAAAGCTAGGTACCTGATTAAGGCAGCACACTTGCTCAATGATTGGTATTCCAGTTTGTTTACCAATTGGTCCAGTGCGTGTGTTGTCTCTTCTCTCTCTTCTATCAACCTGTTCTGTACCAACCAAGTACCCTGATGTTTCTGGCCACTACAAGTAAGCTATATCACTACGGAAGTCTATGATTTTCAGTCTGCTTGTACGAAGACTGAAAATTGTACCTGGGACAAGTATTTACAAAAATTAATTAATGAAAATTCTGGATTTCACATAGGAAAGGCCCAGATGGGAACAGGGGTTTTATTTCACACCAGGACAACTGAAAGCATTCGTCTGTTTTTCACTGGGAATGATATCTGACACAACGTAATAGTAAGACTTTATCTTGTCATAATGATCTTGACAGCAGACCAGGAAGAGTTTGCTCAGACTGCAATGCTGGTAATTTTTGACATAAACAGGTTTGCTTCTCAAATGTAAATAGAGGATGAAGTAATCTTTTGTTGTTTTTTTTCCTATTTAAAAAATTTTTTACAGAACAGGTGAAAGCAGTATCACATGTTTACACAGGATACTGCTGAAAGTTATTCTATTAATTCAAGTTTATGCCACTTATAATTTATGCATTTCCTGAAACAAGTCTCTAGATAAACAATGCAGCAAGAGAAAATAATACTGGCTTCGAAGCATAACTTTACCCTTTTCTTCACATGAACAATATTTCAGGCTTCAAAACTGTATATTTAGTATTTGGTCTGATAAAAGTTAGTGTCCCTTTACTTTACAGTGCCCCACCATAATAATTTGGCCATCCCCATAAATTGAAGGATGTGTCCAAAATTGACAAGGTGCCGATTATGTATTAGATGTCCTACCAACATGCACCACCACCATGTTGAAAACCAGCGGGTTTTGCTATATTGCTCTGTTTACCTAATGCATGTTGTGTTACAAGCCACTCAGAGTCAAAGATCTTGACACTTCTAGTGACCTGTGGTCAATATTACTGCAAAGTTTGTCAAGGCAAATGCCACTGCTGTGGAAAGGCCAACTGGAAGGCCTTCAACAATGACACCATGACAAGAATGCATCATTACTTGGCATGTTTGCACAACATGATTCTCTTGCTAATATCACCCGTAGTAAGCATGAGCAAAAGAATGATCCATCGCCAATGACTTAGCTATGGGTGGCTTGCAGCACTTCTTAAGAAACCCTTTCTGTCCACCAAGAATAAAACTATTCAAAGGAACTGGTCAATGGATAAATCTAGTGTGTTGGTGACAAGTACTCTTCTATGATGGATCCAGGTTTCAGCAATTCCCATTTACCACTGTGCCAACAAAGCATGCCAGGATTTAATGCCCATATCCTTCAGAAGAGTGCTACATCCCACAACCTTGTACAAGTCCAGTTTGAAAGAAAAATTGATGCATTTAATTTCTATCCTGGGTACCCAAAAACTCTGATATGAACCTATTTTGAGCAGCATGGGAGCATCTGAGTCATTAGCTATCCAAATCCAGCCCATACAAAGGAATTAAAGAAAGCCTTCACATAAATATGAAGAACCTATACCAGACATGATACAAAATCTCATTGATTTAATGCCAAAGGTAGAGGTTCTTTATGCCTCAAAAGGTGGCTTGATCAAGTACTAGCATAAAGAATTCCAATTCTCTATTGCTTAACATTACTTGCCATATTCTGTAGACACTAACAATCTACCAAATTATTATGGCAGGGAAATGTATATATATGGAGAAAAAAAATTAGCACCACAATTTGTTTAGTAATCTTCTAAATTGAGACAAAAATTGTTAAAATCATGGATTTACATGGCCATATCTTTTTACTAAAAAAATACTGAAGTTTCAGATGCAATCTTGCATAACATTTTGCAAGTGGTTGACACACATGAGGAATGAAGCTTCATTTCAAAGTATCTTAGCATAATTTTCACGTGCTTTTGTCAGCTATAATGTGTGATGAAAATGACATCAAAGCTCCAAGACACTTCATGGAGATTACTAGTCAATGGACAGAAATGAAAAACGCCAAGAAACTGGACTCTCAAGCCAAAACACAGATTGTCAACTGGGTACCAATCACAATGTCGTCAGGTGACTATGATCTAGATGTACTAAAATCACCAATGATGCTGTATCATAGACAATTCATATCCTATAATTGTAAGATATTACCAAGGAAATATACTAGCAGCCTCAGTTCTCTCTTACTTTGAATTACTTGAGGGATAGGCAGAAATTCCCAAAATTCAAATCCACCATCATAAGGGGTTCCCAGGGTATGAGGGATCCCCTGTAAGCAAATAGAAGCAACTCAATTTTAATTCTGATATGTGATTCAATGACTTGATGGATTAAACATGCAGTATTGGTTTAGTTCACATGAAATAGTTTTCCTTACAGTTCCATCAACACAATCTTCATCAATTCATGAATGCTGCAATAAAATATCAAACAACCTGCTTTTTCTGTGCTTATTTATGATTCAACAGCTGGTAGGTTTGCATGGTACGTGTCTCTGGGTCAGCGCAGTATGAGAGATTCACTGACAGGTGTTAAAAAGACACACACACACACATAGTGCTTAAGTTTTTTTTTTTGTGTGTGTGTGTGTTAGGCTACATGAAATCTAATTTTTAATTCTTAGTCATGTTGATATACGCTGCATATAATTTTTATTTGTTATTTTTTAATTCCTCTAGGTCAAAGCTGTGTTGGTATAGTTATTTTCTAGTTTTTTCCATGCAGGAAATATCAGTTAAGTTTTGTTTTCAACAATTTCTTCAGAAATTTTGCCAATGAACACATTTCAGTCACATCCAAACTTCGTGTATCTAAGCCATGGCAGTTCACTTAATGCTTTAATATCTGTCACAGCTGTGCATAATATTTACATCACCAACATCTCAAAACCTATAGTCAAGGTTTTGTATCCCTACCATTTCCTTTTTTTTCCATCACATACATAATTAAACAATATATACACAAAATATATGTAGATAAAATGTGAATCAGCTATGATGATGTAAATGTGATCCATTTTATGTGAATGCCTAATCTCTCTTCACAGTATGTCTGATCAACTGCCATGGCGTATTTTAATTGATTTTTCATTTTCCCCACACAACTGAAAGTATTCAGTTCCTGCTTTTATCACTACTAACAAAATTCAACATCTGGATGTTAATTTACCTTTAATTGTTGGATAATTCTAATGTAATTCAAACTATTAAAACTGTAGTTTTTGTGTTTTGATGTCTTGTAGCAAAAATTTGAAGTTAATGAAATGTCCGAAAAATGAGAGGAAGATCAATGGACCTGTTGTCAGACTGGTAGAATTTTAAAAGAGAGAGAGAGAGAGAGAGAGAGAGAGAGGAGAGGAGAGGAGAGGAGAGAGAGTTTGTGTGTGTGTGTGAGGGGGGGGGGGGGTCATGAAGGTTTATATTTGCCAAAAAGCAATTTCCTAGTTTAGTTTAAAGCACAATAGTAAGGTTTTCACTGTTTAATGTATTAGAAGGAAAAAAAAAAATTGTAAGTTCTTTTTTCAAAAGGGCAGAGAAGCTGCAGCAGGGAGTTGGGGAGTTAGTATCCTGATGGAATTGCAAATCTTAACTAGCCTGTCTGCATCTGAATGCTAGGCACCTTCACTTAACCGTGTCCTTTCTGATGACTGCAGGCTGCATCATAACACCACTGCTACGTTCTGGAATGAACAAGAACAGGAAAAAAAACCAAACAAACTCAGTTTACACTAGCTGTAAATCTCAAGTAAAATGGAAGTCCGTCCGTGCCTCAACAGAGAGGAAAGTCTGAGATAAAGTGGTCCTAAAAGAAGTTGGAAAATGGTTGGTGGTTTTGGCTTAGTATCATCTCATGAACACATCAGTATTTCTGTAGCTGGAGTTGTCCCTGAAATGGAGATAAGTGAAGTGATGCAGATGTCAAGAGCAGCTGTTCACCATTGAACAGTAGTACAGAATAGCAATGAGCACATTCTTTCCAAACTACTCAGATAATGGAGAGTAATTATAATGGCTATTATTATTATTATTATTATTATTATTATTATTATTATTATTATAAAAAACTGAATACCAAATGATGCACAAAAGACAAAACCCAAAGGTTTTCGATGTGTGAAAAATTGGACTTACATGAATTAACTGCTAGTAATTTCAGTTGTACCATGATATTTTGGGGTTTTCCACCCTATTTTGATCATCTTTAATTGAATGTTTTATATGTAGTTGTTTCACAGCATTAATCAGGCCAAATAATACCATAATTTTTTTTTAAAATTTTTCCAGTGAGTTTTGCAAAGACAACCACATAATAAACTGATAAATCAAGATGCTACTGATGACCATAAGAGGTTGGTGGCCCTGCATTTGACTTTTAGTGAATTAAGTTTGAATAAATTAAAAACAAATTGTTTAGCTTCATAGCTGTCACTCCTTGGCAACATAAAACCTAGCCATGGCTTCACTTCAGTTCTGTGCTAACATTCCTTAACAAGCAGCAGCGTGGAAACACAAAGAACCTGATTAACTTTCTGAATTTTCAGTCTCATTATGACAGTATAAGGATAAGGCGCTGCATTTGATACCCTGCACAAATTAAACCATGTCAGGAAATCTCTACATTCCTTCCAGCTCTAACTAATAACCCTGTTTAAAAGAGTTGTCTTTAAAAAAAAAAAGATGATATTTTTTTTTTAGATCTGATAGATAAAAATTTCATCTTTAAATATAAACTGGAGCTTAATTGTCAAGAGAGTTCTCAAAGTTGAGTTTTGGCAGCTTGGAGGATCTTGCTATTATTTGTCAGATTCCATGTTTCTCTTTTTGCTTTGACATCAGGTTTAGTTCAGAAAAAGCATGAAACCATCATGGCTTTTGCAAAACTCCCCCAACCCAGAGGAGAGAAACAGCCATCAACATGATTCTCGGGTTGATCAATACTGTCACTATTATTAACTAGACTTGCCATAATTTATTCCATTCATTAACAAGTCTACTACTACTTTAAAAAATAGAAACAAAAATTATTCCATATTAACTGTGCTGGAATCTCAGCTTATTTCTAATTATGACCTTAGTATTAGTAACTGTAGATAGCTAAAAAAACATGGTCATTGTTCACAGCCCTCTAGTTACTAGTTAATTTTGAAGTCTCCATAGATCTCCTTTTAAATATCTAAAATTCAGACTTGGCAGATCTCATATTTTTAATCATTAAGTGTATTAAAAATGCTTAAATCCTGGATACATTTTAGTGAATCTATGCTGAATGATGCACAGTATGATCAGAAACCATTAGAAAATATTGCTGCTCAAAAAATGTTTTAGATGATAATTATGAAATTATGATTACATATTTTAATATCTAATTTATTTTTCTATAGGTTTAGAGGTAGCACCAGAAAATGAAAAACAACAACAAAACTGGAATTAAATTGAATAAAACTGAAAAAAAAAACAGACAAACTTAAGTTACTTACTTTATACTATCAACATGAGTTTTATATTCCATGATTGTGTTAGGAGGCAGGTTCAGAATACGTTTCAGCGTGTCTCTAATCCGAGATGTGGTGTTCTGGTCACTAGCTGTACGATTCCACAATGACAGAATGTCTTCCTGAGAATAAATCAGTACTATACATGTTATCATGCAGTGCTCGAAGTCCTGGCTTGCTAGTGCAGGACTGAAGTTCAGGTCACCTTTGTTTAATCCTCTTTTGTAGCTGACCATTACGTAGGCCAGGAACCAGAACACAGCTTTGGCTGGTGAGGGAGGGGGCATCAGAAACAATGGCTGGCATGGAAGCTAACTAGAGGCACTTCTCTGTTTGACGTGGGAGGAAACTGGAGTACCCAGGAAAAATGCTGAGAAACCGGTAAAGAAAAACGAAAAGTAATCATGCACTGGAAGGTAGGCCGGACTGAGTCAAGGGTTCTGAGAGACTGAACCCAAACAGTTTTCAAAAAAAAAAAGTTCCTTCATCTGTAGCCCAACAGTAAGAATAATTTTAAAAAGCAAAACAGATGGTTCTTTAACTTAGTGAACTGACCAAAGCACAATTTTCAACTGAAGATTTAAAATGCATTATTCAAACTAAAAACCCAAAGACTTTTTTTTTTTTTTAAATGGAAAATTTCACTTATTTTCATCATTTAAAGGAACAGGATTACTGTATATGCACTAATAAATGAAATGAACAGTTTTGTTACTCACTGTTAAAGATAGCATACAGACTAGACATCTAAAAAAATATTCATCTAATCTCTCAGTATTCATTCCTTTTTCTGCTGATCCAATTTTGATTATACAGAGGCAGTCATAAAAGTTTTTTTATTGTATTGTATGCTATTTCCTCCTGACTTGGTCTCTGTGTTTCTGCAATATAGCAGAAGAAAGAGCAATCATTTATCTTGCATTACATAATAAAAAAAAATAAAAAAAATCACAGCCAATTATGCAATATAAGCCAATTTTATTGATCATCGGAACTACATCCAATTTTAACTGCTTCATGAAAGTGGGGCCACTTTACTCTCTGCCACTTATTTTATCGCAGAGTAGGCTCTGGGTAGATCTCAAGTTTGTAGAATAAAATCAGGTGCCAGATGTGACTCAGCTTATTTCTTTAGTCTTATTCAAATATGGGTACAGGCAAAGATGTCAGACCAACAAAGCGGGCACAAATTGTTGAATCATGCAAGCAAAACCATCCATCACACCATTGCCAAGGTGGCCAGCTGCAGTAAAATGGCCTGTGGTGAGAAAGCCTGGTATTCCTGGAACTTACAGATTGCTGCAAAAATCTGAATGACCTCAAAAAATGAACAAACAGATGGATAGGACAGTTTCAGCACTCATCAGAAAAACAAAAAAGTCAAACAACTTCAGTCAAGATTTAGACCAAAATCATCCATTCTTACAATCAGGATCTTTGCTAAAACTGTCCACCATCATCTGAGACAATCTGAAATGAGTGTTCAAAATACCCAACAGGTCTCCCTCGTCTTCCTCCAGAATTGCTGTTGACAATTGGCCTTTGAATGTGCCCGTGTCCTGGACATCCAAAGATTGGAACAAAGTGCTGTTTTCTGATGAGAGCAAGTTCAACCTCATTGGATAAGACAAAAAAAACTTGTGCGTGCTGCTGAAAACACGAGGAATTTGATAAGAGATATATGACAACAACGGTAAAACATCGTAGAGTGAGTGATGGCTGGGGATCATCCTCAGAAAAGAGAACTGGGACCCCTGTCCAGATCCATTGCACAATAGATTAGCAGATGCCTCTAAACTGGCATCTTCAACATGATAATGTGCTGTGCCATGCCATTCAGCTAGATCCATCAAAAATTGCCTGAATGCCAAGATGGCAAGTGTCACGGGTTAGCTTCCCTAATCACCAAGCTTAAATTGCATCAAAAACCTGTAATACACCATAGAATGCAATGTTCAGGGTCAGAAACTCCATAACTTGTCCAATCCGTTTGCCAAAATTCAGAAAGCATAAACAAACATAACTTCAGAACACTGCACCAAATTGGTGGAAAGTATGTTGAAATGATGCACATCTGTAATTATGCCACCAAATACTGATTACTGTATATGAAAACTCATTTCTTGGGTTTAAAATTGACAAAATGTAGAGTGGCCTCACTTTTATGAACAAGGCAAAATTGGATGTGGTTCTAATGATGGACAATAAAATTGGCTTATACTGCACAAATGGCTGCAATTTTTCTGTAATGCAAGATAAATGATTGCTCTTTCTTTTTTGTTGTTGTATTGCAAAGGCAGAACCACAGAGACCAAGTGAGTGGAAAATGGCATACAAAATAATACAAAATATTACTGACAGGCCATTTCTCTTCACTTCTATGACCATCAATGTATCTGACAAATTCCTCAGACAACCTTTGTAGGGTTTTATATATATAAGACAGGCAACAATACAAGTATCTATTATAGCTCTTAAATTGTTTTCTAATATTATTCTTATTGTAGTAGATTCTGGTTAATGTGGTTTCATTTTGATTAATACAAAGCAATAAATTTCATTTGCCATTTGTATGACCAGCTACTAAATCAAATTGCATACACTTAATTCCATTGTTTTTGTTAATCCTACCATGGCCTTTCATGTCATTTGTGCATTTTATAATAGTTGAGATTCCAGTATCAGTGTGATCTATATACCAAAAACTAGAGGGGCCAAAAAACTGAACCCTGAGGCACTCCATTGATGAGAATCAGGAATTCAAACACAATGTTCTCTCTAATTTTCCTTAGCTCTGTTATAGGTAGTCCTTTAATTCATATAATAAAGTTACCACATATGCCAAAAACTTTCACATTTCTCCATGCAGAATGCTTTATAAAAATAAAGTCAAAAAGCATCCTTGAATAGGTTAGGTGGCATCCTCAAGAAACTGTATGAAAAGTAATTAGACAATATTTCTCCAAACAGAAGCTATTCTAACTAATTTTAAGCAAATTTTCTTCTTCAACACCAAAGTAATCTTTTATTATACTTTCAAGCAACTAACCCAAAATTATAATAGACCACTTTTTTAATTACAAGAGGGACAGTGGCCACTTACTGATTTCTTAAGTGTAGAGAGATATTTTTTTAGTTAGTTACAATAATTTCTTTTTTTATCATATGCTACATCATTTAGCCTTTTTCTCCTTGTAAAATAGCAGATGGCATATGCTGATTCTCATAAAAAAGTGCATTATTCATGTGCAGAAACAGAATAGATAAGATCGATGCTACAACAAACCTGATATCTAACAGAAAGCACAGCTCCACAGATTTCTCCTCCTACCATGAACTGCTCACCCAACATGGCTAGAATTAAGTTCTCCCAGCAGCGAGCAGCAAGACCCTTTTTTAGACGAATAATCCACTTTCCTCCATTTTTGTTGGTCTCATCCTGATAAAAAAACAACAAAGATACATGAATTTTGAAAAAAGTAACCAATGTACACAGTATGAAGAATGATAGTAAAAATAGAGTTTATGAACTAGGAAGAAAGTGATGGCACAGAAGCATGCAAAGATACTTACCTCCCACATTGGCCGAATACCTTCTTTAAATAAATGATAATCACTGTGACCAGAAAGATCTGCTGGCCTTGCTAGATGACTATAGAATGCCCAAAACTGTTCAACCTGAATAAGATACACAGCCACATAAAACAGCAGCAGAGTCCAAAGCACATTAACTTTCTAAATCTGGAGTTTACAACTAATGATAAAATAATAATATGGGATTATTACTTATATAATATTAAAATGCCAAGATATTCAAGTCTTTAAAAAATCAGAAAAAGGATAGATAGATAGATAGGGTAATTTAGATTTCAAGAGTCAACCAAAAGTCTAAAAAAGAAAGTTATGTAGGTTTCTCCTTGACCACCAGAACAATTTTTTTTAACAGTCACCCTAAACATAATTCATTTTTGAAACATATTTTGAGAACTTTCAGTGGAATCTTATTGGACATTTAAAGACAAAAATATTTACTTTATGGGACTCAGTTTAAAATCTTTGTTTCTTTTTTAACCATTTTGGCAGTGCTTAATTAAATTCCAGGCTGGAAAGTTTTAATTACTCACCAAAAAAAGTGAAATTAGGGATCTGATCGGAGAGGTTTCAAGGCTTTCAAAGATACGAGGGTATTCCTGCTTGTTGCAGTAGAGGGGTAAGTTATTTTTGAAGCCGTGGTAAATCTGCTTCCAGCATCAAATGGCTATAAATGTCAAAGCTGACATATGTTACTTTCAGCACTGAAAGGGTTAATGCAGAAACTAATCCTTAATTAACATCTGGTCTCCTGTAATTGGTGCACCACTTGTACAAGCAACTCTCTGTGGTGCGTTCTACCTCTTGACAACAGATCCTGTACCTTTTGGTACCACAAGCTTTTGCTGAAAGGTCAAAGGGAGCAAAAAGAAAAAACACTCTGCAGAACCCTGAAGTATATGAAATGATGCAGGAATTAGAGTAGTATCTTAGGCAAATCATCAACCAAATCTCACTCACAGCATTGGGATGGCTATTAGCCCCTTCGTTTGTTTTCTTGAATGCCTCAATTACCTTTTTTGTGCACCAAAATGCAAATAAATTAGTTTTGCATAACTTGTGAACATGAAATGGATGTAAAATTTTTGACTATGTATGTACATATTATCACCCAAGTTCAAGTGAGGGTAACTTTTCACATGCAATTTGCACAGAAATGCCAACCTTTGACCAAAATCATGCGTAGTCAAATGCATTTAAGTCAACTCCATTATGCATACTGACTTTGTATTTGGTTTTTTATGTATATATCTTTCTTAGCTTTTAGTAGTTTTATGAAATCACACATTGCCATAGATTTTGTTAAATTATATCATTTATTAATTAATAATAATGTCATATATCAATCCACTGAGCCATGACAACACACTAATTTAACCTCAAACGTATTATTATTCAAGGAAGTTTTTTTTTAAAAAATCACATGATATGATGTCATTAAAGAATAAACTCTTAAATTAGGTTACACATGAAAACAATACTTTCATGTGATAATATGATTAAGAAAAGTTTTATATAATGTAATATAAGAATGTTTCAAATTAATCCATGTTTTTTAAAAAAAAACTGTAATCATAATAAATGTGTAGTATTTATGTAGACGGAAGTAGCAAATCATAGTAGTTCTAATGTGTGTTAATATCAAAGTTACTACAGCCAAATTGTAGTACTTAACATACCTTTTTTGCACAATTTAAGTGAAAAGCACAGTTCTTACTCAAACAAAACATACAACCAAAAGAGAGACTAGTGTGAAAACATCAGTGTTTCAGCAGACAGTGGACGAAAAGTTTAGCTCTGAAGAGTTACTTCCTGCAGTTTATGTTCATGTTTACAATGCATAAAGTATTTTATTTTGTTTTATATCCTGTGTACTAGAACCAGACTTCATCTCATCTCATCTCATCTTTCTGCAATTTGACAAAACTAATCTATGCTAATGATAGCCCCAACCCCAAATCATTACTGGGAAAGAAACTTTCGTGACTGTAGTGCATAATAAGACTAGGCTCAAACATGAACCTGTACAAGATTGGAGCAATTAAACATGAAACAGATGACTAACTTAATTTTTCAACAACAAAAAAAAAAAATAGATAAACAGGTATCACGTTTTTTTTTTTGGTCATCAGTGATAAGATTCATCTATATTAAAAGTTTTTTTTTAATAGGTAATTTGATCATACAGCGAACAGCTAAGCTTTTTTTAATCACTGATGACTCAGTTTCATCATTAAGCATCCAAATAATAATGCCATACTATACATGTGCATGTGCGACTGCTGCCATAAGTAATTTAAAACACTGATATTTTTTTTCTTTTTAAAGAAACAGCTAATTATTGAGGACCTTCAAGCAAGAGCATAAGGAATCTGAAAAACTTATCACCTGATAATTAAGAAAAACTCCCACAATGCAGTACTGTACAAGATGACAAACTTGTTTAGCACCAGAAAACTTCAGCTAAAAGATTCACACTAAAAATATGTTAGAGTTTACAAAAGACCCTGAACATTAAATAAAAAGAAAGAGGATCATATACCATGGTCAGTTTCTAGTGTTGCATTTTAGAAATATTTTTAGTTATTGACACAGAGCAACTTGTGTTACATTTTATAAAACCCCAGCTTTAAATGTCCTTAGGTTTCTTTTATTCCTTTCTTTAAAATTCCACTTATAAATGTTATAATCTATAGCCATGTTTTTGTTTTTTTTTATTTTAGATAAGTTGCCAATCTATGTATAAAGTTATAGCTAACCCTAGCAGTTCATTAGTTGACAGTTACTCAATTTACAGAAAAGAATCTACTAATCAAACCATGAAATATTTACACTTCACACCATCTATTCTGCTACAGTAGCCTTTCCTGTCACCAACATCAGCATTTTCCTAAACTTTGACCTTTCCTCTTTATACAACCAACTGGAGTTCCTCTCCTTCCAATACAGGATCCTATTATTACTCAATACATACAGAACTGTGTAATGATAAAAATGTAGTTGACTCTTTTCCGTTTTTCAATCATTCATGTCTCATTTACAAGACCAGAGTAATTTTCAGTGTAGGGATTAATGCAGAGGAGTGCTTAACAAGACTTGTTTCACGAAAGTTGGTCTTCAATCATGTCCTGTTTACAATGACATCTTTTGCGTACAGAACGAATAAGAATCTTACCGAAGCAAACGTCCCAATAAGCCTGAGATTTTGGTCATAGCTGGTAGTCTGCTTCCCTGGAGATCGCCGAGAGAACCAAAAAGAATAGTTAAACTGCAGCGGATGTTCTCCACGGCCTGGTTTCTGAAAAGGAAATGAGATAGAAACACAATTACCTTCACTTCCCACAACAGTCACGACATTTTAATATACAGATTTCATAAGACAAAAACATCTTAGATAATCCTTACGATGCAAAAGTTAATAAATACAAAATTTTACCTTCCTATTACTGATTAATATTTGAAAGACACAACCAAAAGATCTGCTTTCACTTTGTGCAAGAAAATGTTAACTTTTGTATACTAGCATTGCCATCATCTTTACCATATAAGAGAGGGAAAGGATAATACAAGTAGACAATAGTTGGTCATATACAATTGGTACAATCTATATAGGCTACAGAAAAAAAAAATTTTTGAAAATTTTTAAATCTGCAATTGTTCAAGAGTTTGTGCAAACAGAAAAGCAAAAGCACCTCCTCTCCCTGGAAGAACTTGTGTACACAAAACAGAGATGATAACAAGACTGTGGAAAAGCAAAAAGTAAAGCATTTGAAAAATGATGTTGGTTACAGTCAGGGAGCTGCTGTTTAACAATCCAAAGATGCTCTGCACCCAAGCTCATATCTAGAGCTTAAAAGATGTGGATACTACTCAACTTTTAGCAGAAATGACTCAGAATACTGCCCAATTCATCAATGGTTCAGCTCCCAAGGTACAGTCTCAAACAAAAACAAGTCATTCAACAAATTTAAGCAGCAGCCGAGATTGCTCCTGCAAATCCAAATAATCCCAATTTCTAAATCCCTCACAACTTTCAGAATCTGTAATAAAACCCTGTTCTTGCAAGTCAGTTCAGGAAATGAAGTTTGAATTCATATTTTTTCAACACAGAAATATCTTCACTACCTGTTAAGTCAGAAGTATCCTGGAGATAGCACTTTTGTAACAGTTTCGGCTACATTCTAACAGTTGCGCACAAAATTCATGCAGTTCAGTTTAACACTGCTCTCCCTTGGCTAAAAACTCCATGGTTTTCAGAAGGTTGCATTCTCTGGTTTTAGCAAGGAATTCCCTAGAGTTCAAATACACAAGTCTTTTTCCCTTTTTTCCATCTTTGTCAGAATGTTTAAGGCCATGACCAACAGCATGGTGATGACAATTTTGCCAAAAAAATTTCATATGCCTCCTGCCTAGGTAGCTAATCCTTCTGCTACTTATGTGGAAGATGCCTTCAGTCTTGTGGGACATGGAAACAGGAATAACCATGCAGATCCAGTTTCAAATTATTTTTAAAATACATCAGATGCCCTCAGAAATTTGTAAATGCATAAATGGATCTAAAGAATGTAGTTCCCTAACTCAGTAAGTACTAAAACAGCAACTTCACAGTTGGTACAGAAAATTGCACTTGAAAAAATATTTGCTGTTTTTTCTGGCATTATGTGAAACAAAATATCTGCAGTTTTATTAAAGATAAACCCAACAAAATTCAAGTTTCATTATATAAGTCATGGGGTTTGTCTACATTTTGGATGTTCTGTGAAGCCATAAGGAAATTATTAAAAAAGATTAAACTTAGACACATTTTTCAAGCATTTGGAAAAAGCATTGCATTTACCCAGTTTGGATTGTAGACGTTCAAAGGGTTAAGATAAAAGTTTCCAAAATAATTAAGTGTTCTAAACACTAAGTAATTCATTCAGTTATCTGGATTTCCCAAAGTAAAAGGTCAAAATAATAAACAGACTAAAGTTTCAACATAATTAGGTAGTAAAATATATTTTTTTGGTAACAAAACTAAACCCTAATGATGGCAGCAGGAAAAAAAATACCAGAAAGTAGGTTCATTACTTACTTCGGATACTAGTAATTGCTAATTCATGAATCCAACCTCTACTTTCCACAAATACCCATCACCAATAACATTCCATCTAATTAAGGTGGTTAGCAGAGATTATTTCAAGCAATGAACAGATGCATTTCTCTTCCATGAGAGCCTTGTATAAGCCATGAAGACTTCTTACCTCCCTTTAAGAACTAAACTGTAACTAGCAAATCTCATAGTACAGAGTACTTCAGAAAAACAACTGTGTAATAATGCAAGTTTAGTGTCCAGGAAAAAAGCAAAGGTCAAATAGGCAAAAGCAATGAAGCTTAAGGCCACTGTTGGCAGTAAATATTCAACAGTTAAAACAAAGCTATCACCACATACCAAAGTTTTGGATACTGTTTCAGCATTTTTGTTGGTTTTTTGTTCAACGCTCTCTTCTTCACTGTCTTCTACTTTTAAACTGTTTAGGAGAAAAAAATAATTAAATTAAATTTCATGAAAACGTTTAAAATTTTTAAACTGGAATTATTTTTTTTGGAACAATATGCTGCAAAAATTTGACGACTGATAGAAAAAAGAAAGTAAAATCATTTTGATATTAACAACTGTGTGTAGCTATTTGCAGAGATCCAAATCCTTACACTGTCATTCACATATGGGTTCAATTAAGAAATGAAGTCAGGATGTATTGCAAGGATCAATGTTGATATTTTACAGAAAGATGTCCCCAAAACTCTATTAGCAAAGCCTTGCACAGGAGACAATTACTAGACTAACTTCAGTTGGTATATTTAAAGGAAGGGACAGTATATGATTCTCCAGCCACTGCAAAAGAGATATAACATGGAACATACTACTGCAATCGAGGAATAAGAACTCATAGACAAGTAGACAGACAACAAAGGCTTCATTGTTTAAAGATCCTCTGCATAAATATGAAGAACTTTCAGGTCCAGAGTCAAAAAATGGAAAAGAAAATACTGGGGTAAGAGGAAACAAAGGAAGAAAGCATTAAAAATGTCCATTTTGTAATAATTCCAACTTGGCAAACTGAACTAAACAAATAACCAAAGGTGTGTCAATAGTTACCCTTTCTAATCAGAATAAACTATTATCACTAAATGTAATTCCTTAGAAATTTGTTAGTCCCACAGTGGAGGTGAATAGATGGAAAATCTGCATGATGGATCTTTAGTAGATACAGACACAAGCAAACTCAATCAGAATTTATCTGAACATATGCTGACAAAACCAGTGACAAGTACAAAACATTGCACACCCTCCTTCCTTTCAACACACCTGGTTTTTTAATTATCAAATCATTTTATCTTTATATGTGGCATCAAGATCCATTTTGTGTGAAAGCAGTTTTGGTTCAGGCATATGAAAAGTCATAACAAAATCAGATGTTTAACTTTTTCTACAGTATTCTCTTGTCTTACACATACATATTTTTATTACAGTACACAAATTAACCAGTATCACATTAAAGAATCCAAAATAAAATTTAATTAGTTGCCAATAATCTTTTGAAAATGTTTTTTTTTTTTGTTTCACTTTTATTACTACACAATACAAAATTAACTTTTGTAGAAAACATAGGAAGAGGAAGAGAATTTAACACTGAGCTACTAGTGAAAATGGGGAGTTGCTAACAGGTGACTGAGAAAGGAATTGTCTGAATCATCAGATGAAAATATAAGAAAGTTTATTTGCAAAAAAAAAAAAAAAAATGTAAAATTTATATTGCTGCCAATTATGATTTAAAAAAAGGATCCACTTTTAAATTTAGGAGTAAACTGACTTGAATGTCCACACTCATGCAGCCCATGAACCTAAAATGCTTATCAAGTACAATTTTAAAGCAAATTTACAGAGCTTTATTCTACAGTCTTCCAAGAAAGACCTTTGGGTGTATTAACCAGTTACTTTCTAACATCTAATCTACTCCTACATTTAAATAACTTGAAGTTGTGGCTTATCCTACCAGTAAAAAAAAAAAAAAAAAAAAAGTTCAAAACTCAACATTTCCAAAGCCCTTATTTCAAGTACCTCTATCAAGCTGTCTCCCACATAAAAAAAACAAACTTTTCAGCTTAATCTAATAAGTGAGAGTCAGATTCCTCCCCCCCCCCCACAACCTGCCATTTGTGTAACTCGTCTATGAACATGTTCCAGGGTATCTTTCTGCAAATACAGGCCCCCACCCACAACTTGCCATTTGTGTAACTAGTCTATGAACGTTCCAGGGTATCTTTCTGCAAATACAGGTCCCCACCCACAACTTGCCATTTGTGTAACTCGTCTATGAACATGTTCCGGGGTATCTTTCTGCAAATACAGGCCCCCCCCCCACAACTTGCCATTTGTGTAACTTGTCTATGAACATGTTCCAGGGTATCTTTCTGCAAATACAGGTCCCCCCCCACAACTTGCCATTTGTGTAACTCGTCTATGAACATGTTCCAGGGTATCTTTCTGCAAATATATCCCCCCCCCCCCACAACTTGCCATTTGTGTAACTCGTCTATGAACATGTTCCAGGGTATCTTTCTGCAAATACAGGTCCCCCCCACAACTTGCCATTTGTGTAACTCGTCTATGAACATGTTCCAGGGTATCTTTCTGCAAATATAGGTCCCCCCCCACAACTTGCCATTTGTGTGTAACTCTCTATGAACATGTTCCAGGGTATCTTTCTTTCTGCAAATACAGGTCCCCCCCCCACAACTTGCCATTTGTGTAACTCGTCTATGAACATGTTCCAGGGTATCTTTCTGCAAATACAGGTCCCCCACCACAACTTGCCATTTGTGTAACTCGTCTATGAACATGTTCCAGGGTATCTTTCTGCAAATACAGGTCCCCCCCCCACAACTTGCCATTTGTGTAACTCGTCTATGAACATGTTCCAGGGTATCTTTCTGCAAATACAGGGTGTTCCAAAAGTCTTGGGCACATTTGAAGTCCCCATATCTATTTAACTATGAATGGTAGTAAGATAAAAGTTGTGTCATTTTAAAGCTAATTACATTAATTTTTTTGTAAGGCTATTGATTTTTTTTATTTCTTTTCAGATATTAAGATTTTTTTAGATATCTTTTCAGATTTTTTAGTTAATGGATAAATTGAGTGAGAAAGAGTCTGGTGACTTCATTTTCCAACAGGATGGAGCGCCACCACACTGGAGCCTCAGGGTTAGACAGTTTCTGAACATAAAACTGCCAGACAGATGGATTGGAAGGTCTGGGCAGAATGATCACGATCTCATGTCCTGGCCACCCAGATCTCCAGATCTCACACCATGCGATTTCTTTTTGTGGGGATTTGTGAAAGGATTGGTATATGTGCCCCCTATTCCCAGAGACGTGGATGAGCTGAAGGCACGAATAACAGAAGCTGTTTCAACCATTGACAATGCAATGCTGGGACGCGTTTGGCAAGAATTGGACTATAGGCTTGATGTGTGTCGTGTGACCAATGGTGCTCACATTGAACATCTTTGAACATTCCATGTAAAAATTGAGATTACAAGCTTTCTGAATTTACCAGATGCGTTTTATATCCTTAATAGTTTCCGAGATATTCATTGTCAAAATGTGCCCAAGACTTTTGGAACACCCTGTACAGGTCCCCCCCAACACAAGTGTATTCCTGATGTACCCGGTGGAACCCTAACTTCTTTATACTTGACGGTTCTGTTCAATGTTGATAGCATCTCTTCCCCCCCCCACCACACCCCACCTCTTTTTTTGCAGCTACACGACATCGTCTCCCATTTATATCTCCCATGTCCTCACGACAGACATATGTATATGGTGTGTGGGGGACGACAGACAGATATATATTATGTATATGTGTGTGGGGGACGACAGACAGACAGATATATAATATATATGTATGTGTGGGGGGATGACAGACAGACAGATATATATATATATATGTATATGTGTGGGGGACGACAGACAGACAGATATATATATATATATATGTATATGTGTGTGGGGGACGACAGACAGACAGATATAATATATATATGTATATGTGTGTGGGGGACGACAGACAGACAGATATATATATATATATGTATATGTGTGTGGGGGACGACAGACAGACAGATATATATATATGTATATGTGTGTGGGGGACGACAGACAGATATATATATATGTATATGTGTGTGGGGGACGACAGACAGACAGATATATATATTATATATATATGTATATGTGTGTGGGGGACGACAGACAGACAGATATATATATATGTATGTGTGTGTGGGGGACGACAGACAGATATATATATGTGTGTGTGTGGGGGGGATGACAGACAGATATATATATGTATATGTGTGTGGGGGGGACGACAGACAGACAGATATATATATGTATATGTGTGTGGGGGACGACAGACAGACAGATATATATATGTATGTGTGTGGGGGACGACAGACAGATATATATATTATATGTATGTGTGTGTGTGTGTAGGGGGGGAGGAGGGGTCCCACGGACCGGGTGAGATAGATGCTAAGTTCGACGTGGCAGTTAATGCTACTACACATTTTTCAGATAAACAAACACATGAGTATTTCCAGTGTGAAGAGATCTGAGCAAAATATAATTTAAGATATATATAATATATATATATATGGTTTGTTTCCTCCTTATAGTGTAGAACAAATATTATACAGAACCATCATCATCACCACCATTGTCATTGTTACGCAAGCACAATGGATTACGCACATCTCACCACATTCATTCGTTCTTAATTACAAACAGAGTGAAGCTACCAATTCACAATCGTTGCACTCGGCACGATCTTTGGATACATACGCCTCGAATTTGTTGTTCATTTTTCTGGGAGATAATATAAAAAATATTGTTCTACATCTGGCTTACTACCTTTTATCGCTCATCGCGGAACGAAATTAAACTCGGGTTCCGTCCCCTTGATTCCGGTGGCTGATACCAGTCCCGCCACCCGAGGGGTGCGGGCAGATTGCGAAATGGCGACCGACCATTGTCACCGCCCCCCCCCCGGGTGGTGGATGGATGGAAAGAATACCCGAAATAAAAGGATAAATATATTTTTTTTAGAAGTTTTGTTGCACCACGAGGAGAAAGCTAATGAAGCTTGAAGATTTATATATACACATATATATGTTTTTTTTCTAATTTATTATCAGTAATTGATTCAGTAAATTTTTTTTTTTTTTTTTAAAGTTACTTTTCGTTTCAACTCATTAATGATAATTCTTGGTCTGATACGCGTTTATAGCTGACGGAATATGTTTTAAAAAAAAATAAATAAATAAACAAACCGAATTCGCTAAATAATAATAATTAACAAATTTAACGTAGGTGCGGGGGGTTTAAGTCCAAAACCAAATTATTGTTTGTGTTTTTTTTTTCTTCTCAATTTTAGATTGACTCTGGACTTCATCTTTTTTTTTTTTTTCCTAAACTACGCGCTCATTGGTTCTTTTTTAAAAAAATATATAAGACGATATTTCATTGGCTGAAACTGGAAGAGGGCGAATAAACATGGCGATTGTAGGAACAAAACAAAAACTACTAACTCTAATAGACGATATAGAAATAGTATCCAAGTAGGTAAAACGAATTTTTAACGTTCATTTCACGCTTTAAGTTTGTTTTGTTTTAAATATTCAGTTAATGGACAAAACAAAAGAGCGCTGGACTTGCGATCGTATTAGCACGATGACACCTGGACCCTCGGATTGTGTACAGCTACACATTAGTGCTACTAATATCAGTCATTCATGAGTGGATTCATTTCCTCGCTTATATCAGCCCAAAATCTCTGGCTTTTACATTTATAAAATATAAAATCTGATTAAAAACATATCTTGTAGTACTTTTCACACTCAAAAAAAAGTCGATTAGTACTATTGGTACCATAGGAATGTCGAATTTGATTTCATGGGTTTGATCTCTAACAGGTGGGTTACTTTGGTAATTTAAGGATGATGAATGGATTAACTGATAACTGATTAACTTTCTTATATACTAAATGAACGCTTTGCATTCTACATTTGCTTTTTTTTTTTTAATGAAACGTTTCCATACTACAACTTACCCCGTATTATTAGTATATTTGTTGCTAAGGATAATGTTTGGCCAGGATGTAACACACGAACTTTTCCCTTGGTGCAGGGAATTGTTTGAAGTAATGAGCACGCCCAAAAGTCAACAAAAAACAGATTCTCCGGATACAATTCTCCTGATGGAACTCCTGGTACAGAAAGACAAAGAAATTAAGGATACACTGAAAATAGGTGAGCACATTTCTGTGATTGGGTACATAAAACATGAGAAAGTTGTCATCGCTCTAGTAACCTTAGTTCATTCTTAAACTGTTAGTGCACCCTAATGTTATTAAATAAGTTTAGTTAATACAAAGAGGCAAGGTTGAAGGTGTGTTTATTGAGAAGGGTTTTGATAGAGTTTAGTTTAGTAGTTATAAGGAGGCAGGAAGCCATCATGGTTAATGGAAGGGCTCCAAGGGAAGAGAAATAGTCATCATTGCAATTTTTTAATTGATTAATACTTATTATTATTAACTATATTCCTACTCATTAACAATTCATATTCTAACAAAATTATTTTCTGATATCTAATCATGGCAGAATTTTAGCTATTTTGTAATTTCCCTTGTCTAGATGCTTAAAACCATCAATTAATTTTTAAATAACTATTATATCTGTTCTTGAATATCTAAAATTCAAATGTGATACAAAGCCCACTTGTAATTGCTCACTTTCAGTATGCTGCACAACTTATTCAAGATAGCAACAAGCCAAAGTTTTATACAAAAGAAGCTAAACTAGTTTTATTACTGCTCTTCACATTTGAGATCTTAACGAGTAACCCTATATTCTTTTCTGGAACTATATTTTCCAGTTTAGTTTCTTCCATAGAATAATGATTACAATTTTTTATATTGCTTGTTATGCCCAACCATGTACTTCTTTTTTTAAACTCATCAATTCCCAAGAGCTTTTTGTTTGTGGTGGTTCCCTCTGCTTTGTATAATTTGTATAGCTTGAAAGCACTTGATTACTATGTGATTGGATTCACTCATTTCATTACAATTTTCTTTGGCTCATCTACTTTTTCTGTTTTGTGCAGCACAAGCAGTTATTACCTAAAACAGTTGTAGATGTTTGCACCTGAAGTGTGGAAACGAGTGCCTGTAAAATGAATGAAATTTCAAAACTATCACAAAGCAACCAGATGCTACAAAAGGAACAAACAGATAGAAATCTCATCTTAGGCACATTGGACAATGGCCTTTCCCAAAAATCAATGGTATCTCAGTTGTATATTCATACTTTTACCTCATCATGAAGCTATGAGCAGCACCAGCAATAGGTCCAAATATGATGATATGTCATTTAGAAATGCAGTCATGAAAAAACGGACTTTGTTGTTGTGGATGTTCAGTTATATTCAAAATTTATATTTGACAATTTTCACATGCTTTCCACCAGTCTGCTTAGTGTATCCTAACTAATAAAATTAGATGTTTCGTGTCTAAAGTGCATTAAAAATTATTAATATCTAAGTTACTCTGATACTAGAAAAGTTTCAAACTATTGCTTGAGAGCATGCTATCTTTTCTTTACCCAACTGAGCATTTCTAATCATTTTTATAAAAATTGTTGATCATATCCACATTTTTAAGATGTAATTTCCAAGCGTTATGGACCAGACTTAATCTTTCTTGTTCATCAGCGGAAGAGCAAGGCCACATACAGAAAACCATAGACGATCTGAAGTTAGAAGTGGAAAAGCGGGACCATGATATTAAAAACCTGCAGAAAAATTTAAAAGAAGCTGAAACAATCCTGGTAAGTTGTTGTTGTTGCAGTTGGAGATTTTTGCTATGGTTTTTTTGTGTTCTGATTGTCATTTAATCTGTTTATTTTGTTGACATGGTTTTTAATTAAGGGAATTTTTTAATCCTTCATGTAACTCATGAGCTTTTACCTCCATTTATACCACCCCTGCAAAAGTGTTAGTATTTGTGCTGAAATAACTGTATATTTAGTCAGCACACTTATAATGCAAAACACCTTGGATTGGAAATTTATTGTTAGAGTTGTCATTATTAATGAAAACAGTACTGAGTCTGTCACAGTTCCTATTGCTCTGCCTTGCCTATGCTGGGTAATACAGGTTTGAAAAGTAGTGTGGTGAATACAGAGGGCTAAAAGTTGTACTAATTATAATTTTCTAGTATTTGGGTGTTATTCCTAGTGCCTATACTATTTCTTAAAAGTTCAGTTGCTTAGAAAGTTTTGTGGGATTTTGATTATTTAAAGTTTCAGAGTTAAATTTGTTGTTGTTGTTTGTTTTTTTTTGCACTGATGTCTACAAGGGAGAAACCCTTGGTGTCAAGTGTGTAGTTGTGCAATTCACTTAGGAGCATTGCCAATCCTGCTCCATGTCGGCAACAGGGAGATCCTTGTTAAAACTCTTCATTTCTTTTCCATGTTGGGGAGGGAGGGAGGGCATGCAGCCAGCTAGTGAAGTGAAGAAGACGAAACCATGACAGGTAGTAGTAGGCCCAAACTGAGCTGTCCCTGACTGGGAATCAAACTCGGGCTCTCAGACTTAGAAATCCAACACTGAACCATTGTCCCACCCCTCTTACATTTGTTTGAGATTTGGCAAAAAACAGTGCAAACAAACAAACAGAAATGTTTTGAAGAAATGGTGGAATTTTTGGGGTATTTCTACAAGATTTCTCATTAAATTGTCATTTCTTCACATTCGTTGCTATCTTTGAAACTCAGATCATACTTGTGGCCAAAATTATTGCACATTCTTATATTTTTAATCAAAGTACTGAATGTGAAAATGAATATTTTACTTAAGCATTTTGATGTTAAGAGAGCCTCTACTCATCCTCTTTAATGTGGTCGTTTCTTCTGGAGATGCAGCTATAGAGTAATAAAGCATTGTAAATGTATACTTTGAAATAGCATTCTGACTAAGTATGTTGACAGCAGATGTACTGATCTGATAAATTTAAAATACAAATGACTAAACATTGCATTATTTATGGTATAGCCACAAAAAAGGGGAGATAATTTGAGTTTTGAGGGCGATTTTGGTCACCAGTGAACATCGGGTATTTAAATCTGATCTATATCATTACAGGCCACAGCAATTTACCAAGCCAAACAGAAACTGACCTCCATCAGCCAGGCCAACAAAAGAACGATATCGTCAGAAGAGTTAATAAAATTCGCCCATAAAATAAGTGCCAGTAATGCCATAGCCGCTCCTCCTACTTGGGCTCCAGGTAAACTTTCAGACAGCATTGCATGGGTTTTTGCCCGTGCTGTATTGTTCATCCTTAATATTTAGCATTTATCTTTGGCCTTTGTCTGCAAAATGTATTTATTCTTCAAAAGCTGCAGTTTAATTATAATCCCATCACTTACCGTAACCATGCTGTGTTTTGGCACCTTTGTCTCCTGTTGTGTGTATGGCTTGGGGGAGAGGAACTGCTGCTGCTTTATAACAATTAACAGCCCTCTAATGACAAAAATGAAACATTAAAGGGAGACTCTCTGTGTTGAATATGTTTAACTTGTTTAAAAATCACTTGTTAATTGCAGGTTCTCTAAGGCAGTCTCAGTACTGCATAGAAATTTGACTGGAGAAAGAAAATTCACATTGAGTGAACGTTTGTTGAGCCAGGAGGTTAATTATCTTTTAAATTCATTTTACGAATTAGATAAAAACTCTGTAAGTTAGTAATCGCAGTATTCTTATGTTTGTACTAAAACTTAAAGTCCTTTCATCTAACACAAACCAGTTTTTGAATTTTTAGTTTTAATTTGGGAGAATTTGGATGATAAACCTCAGAAATTAATATTGAATTGCACAACTTTCTGCACACATTTATTTTGTTTTCATTACATGTGAGGGCAGGTTTTTGCTTTGTTTAAATTTTAAAATACCAGAAATAGTGGAAGATTTTCTTCACTGTAAAATGTGTTTCCAATTACATATTGGATAAACCAAAGTTTTAATTTTATTTTTGAAGATTAAGACAGACAGTATTTGGGTATATTTACACGTCAGATTTAATGTATACCTATGCAGTATGACTGGAGATATTCAAAGAAAAATATGCCTCTTTAACATGGAGCCTCTCTGTACCAAAAGAAAAACAAGGGAAAAAGATAGTTGGATGCTGTTAGAAATAAATAAATTTTGAAATTTTGGAGGGTTAATTCAAAACATTATTCATTATATTAGTTCTTGGATGTGAATGCTTGATCAGACTTGTGTTTTTTTTTTTTGTTTGTTTCATTTTCTTTCTTTTAAAAATATCTTGTACGAAGATAAATAGTAAAACTCTGCTATATTCCAAAAGGTGATCCCCGGCGGCCATATCCTACAGACTTTGAAATGCGTCATGGTTACCTGGGAAAGCTCAGCGACCTCCCAATCAATAACCAGGTGTTGCAGATGCAGAGCAGTTTCACAGAGTCGATGGCTACTAATCGCACCCTCTCACAGCTAGGTAGGTTTGAGAACCCTTGACAGGCCTAGTGGAAATTGTCAGCCATATGCTGATGATAATAAAAGTGGTAGAAGTCTTAATTATAAAAAGTTTCTATTTAGTCTCTCGCTAATGCATTAGAGAATTTCAACCAAAATTTGTCTCAGATGCGCTCTTCTTGGCTATAATTTTGGCTTCATTTCATATGCCCTTTTTTTAATTCTGACTACAGGTGTGGGGGAAAACCACTACATAACCAGGCAGTAAATAAGTGCCATCTGATTGCATTCAGTAAAAGGAACGATAGTTTCCGTTATTTTGCAATGAAGCCTCTTTATCCTGCTGCTTTGGAACATCAGTACCAATATATAAAAACTTAGTCATACTGTATTTTCAAACATGGTCTAAGTTTTTGAATTTTTTTATATTGACTAATGCTGTCAGGTGAAGATAACCTTTTAATAAACATTTGACTGCCTTTGGCAAGAATGTGCATAAGATTTCTGAGGGGCTAACATGGCATGCTACTGTTATAGTCATTTATTGGTTTGTGCTTGTGTAATGTTTTACTGAACTCACCAATAGCTAAGTACTCAAGATCTGCGCCACAAAGGATGCTGACTCTTTAATATTTGAAGAATGGGGTTTGAGGTAGAAATGTTGATTGCAGAATTTCTATTTTTAAAAATCTTGAGGTGATTGAAGTTAAGTTTCACTTTGCAGAAACTTCAAATTTATAACCTGCAGCTGAAATTGTACTGATTAACAGAAATGACACCAAATGAAGGAGCCCAGTTTTCGCAGGCATAGTGATCGGTGTTTAAATGGTTAATCTGTGTTCCTATCTGTATGTTAGTGGAGGTGTTAAAGATTGGCGAAAATTTTTCTCTTAGTTGAATATAGATAAGGGAAAAGTTGCTTGACTCCTTTGAAAATATTCATCATCTTTTAATACACTTGAAGAGTCTGTCCATGAAATTATTTAGAAATGATTGTGTTACATTGTAGAGCCTAAGCTTGATTGTTTCAATCTATTTGATAAAAATACACACCCAGCCACCCTTAGAAAATCACAACCATTGTTTATGGATTTTTTTC
Organism: Nautilus pompilius; assembly: GCA_018389105.1. Taxonomy (NCBI): domain Eukaryota; kingdom Metazoa; phylum Mollusca; class Cephalopoda; order Nautilida; family Nautilidae; genus Nautilus; species Nautilus pompilius. Next base: position 399,789 of record JACATO010001023.1, read on the forward strand.
ATATAAAATAAAACAAAATTACTTTCAGATCATCTCACAAGTTCACAGCCAAGCACAGTAACGTGGCAACCACAGCCTCCAGAGCTACCAATCACCACAAACATGAGCATGGCTCATCACGGACTTAATGAACTTCGAAACCACCATAACGAGGATGTTGAAATCATGTCCAGCGATTCTTCTAGCAGCAGTTCCAGTGATGAATAAAATGATTTTTAAAAACAGTTTTTCATTCAATACAGCAGCCTTTATTTTTTGTGTGCACGTGCGCACACAACAAATAGCTGGTTGTCACAGAAAATAAAATGTCATGCTTTAAGGTGACTGCGGGTAAATAAGATTGGTTCACCAAACAGACCTTTTAATATTTTTTTAACCAAGACCAAAAACAATGACTGATCATACATAGTAGCAGACATATCCTGAATGCATTCACGTTGGAAAATGTCCCAGTTGTCCATAAAACAATGTTGTTTTTTTTTTTTATTTTGGAAAGTTTTGCACAGCTAGTGGAGATTACACCCTGCACAAATATTGGTGACTGCTTGGCAATGTCATCTAATGTAAATGATACCTACACACCAATAAAGATCAACCTTTTGCCCAAGGCTGACTGCAAACTGCTGATTTCTATTAAATCTTCAGGGTCGTGGCCCATCTCCATCTTCAATGGAAAAGATGGATAATGAAAATTAATTTAAACGCACAAATCTTAATCAGAAATTATGTACCAATTTTTTTTTTCTTAAGTTAACTCAGATCTAATGAAACAAAAACTGTACGCACAAATCATTTAAAATACAGAAGCGAAGGAACCAAAAACGCTTCTTTGTGAAAAGAATTAATCTATAAACCTGTAACAGTCGGCACCTTTCATGTACGTATTTATTCAGTTGTACATTTTAGTAAAGTTTAAATTAAAAGAGACAATAGACGGGTTTTTTTTTCTTTAGTGGATATCTAAAAGCAGGGGGGAATATTGCATCGACATCAAAATGGCTAAGGTCCAGTGGAACTACTCAACCAAGGAGCTTCTTGTGAATACTAAACATATTCGCAATCTGGCTATAAAAATAAAAGCTTTTCAAATTTCTAAAGTTATCCCATGGAAAATATATATATATATGTATATTTCTTTTAATACTGGATTAGAAACATTTGTTCACAAACAGAGGTGGGGATAGGGAAGAAGAAAAGAAAAACAAAAACACCGACATAGTTACGTCCCTTTGTTATGTAAACAACGTTTTCACATACGTGCGGGTGTGTGTATGTATTATTTTAAATAATTTATTTTTATATATAAAAAAAAAAAAAAGTTTCTTTTGTTAAATATACCTGTACATTTTAAGGATTATTTTGTTTTGTTGTTAAATGGAGGGGGGGGGAATGTTGTTTGTTTTTGTTTTTTTTCTTTCTTTCTAGTAAATACCCAACAGCCATTCCGCGGCGGAAATCCTCGATCACGTGACCAAAACACCACGTGACGGAATTGCATTTGACAGACGGAGGAAAGAAGCGACAAACAAACAAAAGAAAAGGAATAATAATAATAATAATAATAATAAGGTTAGACTTCTTATTTCTTCTTTTTTTAAATAATATTTAACCGGTTGTGATTCGGTTTTTCGCCATAGATGAGGAGGCGTCCGCGCCGTTTTCCGGTGCGTTGACGGGCAGAGCGAAATCTGCTACATTTCCTCCTCCTCCTCCTCCTCATCATCATCATCATCGTTGTTATGGTTTTCCACCTCCGCCTCCCACCACCAGAAAGGAGAGAGAGAGAGAGAGAAAAAACAATCGATTTATAATTAATGATTTTTTCCTTTCTCTCTCCTGTCCTTTAATGATGCTAAATTCGAACTCCTCCCCCTCCCCCCCCCTCCTTCCCGGTTTGTTTCCTTGTTTCGGCCTAAGAAAGCGAAAGTAGAGGTTAAGGTTTGGAGAGCTAGGACGGTTTTGCTGACCCCTCCCCGGGGGGGACGACGACGACGAATGACCGATGATAGTGATTAGAGTAACTGAATCTGCTTTCAGCGGGATGATGACGATGCCGATGTGTGATAGAGGTGGGAGGGGGGAACAATGAGGAAATTCCGTTTTTACTTTCGTTACGTATCATATCGTCAGTGCGCGTAATTCCCCCCCCCCCCCCGGCCCTTCCTCTCCTCCCAGCTTCGTGCAGTTTCCGTTATTCCACCTTTCGCAAGACGAGTTGGGGGGGGGGAGCTTTCCACCCTAATTGTTTATGCTCGCCCTTGGAGCGCATCAACTCCCCTAACTTCTTACAAAGGTATTTACCGACGTAGGATTCTTCCAACCAAAGGTAACCAATATGAAGAAAATCAAATTTTAGAGTGCCATCGCTTCCTCCACAGCTTGGGTCTTAATGCAAATGGTTTACTCACATTTGATATAAGGAGGTAGGAAACTGCCATGGTCCAAGTAAATAGCTATTGCCTTTCTTCAGAATTAAAGCTGTCACCAGAATATGGTCTGCATAAACTCAAGATTTATATACATATATATATTATTTTTTTTTGGAGTGGAAGCATTTTAAGAATTATATTTTGATAGATAGCTTGTGTAGTTTGAAGAGATGTTCTCCGGTATCTAGACAATGGCATGGTCTTCCTTTAGTTATTTTGGTACCCTGTTGGCTTCCTCGATGTAGTGAGAGAGTTCTGGAATTGTACCATTCATGTTAACTTGCAGCCAGCAAGGGGAGGGAGCTGACATTCCACATTATCATCCGTGAAAACTTTACAGACCTCTTAAGTCTCCTTGGCTGGAAAAAGGGATTGCTGTAGAAAAAGAGATTTTGTGACCGTATACAGTGTTACCAGTCGAGTGATCACAATTGTTAAATTAGCCAGAAACATCTTCACGTTAGGAAAATATTTTTGTACTAATAAAAACTGCAGATGGCTGGAATACATTTCTTGCTGCATCAGTTAATGATGATAGTGTGATTCAATTTAAGAATCGCTAATGTGCATTTCCCTTCCTCCTGGGGCTTTGTAGAAACAACGACATCTTTTTCTTCATAATAACTAAATTAATGCAAGACAGAAAAGAAAAAAAATTTTAAGCAAGAGTTATCGGTGTCTGCCTCCCACACCTGTAGTGAAGTAGTGATCTTGTTGCACACTCACATTTGTTGACGAACACAGCAGGAATACTACTACTACATTTCCTCAGTCCATGACTCTGATCCATGGAAAGGTGATTGATGGATGACCCCTGTATTATTACTAGAAGAAGCTTTTTAGAAAAATCTTTTATACATTGAAAGGTTTGGGATTAGAAGCAACTGTAAATTAGCATAAAGAAATGCAAACCAAAGATATTTTGGTAGTACTAGCATTTTTAGTTTTCTTGAATGTGCCATACAGGTGTGAAGTAATGAAAAAAGAAAAAAAACAGGGATATTATTATTATTATTATTATTATTATTATTATTATTATTATTATTATTATTATTATGTAAATCATGTTTCCGGCAACATGGTCCTTGCATGGATCCTCAGTTTCCTTTCATTGATTAGTAATGTAATAGGGATATTGTAAAGCATCCTTTGTTTGTTGTTTTTTTTTTTTAAAGTTTTCATGCTAACGGTTTATTTTTTTTAAAATTATTATTTAATGATTTAGTAAATTATAAATTAGCTAAATCTCACAAAGTCTTTGCGTTGTGTCTTTTACAGTAGTGACAGGCTAGTGTATAAGTGGTTTTGTCATTAAGAGCTTCTACATTGAAAGACGAACATCAGTTTATCATTTGAACCAAAGATTGAAAGCATAATCTACCATAAAAATAAAACTTTTATTTATTTTTCTTTTAAAAAAAATAACAGTTGTTCAGTTCTTATCAGGTACCGGGGTTGTAATTTTATTATGCCCTTATCTGGCTTTATCATCCGAGTAGTTGTAAATCGACCTGGCCTAGTGCACAGCAAGTACTCGTTTAACCTAGCAGGCATTAGTAGAGGAAGATCATAACATGGCGAGATGACGTCAGTAGCATTGTTGAAGAAAGAAAAAAAACAACAACAAAGAAACAAAACAAATTTGTGGGAACTTGAAATTCCTGGGGAGCAAGATAGAATGTGAAAGAGGCTTTTAAATCAAAGTATTCTAGAGCAGACCAAGAAAAAAATGAAATGCCATGGGCCCTGGAAAAAAAAGAGAACATGGCATCTACTGCTTGACATTAAAGTAATTTTTTTTCCACACACTATTCTTGACTATAATTTTGCAGTTTGGTATTGATTTTCTTGTTTTTTTTTTCCCTGCCAGTATTTCTGCAGATTTCCGATAGCGGAATCCGTTCGAAGATGTCTTATGAAATTGCAAAAGCTGATTGGCTGTACCGAAAAAGTAAGTGTGCGTCCAACCTGCAGCCCTGAGATTGTTTTATTTAGTTTAGAACAACAATATGCGAGAATGCATTTGACTCTCTAAAAACAAAAAAAAATTAATGGTAAGTCAGAAAATGTTCATCTTAGCTCGGATTCATATAAACAGAAATCACTCACAATCTGCTGCCCATTGCAAAATAGGGAGGTTACTGGGGGTTAGTCTGTATTGGAATAAGGGAAGGAGGCTTGTTCAGAAGTGTTCACGTTGAACTTCAGGAAATTCGTCTGCACAGTTCGTATTAGGAAGGTGTTTTCTTAATAACTGAAAAAAGCCTTGTGACGATAGCCTATCTTATTATACACTCAATGCTTTTTGCTCATCTTGTTCTCTTTAAAAGTTTTACTGCAACACAAAAATGCATAATACTACAGAAAACAGAAAGGGAAATAATTTCTTTTTTCCGGTTGAGTTTGCAGAAATTGTGTTGTATGCCATTTTAGGTACCATTCTGCACCGATGGAAAAAGAGTTGGTTTGTGCTTTACCAAGACGGGGTGCTGAAATACTTCCATGATCCTAATAGCCATGAGTGTGTTGATGCAATGTTGGTGAGGCTTGAGTGTAGCTACATCAGATGTGGAATTACTGTAAGTAGAATTTCTCTCTCTATATATAGAGAGAGGGAAAGGATGGTGTAGTAGTGTTCTGAATCTCCATCTGGGCAGAATGGTGATCTGGTGATTAGGGCTACTGGGCTGCTACGGTCAAAGGCCTGAGTTTGATTTCTGGTCAAGACAACTCTATTTGGCTTGCCTCAACGGAATGGCTGCTGCTTCCTCCTCCTCCTCCTGCTCGCCACACAGGTTACATATGCATGCACACTGGGCCTACCTATCTACACTCCCTCATCAGAGTTGTTTTTCTTGTAAGCATCTGTGCATGGCAAAAAAAAAAAAAATTTAACATCACCAAGAGGATCTTGATTCCAGTTTCTTGTTTCGTAAAACTGATGTAATTTGACAGATTATTTTGGAAGCGGTTTCTAAGACCAGTTTTTCATGTGTAAAACAGGATCGGGGGATAGAAGCTTTTTGAAGATTGTTTTTGTCAGTGTGTGTATTTTTTATTTTAGTGGCTGCATTCAAATTACATTGATCTGTTCTTTTCTGATTGATATTTTGATTTGATTACTCAATAGCAATTCTTCTATTTCATAAGAGTGGGATGCGTTGCACCATCGTTATGTGCACTCTGGCCCAGTGCATCCGTCTTCAGCAGTGGTTTATTCCTCTGACTTCTCCTTGTCATAGGAGACTCGCCCCTGTCATGGCTATAGAGCGTTCCCCGACCTTGGTTCCTCTGTCTGAGTGCCTACACAGGCCACTTCCCAGCAGCAACTGGAGCAATGCCAGTAAAGTACTTCGCTCAAGGGTTATAACAATGTGCTAGCAGTGGGAATTGAACCCAGGACCCTTAAGGTCCTGAAGCCAACACACTCACCACTGAGCCACATTGCCTGGCTACTCAATAGCAATTGAAGCTTTGAGTATACAGTAAAATGAGGCTGCTTCTGCATTTCATTTGCTTTGAAATCAAACTCATTGTAATTAAGTTTTTAATTTTTAAAGTTTTCCACATAGTGTAAAATTTTACTAAAGAGAGAGAGAAATTTTTTTAAAAAATGTTGTTATACTCTTGTTTGATGTCATTTTGGAATATTTTTTTTTTTTCTCATCTGTTTATAGCTGCTAAGTGAATTTTGAAATTTGGTATATAAAAAAAAATTTTGTAACTTTAATCTTGCTGTCTGTCGCAGGTGCCCAAAGTTGTTCCCCCTGAAGATTGCAGTCAGAGCTGTCTGTTGGAGATAGTAGGGAAAGAAGGAAGCTGGGTACTTTGTGCTGACAGCGTTGATGACATGAGGTAAATTGTTACTGGAATCTGGGATTTGATCATTTTCCTAATATATGCTAAAAACTCTTTAAAAATCGAACATCTGGTTATGCTGTAATATGATAAACGCTGGCATTGCACTTGTGAAAATTGTCAGGAATGGGTACTGAACATTCGTGAACAGGAATTTATTGGTTGATATCAGCATCTCTGAATAAGCACCATTAGATCTCACCAGGGCTCCAGCAAATCACTTGACCTGATTTGGTCACTTCTTGCTACAATACTGGCATAAAATCTGAAGTTGGACCATTTATAAACTAGTTTATGAATCATTTCTTGGTTGTTTGGATGTTGATGATTTACTTATGTTGTAGCGGTTAAACAAACTAATGATAGTCTATGGTATGACTTGGTGTCATTTTGATCAGCATAATCTCAAAAAATGTTCAAAAGGATTGAGATCATATCTAGATGAGTCGAGCACATTGATGTTGCTCTATCTTGTTAGCCTTGGTACAGAGCGGGCTGACGGAAAATCAAGTGCCATCCACACAGGGGCGTAGCTAGCGTTTGTGCCGCCCGGGGCGGTCGTAGAATTTGCCGCCCTCTAAATAACGTAGAATTTGCCGCCCTCTAAATAACATAGAATTTCAAAACCTCCAAAAAATTCATTTTTTATTTATTTATTTATTGAAAAAAAAGTACTATTAGAAAATAAAAATTATCAAATATATAATGAGAAAATATTGATATTCAATTCAAAATTAATTAGAAGTGACTCACTTCAAGTGAGAAAATTTTTTACAGCAAATTTTAGAAAAACTTTCTTCCTTTCAAAAAAACTACCATTAAAAATTGAACGAAAAATTCAGGAAAAAAATAATATCTGGAAAAATAGAACGAAAAAATACATTATATATGTAACATACTGTCCTGAACTAAATCTGACAAATGCGCACTCGGACCAAAAAATGCCGCCCCCCCAAAACGTGCCGCCTGGGGCGGACCGCCCCTGCCGCCCCCTATTAGCTACGCCCCTGCATCCACATTATTTTAGAAGATGGAGCTACGTGTGCTGCCACTGCCAAATCTGTCGTGCTTTATAAGACAGCAGTCTTCAAATTTTTCATGTCATTGGTGATAAAGTGGGATCCTATCATCAGCAAATGACAAACTGAATTGACATGTTTTCAGAAAACAGCATTAATTAAAAATCTGAGCACAAAGTTTTGGGAAGTTGTTGACTCTCGTTGCAAAGCTATATAGGCAGAATTGTTTCACAGTGCATCTTCCTTATGTTGTTGGATCACAGTCTGTGATAATGGTGACTGGATGCACTGGAACATGTTGTGTTCCTACTGTTAATGACACGCTCTACTTGCGGTCAGACAATGGTTTCACAACTGATAAAGCTGTAATGTAGATTTTTTTTTTTTGTTTTTAATGTTTTATAAGATTATAATAAGGAAATGGCCATTTCTAGTCCAAGCTTTGGTGCTGCTGCCTGCTGTTTCATGATTGGAGATCTGGTGATGGGATGGACCTGTTGTTGATGCACAGACAAATGGCTACTCACAGATCTTTTCTTTTTTTTTTGAAAAACTAGCAAATTTGTATGTGGTGACTTCCACTTATTTGATGTCATGAACTCTTGTAAACTTGTGAGAAATGCTGTCAGACTATACCACAGTGACAGCAAATGGCATAATTTTCTCAGCGTACTGTAAGTTATTTCTCGGAAAGGGTGTCATGTTTTTGAAAAATGTTTGGATACATCTGGATGGTGCTTGGCATCAGACAGAACTTAGTATGTCCTTTTTGTTTTAGTTTTTTTTTTTTTTAAATTGTCATAGATTAACTAGAATTTTTTTAGCACCTGCTCCCTCCCCCCTTCTTTTTCACCTGTAAACGATTTGTTCCCCTTTTGTGGCAGGTTTACTGTCCTGCCTTGGTCTGTGGCTGCCACTTCCTCTTCGATCTTAAAAGATTCCAGTTTTTTTTTTCCTGCTGAAGGTTTAGTACTGTGATCCCTAATTAACGCAAGATGGTTTAGATCCATGGATTGAAAAGAGAAAAAAAAGAAGCTGCCCTGTCAATTAGACTACTGTTCCGTATTACTTACCCACAGACTAGTAAAGGTTTCGCGCTAGCGGATCTGTCTCCCTTTTGCATTTTCCAGTAAGCAGAAAGTTGGACCTCTAAGTGTTGATTTAAAAACCAGTTGTCTTCTCTCCCCCCACCCTCATCAGGGTGTGGCAGATAGCACTTGAGGAAGCCAGAGTCATGCAGCCTCCACGGCCTATGTCAGCCCCAACATTTACATCTACTCCCCCAGCCTACTCAGAACTATACAATCAACAGCAGATCTTGGCGTACCCCTATGATGGTCAGATTGTTTATCCAAGTGGATCCACACATTATGGTGAGTACTGATATATATATAAACATGAGGGTAGCTCCTGCAGAAATTACTCTTGGTCACCCAAGCATGAAATATGCATGGCATTTAGCCTCCAGATCATGCTTATTTCTCGGTAAGTCTGCACTTATTCCAGCAAAGCGCGAGTGTTTTTAATGCCAAATGTTCAAACTCTTCAAACCTGTTCATTTCTTTTGGCTGATGCTTTATGAAAATTGGATGGGAGTGGATTATTGTCTCCATACCCTCGGAACTAACAGGTGGCTTTTTTTAAGCAAGATCTACCACATGGTGGGAATGCTTGCGAAAATGGTCTTGTTCTTGTTGTCCACTCTGTTAACACACTTTAAAATGCTTACTGCGGGTACGGTTTTCCATGATAGGGTGTCACCTGATGTACAGTCTTGTGATTTCACCTGCTCTTATTTTGGGCGAACTAATCTGTCGTTGTGTAAACAGATGATTATGCCAATAATAAAGTAATTTTATTTAATTTTTAGGGGAAATATAAATAAACACAACAAGCATTGTTCTCTACCTTCTCAAATTGGTAACCGATAACAGGACTCTGTGATCTGGATTAAATAACCTTGGGTTTTAGATACAAGTTTTTCATCTGCTTGTAGATGCCTAACTTTTTTTAATTTAAGAATTCCAATTGAAACACTCTCTCAATGGGTCTTTTTTTTGTTTGTTTTTAAATTCTAAGACTAAAGGTAAAACTATATATTTTTATTAAAAAGATTAACAAACAAACAAAATGCGTTGCTAACATTTGAAGTAAATATAATAAACTCTCTTTTTATAATTTTTAAATATTTAAATAGTTATTTATATTTTTCGAAAAGTTAAATTACATAAAAGAATTAATGGGTGTATTGAAAATTTAAAAAAAAAAAAAAAATTAAAGGGAGAATATATATATATATATATTCTTTTTTTTAATCCCTAAATCTTGATATTTCTAAAAGTATAAAAGATGCCTGTTTCAGCTTGCGTTAGCAGCGGTAACATTCAGCTTATTACCAGAAAAGTTCAGTATGAACCCTGGCTGGCTACAAATTAGAGCAAAGCTGTTTTAGTAGAGTTTCATTTGAAGGCACCTTGTCTTTGACGGGAGTTTTGGAGCAATCTTTGTCCACGTGCTGTGTTTACAATTGTAGCCGCTTATCTCAGATATTTAAAATAAAACATCCTGGATGCTGCTTGATTTCATTCCAGTTGTCCAGCAACCAGAAGGAAACAGGATTGTGTATCTGAACCAGCCGTATCGCTGCTGCCGCCGCCGCTATGACGGGAGCGATGTGGCTCTGGGCGTGGCCGCCGGTGCAATGATGGGAGGTCTCATGTGGGGACCCTTGTTTTGGTGTTGATCAGAACTCGCAGCTCAGGAGGAGACTCGGGTGTGCCATACTTTCTGATTGAAATTAAAGTTGCATATGCTAATGATTTATCTCCACTTCACTGTAACCAAAGTATTAACCAACAACTTTTCCTCCCTTCTCTCTTCTTTTTAATCATTGTGGTGATGAAACATTAAAAAGGTCTGACCACCAGAATTATTGATCTTGTGATTTTAATTAACAATAACAAATAAAGTGCTTAGTTTCAGACATGTCCATATAGTTTAAGCATTCCCTTTTACATTAAAATAATTTAGGCTTTCCTACAATCAATTATTCCTAATATTTTTTCAAGCTAAAGAGCTTATACATATATAACGTATAAATAAAGCACCTGTTTGTTTTTGTTTTATGTATTGTATATTCCAAAAGATTTTCTGTTTGTGTTTACATTAATCAAATTCAGTTTTTAAATTGTTTTATAAGTCTTTTTGTTAAGGCCTAACATTTTTCTAAAAACTTTTCAATCTCTGAAACTGCCCTTTGCAATTGTATACTTTCCCTCTGTACCCTTCCACGGTTGTGGTCAGACCTTGGGAATTCAGATCCATGTTAGACATCAAACAACATTTATTTTCTACATTGATTTTGACTGCTTATAGTGATGGAGTGTTAGGCCTAGGAAAATAAGGGTGCATTAGAGAACCTGGAACACCTTGATTTTCTTTTTTGTTGAGGGCAGGATATTAAAAAAGAAATATATATATATACACATAGCTAGGCTTTGGAAGGCGGGGCCCCCATATTTCCCAAGTTGTAAATTTTTAATATTTTTAATGTTTTGTCCATCAGCAATTTGAACTGAGAGATTTGATGCTGCAATTCTTAATATAATATAAAGTCCAACAGGTGTTTGTCTGGGCTTCTAACTGACCATTCCATTGGGCTTTACCTACTTCTCCAATGGTCAGCAGTCAACTGCTGTACCACCTTTGATTAGCTTAAAATTATCTTTCAAATGATATTAGAACAAAATTTTTAAAAATAGAAAATGTCTTTTTAGTCACTCTATTTATTAATATCCTGATGTACACACACAATGTACATGCATACATATATACGGAAACTTTCGAACTAATCTATTCCAGAAGCAAAATCAGAATCGATGCTGGAAATGATTGAGTAATAGAATTGGTTTACTGAAAATTTTGGCAGTATTATTCCCAGAAAATTCCATCTAATAGAACTATTTTTCCCATGAATTGCAGTGCTTACATATCTCACATGCTGCAGTTAACTGATTGAGCAATTAACCTGCTTTTATCTTGTCTATTTTGTAAAATTCTCCTCTTATCAATCAAACAAGAAAGCAGGTTTGGAAACTGTTTTATAACAAATCTGAAAGATGAAGTCTCAGGTAATAGAATCTGTAAGCATCGTCGATGTTACCTGAAGTTAAGCTTGTTTGCTTTGTGGCTCTTGTAAAAGGAAACGGCTTTTTTTTTTGTGTGTTTACTTTTTTAAAAAAAAAAACTTTAAATGAATTAAGAATGCATTCTAAATATGAAACATTTTTGGGAAATGTAACTTTCTCTTTTTTTTTTTTAAATTTTTTTCCTAACAACAATATTTTTGATTTTCAAGTTCTTTATTAAATAAATTAGTTTAGAAGCAACAATGTAAAATGTGTCAGGGAAGTACACCCAAGAAGTCCTTCCCAATTGGGATTTTTGTACTGATAGCGCATCTGTGGAATCTTAATGGTGGCAGTGGTGGTACCAAACACATCCAGGGCAACTAGCTGCCACTGAAATTTCAGAGAAACTGCCGCTGATGATTGGGTTCCTGACCTAGCAACAGCCATACTTTTAACTTTTAGTCATCAATTGGATGCAATTTTAGACTTATGTTTTGAACCTGTGACCCCCTTTTTGAGAATCAAACAACTCGGCAACTGCGTTTAATTATTTTTTCAGGATGCTTAAGATTTGTATTATTTGACCAACTTAACCTACTTCCACGCTTGGCTTTTTGTTTTTTTCATTGTAAGACTGTGTGAGTGAGCTATCTTCCAAAGAAACCAGGATAAGGGGCCATCCTCACACTATAAGAAACAGTCTTTTTTTGTTTTCTGCTAATGAGGATTTGTATAGAAATGTTGTTTTAAAATTTTGATGCACTTGCCTCTATACTAATGACAGGGAAGTGTGAATTTTATATTACAGTAAAAGGAAGGGGAGAATTTATTTACTCAATATCTGGACAACATGTACTATTATAGGAACCTTATTCACTTTCTTAAGTTGTTATATATATATTGCAAAATGAAGTTGACTGGATTTTTTTTAATCAGACTTGTTAACTTTTTATCGTATTGGGATTTCACTGGACTCTGGTAGCCAAAGGGTTGGCATGAATATAAATTTAGAGGAAATTTTAGATTGATTGAACTTCAAACCATGTCATCTTCATTTAAATATAATACCTGCTATAATTATTTGGTCACCTGTTATAATAAGTTACTTGATTTGGAAAACAGTGAATAAAGACAAGCAGTAGATTGAAATTCTTTTGTTCATACTGTTTAGCATTGAATTGCATCATCAAACCTAGGTGTGACCTCCAGATGTGAGATGTTGAAGTCTGGACTCTCTATCCATACATGTTGTTGGTCTTGCCAGCTGACCTCTGACACACAACCTTTAAAAGTGACTGTCTGTCTCTACAGAGGTAAGCACTATGAATTCTCTCAACAATAATTATGCAAGCAAATAAAGGTAATATGGACTTCTACAGCAGCAGCAAATGCCAAGATGTTGTAGATTACTTTGTTAATTAGTATTGATTTTCTTGAGAAAGTGAGCTATATTTATTAATTGGAAATAAATATTTAAATATTTTCAGTCAAGGATTTTGTATGTGTGTGTGTGAGAGAGAGAGAGAGAGACAGACAACAGCCAGATCTGCAGCAACCCAAACCACAATCTGCATCTGCAGTTCCTTTAGGGAAACTACTATTTTTCTTTATTTTCACTCAGATAGTACTCTCTCCCATGGAACAACTTGCTTCTACCTGGCAACAGTTTGTTCATTACTGTAGCAAAATTTACAAACAAACAAGAAATGATGCTTAACTCTTGCTTATGTTTGCTGTTTGTCAAAGCTTTGTCTATACAAATTGCATTTATCTGTGGCTGCAAGCCTACACAATGACAACTTTCATAAACAGTAAGCTGTAAGTCAGGCTTTAATTTGAAAATTTATACTATCACCAAAAGGAGACAAGACTACCCATGTTTAGTTTAAACATGGGAGAAGTCATGGTGGCTTATAACAGGATGAATATATGCTGGCATTTTAAATTTCATCTGTCTTCATTTATTTCAGATACCAATCAAGACTAAACAATGGCAATGTAGCATTATCTCTAAGATAGCATTTTGGCTTTGTCTTCATTTTTCTTGGAGAAAACATGCATTCAGAGTTAATCATATTAACTTGGCCACCCTATAAATAAATGTACACATTTTAGATGTGATTCTGTATATATATTGAATATCTAGATGTACAGGTACCATGGTTAGATTCTATGATATTTTTATTTACCTGAGATCATGTTAAAAGCTGTTCAGTCAGTGGCAGACTGCTAAAGATCTTTACCATTTCTTGTGGATCTGTGGCCAGTGTCATCACTAAGTTCATTGAGGTAAATGTCACTAATGCTGCCAAGTGACCTGGAAGGCCTTTGGCAGGAAAAAGTGCCATTGTTCACCAAGGTTGCCTTCATTTCTTGCTGGTATAGCCATCAAAAATGAGCCAAAGAATGGTCTGATGTCATGTACACTACTTGGCTATGGAGATGGGGTGTATGCTGTTATGAAGTCATCTATATTGCTCAACTCTGCAACAAAAAAAAGACTAAGTTTGAGAAGCCATGCTACTTACAGTACTTCTACTAATAGACACCATTGTTCTTTGCATGTATATTTTAAAGACGTATCCATTTTTGTTTAATTTTATCACGTGGCATGTTTAGAATTTAGATTATATAATGGCTGTAACAAAATTCTTGTCTGCTAAAAATACATCAGTTTCTTTCTTTCTTTAAATTTTGGCTCTTGTAAAACGGTTTTAGTTGGAACCATATCACTGTTGAAAGCGTATATATGTAAATTTATGGCTTGTCCATGTGGGGAAAAAAATTAATTTATTGGCCACTAACAAAACATTTTCAGAAATTAAAAAAAACAAACAACAAAACTTCTAAGCCTGTCTTGTTTGCTTGTTGCACATGGCTTCGACTTGGTGAGTCAAAAGGGAGAATGTTTTCTGTTCTGGAATTTACTGCATTCCATTACTGCTCGAGTAGTTTAACACGATGGAAAGAGGCAGACATCATGAATTCTTGATTGCTTTCCAAGGTTGCAACTTTTTTTGATAGATATATAAAGCAAAGAAAGGTGAGATGCTTCTTGGTAGAATAAGCAAGACTAAAAAAATGGTTTTAAAAATAGGTAGGTGTGGAGAAATTTCTGAGACTGGAGAGAGATGGAGGTGTGAGCTACATCCAGCTACTTTTATACTTAAAAGAAACCTAATTTAGAGCTCTTTTATTTTTGTTCTCAGAAATGCGTTTGCCAATGTTTTTAATGGAGTAATGTATTATTTTTATTCTGATTGGTTCTTTAACTGTGTATACCACCTGGGGTAACCTCACTCCCATGCACTCTACCTTTCAGATCTTTATTACTCAGCACAGGTTGAGTCATGGAGGCTGTGTGAAAGAGTATCTTTCTCATTAGTATGACCCTTTGTAATTAAATATTTAACCCTACTGTGCTCTAGTACTCGTACTAGAATATATTTTAGCAACTTTATAAAATTACATTATAGTGAGTTCTGCTGTTTAGGGATTCAGTAAACAATGCAGATAGGCATCTCTTTTGCACAGCTTTAAATGTTAACAATCAATTTTTAGAAGCTGTTTTATTGTGTAAATTATACCTGCACAGGTGCTAGAGAGTTGTTTGGAAGAAGTGGTATTTTTTGTTTATTTTTTTTTAAAATTGCTTTGAAGTTTTTGTGATAAACAAAATTAATCCTCCTGCTCCATCGCTATAGGTTCATTCTATGTCAAGTTTAAATTGACCATTGTTTGGAGATTTCTCTACCACGTGTTTCTCAAATTTTCTGTCAATAATGTGTTACATGAACTACCTGGAAATATTTTGCATCAAGTCACATTAGTGAGGGTGGTATATATACACATACATAGTCCCTTTTGTATAAGGGCTTTCAACCTGAAAATTTTTTTACATTTTTTAAAAAATAAAAGTGCCCATAGCTCAAAGACTAATTAAGAGGTTAGCTTTCAAATTTGGTTTCTCTGTGGAGTCTGAGAATGGTATGAATAATGATGCATCTATGCTACTTTACAAGTTACTATGGATGGGCAGAAGAAAAATATTGAGAATCTTATTTTGGTCCCTTAGAATTTTATTGGCACAATTACTTAGAGTCCAAGCTCTGCTATCATGTTCAGCAATACCGCAAGTAATGCTGGACCCAAAATGACAATGTTGATTATCCTAATAAAAGAGAAATGGCTTTTTTTTTTAGATAAGTTAGTCAAGCAACCAGCACCAATTTTTATGTGCACATAAACTACATTGTCTTGATATATTCCTGGAATCTATTACATTCACCACACCTAGCTCTAAATTGATCTCTCAACGCAGTAATTTTGGGATAGAAATCCAGTATCATCTATCCACTTAATTTTTAAACACAGTAAGTGCCTTATTGAACAGCTGTGCAAGGGAGACTGTTCTAGATTTTAGGGATGTTGAACCTACCATAAAAACAAGATGCTGACACTTGTTCCTCAGCAAATATTTCGGACTAGTCCCCTGTGTAATCTTCAATCAGATCCTTTAATTTCTAGATTTCTTTTATCCCTTCTAGACTATCAACATTCTGTTGTCTTGGAAAGAAAAAAACAAACCTTACACAGCCTATGGCGTTCAAGGGAAGATCTGAACTACATACTATAGATTGTTTTAGTATTATTTATAGTATGCAATGTCCAATATCTTCTGACCAGACCTCTCATTACACTTCACGCTCTATTGAAGAATATGCCAGTCTTTGTTTCATGTCTGTATCCTGCAACAGGAGTTATTTACCCCAATGATCATGCAAATTGTGTGCTGTAACAATGCTCGTTCCTGAGTGTATGAACGTGCTGGAGCTCTGTAGCATTTAAAGAAAGATAATAAAAGATGGCAGTATAATTTCCGTGGATTTTGAGACTCGTTTGCCAAAAGGTTTTTTCCCTGCAGCTTGGCATGGAGAAATTTTAAAAAAGACAACAGCGTTGGTTTGGTTATTTTATGAAGAGCAGAAAAGTGTGCCGAGAGAACGGAGAATTCACTTGAATTTTGATGATGTGTTGTCAGACAGTAAAGGGCTGGTTATGCAATGAAAGGGAGTGGGCCGACCACCATGACTGGCTGGTGCGTTGGAACTAGATCTGATAATGAGAGAGGTGATTAATAAAGCACTTTCTCTCCTTCCAGACTTCTCTTTCTTCCCTGAAAGTTACCATAGCTGCAATGAGGCATTTTTTATTTAACCACCTATATAATTATGTAATACCTGTCATACATATTCAATCAAACAAGATTCTACTTTTAATAGTCTGTGGCAAAAAGTTTATTTGATTTTGCTGCTGCAAAAAATCTGATTTCTCAGGTGAGAAGTTATATATTTAGCATCTTTTGGTTCACAGACTAAAATGATCTCTCTCTCTCTCTCTCTCTCTCTGCAGGTTGCATTGACTAAGCAGATTAGCTGGTAAAAATCTTCAGTTGTGGATGAACAGGAAGTTTCTATCTTCAATAAAAATGCAAACATGATTAGGTTTGCCATTAAAATAAATTTACCATCCTTTTTATCTCTCAGAATAGAACAGCTACCTCTGTTCTCTGAAAAGATGCTAACCAATAACATTAGTTTTAAGCACATCTTGATTTTTAACAACTTATTCATTTTCTTTCTTTTTTTTTTTTTTACTTTGTCATTTTTTTTTTTTTTGATTTTCGGAGAGACATTAACTTTGAATTTATCAAAGATTTTCTGTAAATTTATTCATATATTTTATTATTAGTGACTAAGAACCTACACTTTCATCTACCTACCTAACTATGGGGCTAATAATAATAATAAACACTCTGGATGTTAGACTTTTCTTCTTTTAATTTACCAGATCAGTGCTCAGTTTCCAATACAATGATAATGACAAATTATTATTATTATTATTATTATTATTATTATTATTATTATTATAACTCGCACATAGGCAAATATTGTTAAAAAATTAGTTATATTTACAGTGGAAGTCTAAAATTAGAAATAAATAAATATGTAGATTTTAAAGATTGCTGTATTATAATATTATAAACAGAAAAAGGGACTGATTTTATAAATCTATGTTTATTCTTTTGTTTTTACGTTATAATGACAATATATAACAGTAGCTTTAGGGGGAATGACAGGTGATTGTTGCTTGATGGACGGCTGTCGGGTCGGCGGCGGATCCGAAACTCGTTTTACTAAGCGCCCGGATTTTCGCAGGAGTCGGCCACTTAGTTACTCATTTGAAGGCTGCTGCTGCTGCTGCTAGGTGCGAGGTGAATTCGATCGGGGGAGTAGTTACTTCTAGGGGGAAAAAAAGAGAGAGGAAAGGAAAGGATGTCCTGGGATAGCTGGTCTCAACTCATGTGCACCACCAGCAACGGATTTAAAGCGTCGTCGAAGACCTACATCTGCGACCATGATGGGAACGTGTGGTACGCGAAACCGAACGATTTTCAGGTAAGCGATCGATCCGATCGATCGATTCGGTTCTTTGTCGTGGATGCGAGATGTCGGGGGGGGGGAAGGAACAGCGAGAGGACGGGAAAAAAAAAAAAAAGCATCGACGGCGTGGGTCCTTTCCTTACGGACGTGTGCCTCGATGGGTTTCATCTGTCTCCCGCATCTGCCTCCATCCTTCCTCCTAATTCCGTCTCTTTGTCTGGTTGAGAGTTTTCTGGCTCCCCTCCTCTGCTCGGTCAATTAGTAATACGATCGATTACCCACCGAAGCTCCTCGGAACCCTTTTTTGTTGTTGTTTGTTTTTTAAATTGATAGCATCCTTAACGTTTCCCGTATATATGCGGCTGTTGCTGTTATTATTATTATTATTATTATTATCTCAGAATATGAAGACTGACGGTAAATTATTTAAACTAAATTCTAGAGCGCAAAGATGCTGGAGGTTCGACTGTAAGCATCCGTCTCATCACCAGACCTTTTTGATTCTTTCTCCTCCTCTTCCTTGCCCCTCCCCCCCCCCACACAGACACAGACACACACACACCAGGTCTACTAGACATTTTATTGTTGTTGTTGGCCAAGCACTCGCCCCCCCCCCCCCCACACACCACCACCTCCACCTCCTCCCCTTCCGCATCAGATGGACCTGTTAATAAATATCGTGGGAATTCTCCTTCCTCTGTCTGACTCTCGCATCGTCTACCTAAAAGTACAGGGTACGTGCCGCATATACAATCGTCGTCGTTTGGTTCAGGATGTTAATTATATCGACCATGCATTCTGTTGGTTGGAAATCTGGCTAATTAGATGCCTTCTCGGGCAGTTAGTTGACCTGTCTGGGGCCCCTTATTGGCTTGAAAAACCAATCTACTCATCCTTTCCGACCATAAATACATGCGTATATATATATATATATATATACACACTCATTATACGTTTTTTCCGATTAATCCTCCTTTTTTTTTTTAAACAACAAGAAACAAACCCTTATATTGTCCAGAGATTGAGAAATATGTATCGTCGAAAATTTTTAATGTGAGAAGGGGTGTGTGTGTGTGTGTGTGTGTGTTGTTGTTTGTTTTCTTCAAGTCTGGTCTCATTACGGGCGGGGGGGTGTCGGGGTATTTTGTCCCTCTTCCTACCCCCCCACCCCCCTGCTAAGAATCGCCAATTCGTTAATGTATCCTGGAGAGTAAATGTATTCGTCTTCGCTGGACGGGGTTTTTTGAAAAAAAAAAATCCGAATCCGAATCCGAAACGAACTGAAAAAAAAAAAAAAAAACCGTTGTTTTTTTTTTTTTTGTTTTGTTTTTTTTATTACTGTTACCTTTGAAAATGTGTACCGGGGTACAGGTGTTAGTAACGAAGGAACTGCGCTTGTTTCGAAGTAACGGGACGACATTGGCTGGCTCTTAGTAGTACCAACAGGAGATCCCTCCTCGCTTCTCTGGTGCCCCCCCTGGTTTTTTTATAAAAAGGGGGAGACAAATCCTCTCTTTTTTTTGTTTTTTGCGATTGATTATTGTCTGGAGTTTTGGGGGCATCTTCCCGTAATAAAAGTTATTATTATTATTATTATTATTATTATTATTATTTCGGAATCGTTTCATTGAGGTGGGTCTAGCTGTTGTCCCCGGTAACCAGTGGCTAATAGTCTTTTAATCTGGAAAGATCTTCCCTTGACAGTCTCTAGGCAGGTAGATATATGGTTGATAAGGGCCGACAGGGCAAAACATTGCTGGCTTTGCTAAAGCTTTCGATGGGGATGCGGGATAACAGAAGGTGTTTGGCAAAGATCACAAGCTTTCTTAACTCTGTCGGATGAATTTTTAATAACTGCTGCGCTGAATCATGCTAAGTAATGGCGGGGCTGCAACCCGGGGGGAGGGGGGGTGTGTGGATGGAGGAAGGGGTAGTACTAAAAACCAAATTGCTGATACTTGAAAAGACACGTGGAATAAAATAAATAGTCATAGGGTTAGGGTTAAAGTTTCGGAAAAAAAAAAACCCTAGAAGCCCTCAAAATAAGGACCCACATTGTAGTCGAGGAGGGCGGGTGATGATGTTGTAGTTGCTAGTTTTAGGGATGCTCAAAAGCGAAGTAAAAAACTGTATAAGGCATTGACTGGTCAAACTGTGTGTGGGTGGAGCCCTTACTTGAAAGTGGATGTGGGAAGTATGGAATATGTTCAGAGCGGACGGGGGGCTGGGGGCAGAATGGGGGACTTTGGCGATCGAAAACGCTGAGGCTGCCACGTTTATCTGTTGTGTCGGGATCCACGTAACCTCCGTAGCACTGGGATGGATTGGAGTGTGTGTGTGTGTGTGTAAGTTAGGAAGCGAGATCCGCGTTGACCGCCAAATTTTATAAACACAAACGAGAATTTGCGCAATCCAGCTTCACTTCCTGCCCCTTTACGCGCCCCCCAACCCCTGCTATTACTCTTCCGTTACCTCGTCGTCGCGTACCTGGCTGGCTGACTGACAGGTATGGCCAGGTGAATCAAAGTCTTCTGCACTCGTTCGCCTTAAAAATTAAACAAGCGGCGGGGCCCTTACTTCGTTACGGTGCGGATGCAGGTGCCCCCTCGTCTAAGGTTTATTCGTCTCAGGTCGACATGAGGGGGTCGCTGATAAAAACGAACGCCGCCGGCTGATGATAGGAGTAGGAAGGCAAAGTCTGATGGGAGGGGGGGATCCTCTTGGTGTTCTCCCACAAGACATGTTATTGGAAAAGCGTTTTAGTTATGACAAACAGGTGGGGGGTGGAGAGACAACGTTAAGCCGACTTTTGGCCACAAATTTTAATGCATTAAACACGAGAAACAGTCGCTTTCCGGTACAACAGAGAACCAAGATGGTACCGACTGCTGCTGCTGCTGCTGCTTGGTGGTTGTGGTGGAGCCGCTTTATCGCCGGCGTCATTAAATCTTTGCGCGCAGCAAATAGTCCGACATAATTACCTGGACGGGGACGGGGTTAGCTGCCGGGGCTACGCGCGTCCACCTTGTTATTACAGGTGCATTTTTTTTTGTTGTCCGAACCGCCCGGCTCCGGGCTCGATATCAGGTGTTCAGGGGTCGAGAGTTGCGAGCTTCGGTGGGCGGAGCCATCCGCCGCAGGACTGCCTAGCTACAAGACGCCGCTTCCAACGAGGAGGAAGGCGGTGGGTGGACGCTGGTGTCGCGCGCGCGCCGTTTGCTGCTGTTGGAAATGAGTTGGAAAGTCTGGGCCGACCACATGCGTGTGACCCCCCGGGGCCAGAAGGCGAGCACGAAGGTGGCCATCTGCGGTCTGGACGGGGGCGCCTGGTACAAGTCGGACGATTTCGAAGTGAGTTCGGTTTGTTTCGTCTCCCCCCCCCCCTTCCGGAGGACAGGAGAAGCGCCATCTTCCTTCCTCCCCCCGGCCCGGCCCGGTACTCTCGACGTTCTGTGACCATCACACAGCAGTCCTCTCTGTGTGTGCGCCTCGAGAAGCGAACTGGGAATTACCCCCTTTTTTTTTTTTGTAATACTCTCTCCTCCCCCCCCCCCCTAAACCCCCCCTAACCCCCACTAACCCCCCTCCCTCTCCCTCTCCTCCTCCATTTTCCACCTCGCGAGAGAAAACCGGCCGCCGTCGCCCTCATCGCTGGCAGAATAATGTTCAAATAAACTTTAAAGTTCGAGCCGAGTCCCTCCCTCCACTCTGTCTTCTTCTCCGGGCGATGCTCCGTTCTGTTTGGGTTACCTGAGCAAACGACCTGCACACAGGTACACACACACACAGGTACACACACACACACCTGAGAGGCCTTTTAAATATTTGCCTTGGAATTGCCGTCCGCCTTGGATGTCTGTCTGTCTGTCTGTCTTCGGCCGTGGCCTTTAATCCATTAATCTTGTCGGGAGGTAAATGATGCCAGCCAGTCCGGTCCCCTTTCCGGTGGTGGTGGTGGTGGTGGGATGCTAATGCAAACAAAGAAGAGACTGGAGAAACCCGTCAACTGGGTGTGTGTGTGTGCTGCACCCAGACCCACCGGGTGGGGGGAATACACCTCCTCAGAACACCTGAGGTCGTAATCGATGCCTTCCTTCATACCAGGGGGAAACCCAGCCTCCGCAAAAGTAGAAAGATTTAAGGAAAAACATCATACTTTAATTATTATTATTAGATAGGTGGGGGGTGGAGGTACAGTAATTAATTCGGGTTTTGTTGTCCTTTTAACCCTCTATATACCGTGTCAGTTTTACCTTATACTACCTGGGGTGCATTTGCATCCCAGCCTGGAAGGACTAGGCTGGCTGTGTTTAGTCAACACCCTTTGTAATGCAAAACGGGTAGGGTTGGAGCAATACGGATTTATAATCATTACAAAGGGCTGTATTATTAAGTAATGAAGGTTTGAAGGATAGTGGGCCTCAAATATGCCCCCCCTCCCAATGTGGTATGCAGGGGGTTAAACTGGCAAGCTTTTTCAGTCCTGTAAGTGCTTTACTATGTCCACCAGCCGTAACTATTTTTTTTTTTTTTTAAATTGAGTTTTTTAAGAATGTCAGATAGATCTTAAAATCGAACGTAGTTTGATAATCGACGTGGTGCACGTGTGCCAGTTAACAACTGACGGTCAGATTGTGAGCCTTTTTCTCCTTGACTTTTCAGGTATTGTTAAGACATAATATACACACAAATCACTTGGTTTTTGCATCATTCTAATGGTGATTCCTGGGCCATGCACGCGTTTAATGACAAATCAGTACTCATAGCTGATTAGATATTTTTGATCTGTGGCTTCATCACAAGACCACACTTAAAGCTTGAAGGAACTTACCATTGTTTACTCTTGCGCCAACTCAGCAGCTTAGTTTTTGTTTTGTTTTTTGTTTTGTTTTTCAGACTTAAAATTAATTGAAAGATAAAATGTTACATTCTGACATCTCTAAAATATCTGATGGAGACTTATTACTATAATGTTATTGCCGAGCCTTTTCTGATTTCATTTGGAAAAATGTAACAAAAGTGAAGGAGTTTTTAAAAAAATATGCTGCTGGTGGTTGGTTTGTTTGCTAGATGATACCAAATTCTTCTTTTAATTAAATTTTATTTGTAATTTTCTTAAATGTTGTCTTTGCTTGTTTGTTGTTTTTTGTTTTTTTTTTTCAAATAATATAATGTTTTCTTTTCTCTGCTTTCTCTTTTGGAGCTAAAAATAATTATTGCAGAATTTTTAAAGAAGAAAAAAAGCTTAGATTATTTTGTCAGAATTAACCTTATTAGTATATTACCCCAGCCCCATCCCCTCAGAAATCAAATACCAAATGTATCTTCAACTTTGATACGCTCCACTCGGCTGTGTTTGAAGGTTGATATCTGTCTCAGAGAAAATACAAAAACTTGGAATTAGTTTTGTTCAGTGCAAACTTAATAGTTTTCAAAAAGTCAGGTTTTATATCAGATAACAGCTGTTCTTTTCAATTTTAGCTTTGCGCTTATGTGTCAGCTACCCTGAACTTGGAATTTTTTTTATTCTGTGCAAAGAAATTGCTAAAGGATATTCTGTGTTTTAAAGTGTATAAAATCATTTGTCACTTAATACTCATTTCTAAATTAGGGTGGAAAACAATAAAAACTGGTGCCTTTGCTGCCAATTATAGAACGATATTCATCATATTTGATCGTTATAACTAATACTGTAGTGATTGATGACTAAGGAAATTTATTTGACTAAAATTTTTACACTTAACCACTGTCTGCTGTTTAGCAAAACTAAATTGATCAACGCTGTTAATTTGCTAAGAATCATAAGGAATTTCAACATTTTTAAATGGATGCTATTTTTAAAAAAGGGGGAGAAAAAGTGATCTGTTTTTTTAAACCATGAAATCCCAGAATCTAGCTGAAGTTAGACCTAAATGGTTTTGCTATACTGAGCCACATTGCCCTGTATTTTCATCAGGATGTCTAATGAACTTGGCACAGCTTTTTCAGTTAATAAATTGGGGGTTGGTATATTGATGTCTAAAGAGAGGCAGTCTCGGTGAGGGAGCATAGTGCTGTGGCCAGCTGCAAGGATTGCCAATCTTTCGCCGTGCGGGGCTTGGCATTTCTTGACTTGGGCGAGGTATCCTTACTGGGCCTGGCAGGAGAGCCATGCCTAGGAAGCTCACCAAACCAAGTCAGTCCCCAGGAGGAATCAAACTCAGAACCTTGACCTTAGCATCCAATACTCTGCCATCAGACCACTGTGCTGCCCAAGTTAATAACTAATTTAAATAACTAATTTAAAAGAAAAACATGTTAATGGTGTTTTTACTGTTGCTTTTTTAAAATTCTTTTTGATGTGATGTATAATGGCTATAATTGTGTGGACTCCGGAATGAGAAGTCCTGTGATCCAGCATATTGCGGCATGTTTTGTCATGTACATTATGATAGTCAATGCTAGTATCCTGTAACTACGCTAATAATTCCTGCTCATTTTCTATGAATTTCTGATTGATGTCTCTATTTTAGCAGGAGTAACTTTAAACATAAATTTAACAGTTGATTTTATTTAAAAAGCATACAATAATCTAAGTTATTTTTGGCTTTGCACATCCTTCTTTGTTGACTATCCGGGTAAATATTATGGTGACATCAAATCTTTAGCTCAATTTGTCTCCTGCTAAAGTGTTGATTGGACATCAGTCCTTGTTTTAACTTCTCTGTTGGTAGTAGTTGATATTTAATTTGGGTAGAGATCTGGTGTTGGTCTGTTCATAAAGTTACTGTGCTTGGCAGTTAGTATTGGTTATGGCAGTCCTAATATAATTTCACAGCAAAACCAGTGTTTTGAAAATTTATTATTATATTGTAAGAGTTGGTCTGTTCATAAAGTTACTGTGCTTGGCAGTTAGTATTGGTTATGGCAGTCCTAATATAATTTCACAGCAAAACCAGTGTTTTGAAAATTTATTATTATATTGTAAGAACAAGCATGTACTCTATCCTTCCACAATCTTATTCTTTAATGTTTGATTTTTTTTTAAGACTTAGCTCTTTTGTATTGTGAGGAGAATTAAGATAAACAGTTAAAATACAAATTAAAAATCAAACTTAATCTCTTTCTAAATGACTGGGGCTTTTAGTGTCAAACCCAATTGAACCCTGGGTCTGTTAGAAATTTAATTTATGGAATTTAGGTGGGTAACTTGTTTTTTAATGAAAAAACTGATTGACGAATTGACTAGTGATCTAAAGGGCAAGTATAACTTATCATCTGATATCAGAGTGTGGATGTGAGATCGAAGTTCAACCTTTAACTGTTGGTTTATAAATCTGTTATCTCCTGATCTTTCTGACTCAAACTTACTGAGGCTGTTGACCTACAGATTAGCATGAGATTTGCATGTTGGGACAATTCTTATAAATAGAAATTTTGAAAGATTAAAAATCTGTTGATTTTGTTTTGTTTTTGTTTTTTTGTAAAATGGCAATACAAAGTCTTGTTTCAGATATAAAATATATAAAATGTTTATTTTCTCTTTGTCAGTTCACATCCTGTATGAACTGCTTCCATATATGAATTAAGTCAAGCGCCACTTCTGTCACATGACAAGACTGGTGTGCCACAAGCCCTTCGCTAAGGTTTAGAGATGTTGTATCAAGAAAAGCTTTTTTTTTTTTTTTAAATCTTGAATTAATTAGAAACTACTTTGTGTGTAAGCTCATAAAAGAATTAGTATTTACATATGGTCATTAGCTAGATTTTTAGCTATTGAAGTCAGGATTTTTTTACACTGCTTGGTAGATTTTTATAGCGAGCTGCAGGTGTCTCTGGGCAGTTAAAATAAACATGGAATTCTGCTTAATTGAACATTCCTGCTGACTTGTATGGCAAGGTAACAGAAATAAAACAAACACTTCATTAACGGGAGGGGGGATGTTATTCCCTTTGATTCACTGGTGGCATGGAGCAAGTATTTAGTATCTTGCTAATTTACTGCAATGTGAACATTTAGATAGCTGTGGAAGGTATTTAAAAGGATTAGAAATCTGTGGAAAATTGATAGCAGTGAAGATGCTCTACTTCAGTTACATTACAGAGGGTTGGGGGAGGTCCAGCCAGGTTTTCTCTGGGTGTTCTAGGAGTTCTTTTGATAGTTTCCCCCTGCTAACATTCACCACAATTAGCCTGCCTGGCTGATGATTCAAGATGGTTGGTTATATCTTGAAAAGATTGCTGTTTCCTTCCTATAAAGCTCAGGTTGATTGCTTATCTCAGTGAGATGAACAAGGGAATTATTATAAATATGCATTAGATTGGCTCCTTCATTCTTGATTCTATCTAACGATTTTATTAATTTTCTAAATGGATTTGTTGAAAAAACAATCACTACTACTACTAAAAAATTTAAAAACTTTGCTGCTTTTTTTCAAAATCTTGGTAGACAGGGATTGGGGAGTCTGTAACAGAGAGGGTGGTGGGGGGGGGGGGTGATTGGTTCAGGGGTTCCAATGGGTCAAAGTGACCTGGTGAGTCACAATATCTTTTGTGAGCTGTCTGTTTCTATTTATGAGTCACCAATTCCCTTTTCTCCTTTGTCTGGATCAGCTGAACTCATCACCAGGGTTCAGCAGTGATTTTAAATCTGTCTCAGGGCATAGCAGACCTGTGGATTTAATGATGTTGGGGACATGAGAAGTTGTGGAAAGAGGACCCCCCAATTCTTAGTGTAGAATCCAGGGGTCAGAATCAGGATAACTGTTGAAATATTTCTCTCTCCTAGCAATGTTTGTTTTTCTTGACCACCTAAACATTATATATATATTTTAAAGAGAAGATCAATTACCTTTCCATTTTGTAGATTGGAGCAGCATTGATTTATGTTGCATAGCTTTATACACTTGTATTTCTAAAATTGTATTAACTTCTTACAGCTGTTTAAGAACAACCGATCAACCAGGCAGAAATTAAAGCCCATTTTTGCTTTCTCTTCATTAGAAGATCTGCTACAGATTTAACCTAAGATTTCTATGTAAAGTTTACAAAGTGGAGAACGACTTGAATATCCTGCTGGACCCTGTCACTTAAATAGTGTTAGAAATTAGTGAGACTTAAGGACCAACAAACTGGTAGCAAAATGTTTTTGGCATAATTCCTATTTCTTGGTCCTGAAGAGTAGCTCATTCAAAGTTAGCTTTGCACGGGTCTTTCATTGGTAATACTTGTCTGTCTGTCAGTCAGGATTTCTTTTGTTTGGGAAATAAAAGGGTACAGTGGACTGATATGCATTTGTGTATTAATGGATAGCTAAAAAAATTCTAATAAAACCAACAGCAAAAATGCTTTTATCTCTTGCATGAATATTGAAGTATGTAATTTTTAAATAAAAGGGTTTTCTGAGTTGCTCATTTTAGATGAGATGCTTCTGTAAGAACAGCCAAAATCTTAGGGGCTAAAGCACTTCTAATAATGCATTGCTTGCTTGTTTGTTTTCCAGATCCCCCCGTCATTGTTCAAGGACTTGTCTGCAATTATAGCTGGAAAAGCAGAGACGGCATTCACTCTCTTTGACAGACGGTATATGATTATTAAAGTAGAGGATGATGTAATCATTGCAAAATATCGAACAGCAGGCATGTCCATTGCATGGTTAGATAAATGTAAGTAATTTTATTTTTTAAAACTAAACAACCAAGCAGAAAAATAAAATGAGTCAGTCAGTAACGAGTTTTTTTTATAAGGAAGTGGAATAGCATAAGGTTATGAAATAAAGTGATGCAATTGGTATGGCAAGCTCAGTGCATTGGTGGGAGTTTTAGAGAAGTCAGTGATTGATATCAGAGTTGGTATTCTGCTGTATATTTTAGTGTTGCACGTATTTAACTGAACAAATTTTTAAATAATTCTATATGATCCATTAACCAAATTATATAAAGCTCTATATTTTACTTTGGTCAGTTGGAAACACCTGAAAAATCTACCAAAAAAAGTGCTACTAGTTATAACAAAATGAAATTCTTTTCAACATTATTTTTTAAATCTTATATATTTCAAATCCACTTGGATGAGTATAAAGGTGCCGGGATATTTAAGTAAGAGAAGATAACTATTATAAATGATTTGGTTTATTAAAACACACTCGTCGTTATTTGGGAGTGGTTGATTTAGATTTTTGTCACCATGATGTGCTAGAACTTAATGACTAGGAATCTTTTTACATGACAATTTATTCCTTGATAGATAATCTTCAGAAATAATGAGTTTGATTAGTAGTTTCTCCGTATACATACAAACACAAGTAAATTTTTGCAGGTTTTTTAATTGGAGCATATGAAGAGGAGGATGGCATTTCCCCTGGAAACAACACCCTGGCTGTGGCAACAGCGAGAGATAAACTTAAACAGCAAGGGTTCTAGCAGCGATGTGTTTTCTAGGTTGGTCTCCCGGTAGGGTGTTTTTGGTTGCTTAGTCCTATCAGAAAGATAGTAGATAAATGTGCCAGAAAGTATTTTGTTTAGTGTTTTTTTTTCTCTTGAAGATCACCTTTTGCTTTTATTTTTGCAACCTTTGCACTTTGCTAGTATATTATGATATATCAGCTGTTCGTTTTCTGATTCTACTCTGTATTTCCTGAACTTTGCAAGTTTTGTTTTTTGTAAATTAATGCTTAAATTGGTTTGGCCACACCTTTAAATACACTTTGCTGGTCGGGTATACCTCAGCAGAATGAATTGGTTGGTTTGTAGGTCTGTTGTAATTACTGGAAAACAACAAAACAGCATGTTTTGCTGATTGATTTTCTTAGTTTGTTATTTATGGTAATTTGCTGTGCAGGTGTTGATTATTATTTATTTATACTTTTTAAACAAAATTGTTTACAAAGATCCATTGTTTGACATTAGAGACTTGTCAGAAAGCAACATGGACTCTGTTTGTACAAATGAAATACTATGGTCGGTGCACGGCTGATTTCTTGTTGAGGAGTCTGCTTAAAGATATTACTAACAGTCTTCAGGCATCCCACTTGGTGAACCAACTGTATTGCTGTGGCTTTGAAAATTTCAACTAGATGTTGTAATGTGTTCGGGGAAGGGGAGACAGTCCTTCACCATAACCATAAGATTTTTGATTAAGATTTGATTAACCTTTTAAAATGAATGTAATGCAAAAACTTGTTAAAGCTGATTGGCTTTCTTTAGATCTGGAGAATGTTTTGTTTTTTTAAGTCTGGCCAGTATGAATGTGTCTGGTGATGGATGCAAGTCTGTGCATGTTTAGTTCATTCAGATTTAATGCAGGAATTGTAACCGTCAGCTCAGACGCGCAAAGGGTTTCTGATCCTTTTGATGAAAAATTTTAACTATTTTGTTTTTCTTTGCAGGTGATAAAATAAATGTCAACTTTGAAGAGAAGAAAGTGAAAGCTGCTCGGGTGGTATCTGCTTGATCGGTTATCTACCACCTGTTCATATACTCAGTTCTGGCTGATTCTAACTGAACAAGATTTTTTGTTTGTTTGTTTTGTTTTGTTTTTTTGTTTTTTTTCGAAACCAAAAAAAATTAAATACACGAAAATTTAATATGTGGGGGGAAAAGCCACCAAAATTTGTAATGAATGGAAATTATGCTTAAGTCTGTGTTCCATTTTGTTGTGAACAGAACATTAAAATTGTCTTTCGGAATTCATCGTGTCTTCCCAATATTAGCCCCAGTTTTTTATTTTCTTTACTGCAAAATCACAATAATTTTCATTAATATTTATTGCTTTTTGTCCAGAATGCTTGGAATGGGTGCTATCAACAATTACAGAGGCAAATCATGCTTGAAACAATTTTTTAAAGAATTGTATAAGAACCTTCAATTTTAGAATTGAATTGACTATACAGAATGCATCATTCATGAAGGTATTGACTTTTAGTTCATCGAGTCATTAACTGATTTGTGTTACTAAAGTATACTGTATCTTGGTGAAATGGCTGTCTCTTGCTAGTACAAAAATTTTAATATTTTAATTTTGAAATTTAACTCATTGTATTTGTAATTCATTGTACTGAGCTCTTCTGTAATAATAATAAACAAAAACAACATATACTGAGTATCTTTCAACTGAATTCTCAGGCCCAACATGACATTAAATTAGGTTCTGGTCTGTGCATGACTTGTGCCAGTTAGCGCTGTGCTAAATAATGACGTTAATTATACTCTATAGAACAAATCCTTTCTAAGAAAGATTCCTAGCTTTTCTCTTTTTTAATGTAAGCACTTTTTATGCTAGATTTGATTTCTCTTTGGATCATCTATGCACAAATCAAAATGTCTCGCAGTTTACCCGTGGTTTGTACAACTGATGTACTGTGATGGTTTCATCACAACTATTTAAAAAGAAAACAATAACTTTAATTATTTTCTTAGCCAATATTTTCTGGAACGCTTGAGTTTCTCGTGCGAGTACAGAAGCCTTTTTGAAATGGATTTTCAAAACTAAAATTCATGCAAAGTTGTGTTTAAAGAAAACAAGGTATATACACTTGAGTGGATGACAGATGCTGCTTCATAGTTATCAATTTAGGAATTACTGATGGTCATTTCTCTTTGGGGCCCTTGCATAAGTGACGACTCATTGCTTGCATTTTACTAAAGCAATATACTACAGTACTAAATGTTGGTTTAAGTACTCATTGGCCCTACATATAGGTGAACTCAAACCTACTGATTGATTTGAAGGAAAATAAGTTGGGTTGAATTTTGAGTGTATGCTTTATTTTCTGGGCTCCCCACCCCATTTACCTTATTATTGGGATTTTTTTTTACATGCTAAAGAATAAATAAATATATTTGGTTTTGAACAAAGAAATCAAATACTAAGATGTTCATTTAACACAGTTGAATTATTCATAACAACGATTCATACCATCCAAAAAAAAATAGCAAATAAAGAGGAGACAAAATGTGGCTAGAAGTTCAAATACGGAAAACTGGCGAACTCATTAAATAAGTGTACCAACCTGAGAAGAAAATTAGCTGCTTTAATCGTGTAATGGATAATTTTATGTAAGGGAGATAATTGCGAGGTTTTTTTTTTTTTAATTCAAAGAATAAAGAAACCTAATGGGAAGTGGTCCTGCTAGGCTGAATTGCGTAAATTTGCTTCCGTCTCTGCGATACCCTTAAGGAAACGAACGCATTATTTAATTTACCTTTTGATATTTTAATTCACCGGATCCATAACCTGGATACGTTTCATTCTAATCTTACCATTATTTCCGACTACTGTTGTATATGCTACATTTCGTATCTACTAAAAAGAAGAGTACGGTACCTTTACAGGGGGCAAAAATAAACAGATTTGTTCATTGAATTCCCTAAATACGGCATATGGCTTACAGCTGTCACCTATAAACCGAGTACGAGCATCGACAAATCATCTACGGGATTAGGGGGAGAGATGATCTCTCAAAGTACCTGTTTTTAAAGCACTACATTTTGTCTCGTTTTTCCACGCGAAAAATTAATTTAGGTATTTGAAAATGGAGGAAATTGATAGTCGTAGAAAATTCGAGTGTATATCTCCGGCAACGAAGCTTTATTTCGTTTTTTACCCCCTTATTTTTTCCTGCACTAAATCAAATAGAGAAGCTAACGGGATCCGACGAGAACGCATGGCCGTCGTCTGTCGTTCTGGTTTCAGCCAATCAGAACGAAGTTGCCGCCACCGGTGTCAGCCGAACGTCCGCCATATTTGTACGGACCGCGCGTCTCCATTTCCCCCTTTTTTTTTATTGGAAATATTCGCTATCACCCCGATCCCAGCCGAGTGGTCGTGATGCTCGCCGTGTCTGGAAAGAGGCCGCCGGATGCCACTGAAAACCATCGCGGACGGTATAAAGGCTTCAGGTGTGTCGGCTGCCAGGAAATTAACTCGCAGGGGGGGGGTGGGGGAAATTAAAGGTGTTTGGAAATCTCGTAACACAATGAAAGCGATTGATAAACACGAGAGGTGTGGACGGGGCGAGCAGACGACATCAGTGGCTCTGAGGCCGAGACCGCCCAGCAATTAAAGATGGCGATGCTCAAGAGCTTCCCGGCTCTCACGGAGATTTGCAAGAACTAACGCACCGGGAACAGCCGATGAGAGATGAACAGGACCCAGCTGCCGATGAGGGGGGGAGAGGTGTTAACCGCGAACTTTTTGCCTGAAAATGTTGCAAAGACTATGGAGGCAACGGAGGCCTTGTCGGCTGATGACCCCAGCGGTGCTGAGAGAAATCCTGCCGTCGTGAGGTTTTCAAGAGGAAGAAGGCAAGTCATCAGAGAGAAGTCCTCTGTTCAGGAACCAGAGCCAGGCCCTCACCCGCCACGCCACCTGACGGACGATCCCAGCAAAAAGGTTGGCGAGGCTGGTGAACACAGTGATGCCAGCCTCCGGTGAGTGCAGTTGTCTCTGTCTTATCGAGGGCGTATCTACGGTGCCCGATCCCTTCCCAGAGGTTTGCGCGTATACACCTGTATGTAGTAAACTTGTGCTGACAAGCGGAAAACAAGATTTTTCGGTGATTTAGTTAGCAAAACTTATCCTTAAAACTATTTTTTTTTAAAGTTTATATAGTTATATAGTTATTGTACAACGTTTCTTGTTGTGCAGTTTAAAAGTACGAAGGGTTAACCAAACCAACAATTTCAAAATACCTTGCCAAAAACATTAAACTTATGTAGTTGTTTCCCTTTGATTAGTTATTTGGCAGATCGTCCTAAAGAGACTTATTTCCCTTTTCTCCGTAATTTCATAAAGGGAGATAAGATAAAACCAAAAAAAAAAAAAAAACACTTCACCTGCAAATGTTAAAGAAAATATAAATTCTAAAAATTACATTCGCTATTTGATTAAATCCTTTATGAAGAATAAAGTTGAATATAGGTGATCACAGAGCTAGTTTTTTTAATTAAAAGGTCTTCAACATTAAAATGTGCATTTGACTACTAACAGAAATCTAAATAAGCGAAGGGAGGCGACTTAGTTAAAGGGAGATAAATAAAGATCATGCTTGTCAAAGCCAGACAACAAGGGAGATCACCCCTCATCATCTATCTTATTGTTGCAATACTGACACGTATTGAATTTCAGATATGGGGGGGTTAGAAACAATTTCTCATTACTTTATGGAAATTTCGTTGTTACGGAATATAAATTATGATATGATTGTTCGAATTTTGATAACAAGACGCTTATCATGAAGATATAATTCTATAACTTTTTTATTGATGTGTCCACGATTGGGCTGCGCAGTAGCAGAGTGGTTAGTCTACTCGAGTACTAAGATCAAAATCTTGAGTTTGATTCCCGAAGGAAACGCTTTGGTTTAGTGGACCAGTAGATTTATGCTTACCCAGATATTCTCTCTCTCTCTCTCTCACGTCATCTTCTCTCTCTCTCTCTCACGTCATCTTCTCTCTCTCTCTCTCTCACGTCATCTCCTCTCTCTTTTCTCTCTCTCTCTCTCATCTCTCTCATGTCATCTCCTCTCTTCTCTCTCATCTCTCTCACACGCTCTCATCGCTCTCTCATCTCTCTCTCTCTTTTCTCTCTCTCTCTCTCTCTCTCTCTCTCCCCTCTACTCCTCGCTCTCTCATCTCTCACTCTCTCTCTCTCTCTCTCTCGCATCTCTCTCTCTCACGTCTCTCTCTCTCTCTCTCTCTCTCATCTCTCTCACGTCATCTCTCTCTCTTTTCTCTCCCTCTCTCATCTCTCTCACGTTATCTCTCTTTTCTCTCCCATCTCTCTCTCTCTTCTTTTCTGAAAATGAAGGGTTCCTTTTGTGTAGTAACCGGTTTCCGTAAATATGGCTACTGATTACGGAAACAGAACTCCACTGGGTTTTTCATCTTACGAGTCGCCTTTTGCGTGGGGAAACGGAGAATGTTTATAATTATGGCTACCAGTTTGTACATATGTCATGTTGGTACAATGATAGGAGGGAGAGACGTCTTTAAAATACCACTGTACATGGAAGAACTGAGACTTCTTTCGAGAAACATCATTTCTGTTATTCTACCATACCCGATTGCGCATCAAACCATGATGCTCCCACCTCCATACATTACATACATTGAAGAATTTGGGGTTGAAAGTTTCCGACAGGTCCTTCCTAAAATTACTTTACCGGGATCGATACCCACTCTCACTCCCAATAAATAAATGGGCGTACTTCTCAAAGGGTTAATCAGCATAGGAAATTTTTTCTTGGCCCAATGTAAAACGAAAAGACCCCACCATCGGAGTGGTAATTGTTCCACAGACCTTTACCCAGCTCACTGACAGGTTCCAACTGTTTTTCTTTCTGTATAAAGTCCTCAGAAGATATCTATTGTAAGGTGACGTCAGCGTTATTCTTCTATTTATTTATCTTCATCTGGTCGGCGCGCACCCGTCGGTTTGTCGGTTCCCATTAAAACCCGAAAGGGTCGCCCGGCAAGCATGGAAAGCAGAAATAACTGTCGGACTATTTCGGTCGCGGGAGCAGCATCGATCGGCCGGCCGGCC